>DF239241.1:74340-185696 GCA_000507305.1 Breviolum minutum Mf 1.05b.01
ATCATCATCATCATCATCATCATCATCATCATCATCATCATCATCATCATCATCATCATCATCATCATCATCATCATCAGCCTCCTCATCCTCATCTTCACAATCATCAAACAATCATTATTCACAATCATGTTGTTATATGTTATTCGTCTTCATTCATCATCTTCATTCCTAGGGCTTTGGGAATATCTTCATCACCTCACATGCCCCTCTCCAACCATCTCCAGCTCAAACAAATTGATGTCATTCATGGATGGATTTAGAGGGTCGTTCACCTTGGCATTCACTTTCGCAATGGATTTTGGCTGTTGATTTATACACTCCGGTAAACTAACATAGCTGGCTGGAAAATGGACCCTTTGAAGATGTATCTCCCATGGAAAATAGTGATATGCCAGCCTGCTATGTTAGTTTACCAGAGTGAAACTGGACCCTGAAGAAATGGGAATTAAGAAAAAATCCCAGAGATTACCAGGTGAATACCTCCTCAGGTGAGTGAACGGTGTTTTGGATGGTATCTCTTGGGAGTCCAGTCATACCGAACCTCAGCAGGTGGCCTTGGATGTCTAGGGTCAGCACATCGTCTAAACAAAAAACATGGTTCACCTGAAAATCAACAATCAAAAGACAAGAGATGAACCGAACTTGGGGTTCCACCATTATTTGAACAGATTCCGGGGAATACTTCAAGTTTAGAAACTCCTTTAGTAGTTCCCCAAGACATCCGGAAAACCACCGGAATTACCATGAAACCCTTACCAAGCCTCCCCAAAGAAACGGAACACCATGTCCATATCAACATGATTAGCCGGATTTCTTTCATCAACAGTCAGACTGACCTATAGATGGAGCATGTCGGAATTCCAAATTAAAAGTAGCCGGGGTTTCCACCACCATTGAAAGAATGGTTGACCAATTTTTGATGATTCTGGTGTGATCGTCTTCGCCTTGACTGCATCCAATGACGAAGGGTGTGTTGTTTGCAGCCGCTTCAAGCATCAGCATTCTCAGCTTTCTCCACAGTTTGCCCAACAAGTTTTCAAATTTGTGTCCTATACTATGGCAATGTTCCCTACGGCCACGCAGTTCTACGTTTTGCTGGTTGCTTTTGTAGTGAAGCATGCAGATGGCATGCGAGGGGCCTCGTCGCATGCCATCTGAAGGCTTTGGTGCGAATATCCAGGGTGATTTTGTTGCGGCCGCTCCGGCAGCGTCAGGAGCAGCTGCTGGTTCTTCCCCCTGAAGCCTCTAAGGTCTGTCGCTGTGTGACGGCCGAGCACAAGGAGCGCCTGAGCAACGCAGCTTGAAGAACATGCCATCTCCATCTGCCAAACCCTCGATCTTGATCTCCATAGTCATCACTGTCATGTCGTGAAAGCTCTGAGTGCTCTGAGTGCTCAGAGCTTTCAGAGCTCTCACGAAAATGATAAGATCGCGGGTTTGGCAGGATGCAACCTGTGAAGGAAAATGCCACAACTCCTGCAGAGAAAGCTCTGTGGGAGTACGCCCTGTCACAAGTCTGCAAAGATGAATGCAAGGATCTTCTGCACATGATGAAGAATGAGACAAAACACCTTGCGAACGATGTGGGTTTCAATCATTTCAATCACCCTCCATTCGCTCAGTGTGCCGAGCATGTGGTGAAGCAAGTCGAGGCAGAAGTCCTCGGTTAATTGTAGTGGGATGAGCATATTGAAGAACTCCTCCAGAGAGAGGTGTGCATCTCGGTTCTCTCCAACCATCTTCTTCCTCAAGGTCATATTGTTCATATATTGTTCTCTCCAACCTGGCCAAAAAGACATCACAATATGACTTGGAGGAAGAAGATGGGGCGGATGTGGGCAAGGTTATCATTGGCCGGGACGCCTCGCTCTTTTGGTCAAGCAAAAGAGCTCAGAAGTTCGGAACACATGCAGGTGCAAAGGTGAGCATGGATTTGTACGGAAACATCAGAATGTTGGTGGGGAGTTCTTGCAGGAACTAGTCAGCAAAATTCTGCTACTTCAGTGTTGTCAAGACATGCAACGAGGCATGGAATGTGACCCAGGAGTCTGAAGACTCTGAAGAAACCAACTTTCCTGACCTGCTTCTGTATGAAAAAGAAGGAAATTGCATTTGAAAGTGACTCACCACATTTTGCAACACCGGAAAATTATCTTCCGGTGTTGCAAAGGCTTGTGAGTCACCTCCAAATACGGTATTTTACGTACAACAAGGAGACCAAGGATTTATATGACTATCAAAATTATCAAATGCTTCTCATTGAGCAATGCAAGGGAAAAAATGATTGGTGGAAAAGGATGCTCTCCCAGGATGCAATCGCCACCACCAGAATGGCATTCGATTTTTAGGCGGCAAGGGATCCCAATTCTCAACTTGTACTTGTCGCTTGAAAAATTGGGAGGGGGAAGATCCCAAACTATGACCCCCAGTGAGATTTACTAACGCATCAAATTTCCACCCTTAAAAACTATCTGGGATTCAAACCTGATGTTTTTGTTTGGCCGAAACAAAAGTCGTTAGTTTGGGTGGTTTTAAGTTGTCAATAGAAGGGGGAGTGTTGCATCTTGAATGTATAGTTTATTGACAAGTACAAGTACAATGTTGTTGATTTGGACCATTGGAGCAGCGATTAAACAAACTGGTTGGTGGTTATTCTTTACAAAGACTATAGTGAACCATTGTTTTTTTTGTCTCGGATTGACCAATGGATTTTGAGGAGAACCCTCATTTTGAAAAAAGGAATCGGAACATGATCTGAAAGGACCAAAGATCACAGAGTCATACTGTTGATGGAAAAAATCCCAAACAACCACCAGGGATGTACAACCCTGTAACAATGGGATAAGCTACCAACCTCAACTGGTGAATGCGAGATTTCTGAACCATCAACAATAGATTGGTAAGGAAAACAACAAGGACTCTAGAATTGAGTTTGACTTGCACAGGTTGGAATTTGGAGACATCCAAAACAAAGACATGTGAGGAAGGTGCACTGTGGACCGAAAACCAGTTGTAAGTAGGGGCCGAGAACTCCACTTATAGGGGTGAAACAACCCCAGTTACCCGATTAATTTCGGCATTTTTCGGCCATTTATATATAGGTTTTATATCTTCTTTTATAACGATCGTAGGGGGCCCCACCTCTTGATGGAACCAGTTTAATTTGTCCAGATTGTTGAAGCGGCTGATTTGTGGAATGAACAACTAGAGCTTAGGTGATTCATGATCCGAATCAGGCTTGGAAACAGTATGTATGATTGTGTATCTGTACACACGCTCATATCATTGTCATATCATACCTACAAGCTCTTAAGACAACAATCTATTTTCCAATGGGTTCCGGATGGCATATCTCTACGCGACGCCCAAGGCCTTCGTTGGCACCGTTCCTCGCGGCTTAAACGTTGCTGGCGTTGCTCCACACCTCAGCAGCACGCTGCCGGGGCCAACGGCCTTGGCTCCTTCGGCATCCGGCCATGGCGTCATGGTGACAGCTGCAGGTTCCAAACGTCGGTGGGTTGGTCGCGGTAGTTGCCTAGGTGGTGGCAACTCATATATTTTTTTAAAGATGTTCATCCCTACTACCTCGGGAAATGATCCATTTTGACTTGCGCATATTTTTCAAATGGGTTGAAACTCAACCACCAACTAGTTCCCTTTTTGTACCAATAAAAACAGCCTTGAAAATGAGCGGCTTGGAACGGAATCATGGAGGTGAAATGGTTCAGATGGTATTTTTAGGTTCCAGCCGCCAATTTTCCAGGGTGTAATGGAAGTGGAACTGGGCGGTCGGATATTTGAAAGGTAACTGATGGCTATTGGAGAGATACACCCTTTTTTCATTGAATTATTTGGGGGAAGAAGGGCAATATGACCTTCCAAGACACGGCAGCTTTCATAATTATCGCCCATGATCGTCGCCCCTTCCCGTTCGGCACTTCTTGTGAACATGATTTTAGTTTCTTTTTTTTTCTATGGTGGGAGATAAGATATATACCGTGCCGTACCTATATATATATACTTTATACATAGGACTTGTTTTTATGGGTGATTATTCTCAAAGGAAGGCCGGGGAAGGGGTGTGTTTTTGTGGTAAACGGTCAATGGTGTAAGAAATTTGAGGTTTCTGGAGTTTCGAATATTGTTTTTTTTATCTTCAGATGGTTTACCTCATAATTCATATAGAGAGAAAGATGCATGTTGGTTCAAAACTTCTCATGTTTCCAAAGATGAATTCTGAAATTTTGGAAGTGAACATGTTAAAGTCTATACTTTCAACAAGTTCAGCAGGTGAACCAAGATGGCCAAGCACAAACATCAGCGAAGCGTTCTGATATCATATCATTGCAAATGAGAAGTTGTGCTGAGAGAGTCAGACTTTCGTTGTGTTTTTTTAAATGTTTCCATTCTTTCCCATTCCTTTGGAAGGTCCAGGTATATATATATACAAACTGTGGCGAATCTACTTTTACCCTGGTGATTTCAAGGTTTCATCAGTGTTGCTCAAGGTCAAGGTTTTCAGGGTACCTGAGTGTACCCTCCCTGAAACTAACAGCAAGTGTGCACCTGGAAATTGATGGATCTGGAAAAGTAATCGTTTCCTATTGGGGGCGTTGAAAATGTGGCCTATTTTTCGGCTTCCAGCCGTTAAAAATGAACGGCATGGAACCTTAAAATATCACCCATACAATTGAAAAGGAAAATCATCTGAGCCAAACCATCATGTTCACAGGTTCCATCTTAATCTTCCAGGGTGTATGCAAAGGAAACCAACTGAGTTGACCAACTTCCAAACCTCCATTTTGTGGCTTTCATGTTAGTCTTCAGGGGTGTAAGGGTCGAACAAAAACTCCATCCATCGCCAAAGGTGCTCTGATGATCTTGGCCTCTCGAAGGACGAAGTTGCGTAGAAGGGCCACCAACGGAGGTGGGACTCCGGGATGATGGGTGAAGATGGGATGGAATACCAGGGTGTGGTGTAGGAAATAGATCATAGGATTTGGGGCATGCCTTATAAGCCTTAAAGCCTGTCACGGTGAGTAAATACTCCATTGGTGTTTAAAAGGCAACCCTATTATATTGTGGTTAAATTGCACAGTAGCGACGTGACACGTGGTGTCATACCTCGAAAAGGTAGCTTAGCAGAGGAATATTGTTCCCGCCTTAATTTCAGGGAACTTTATCAGGTTGTTAAATCACAAGAATTTGGCTAAATGATATACCTGTACTTCGCTCACTAGTCTTTCCGTTACTGTGGTGCTCAACAGATAATGTTTGTCCATCCGACATTCCCAGACCAGAATTCATCGAGATTTTTGGTCTCCCCAGCGCTGTTTTCTTTTGGTCCAGGAACCATGGCAGATTTGTCCAAACAGATGCGACAGCAGAGGAAACAGTTCGAAGCTTCTATGGAGAAAGACGAGGCGCTTGGCTTCATGTGGAAAATCAAAGGGTTTGTTTGTTCTCTTCAGAATTGAAAGGCATGTAAGACACACACCCCAAAAGATGACGATCAGTTGTCATATTTTTATAGGAGCTATCATATTAAAGCACATCACTTCTTGAGTACATCAATGAAGCTCTAAACAGTAGTACAAATGTGAAGATGTTGATCCTGTTTCTCAAGTATACACCTAGACGGTTGCTGGGTGCAGGTGGGAACACTGTTCTCCTTTTGCTCCAGACTCATGGATATTTCCAGAAAGAATCATCCAAAAGAAACACATTGAAAGACCATTATTTATATGTTGTGGTGTCAAACATTTTGTTTATATACTTTTAACCTTCGGGAAATGATCCAATTTGGCAAATATTTTTCAACTGGATTGAAATCACCATTCAGTCGAATGTTCCCAAAGGAATCCATGTTCGATCTTTCGCTATCCCAAAGTTGCGCGCCGATTTTTCGCTAAGATCTCCAGTTTTTTTTGGAACAATTATAAAAGTCACAATCACCCGAAATCTAACATGTCCCCGAAGAGAAACATGAATGGTTAGAGTCGATGATCCATTTTGTTTTGAGCTATTTTCAGGTGAAAATACAATCGCGGGAGCCCACCAGAATCTGGAACAGTCAGTTTCTTTGTTGGTTGAACATGAAACAACCACAAGCAGGATTTGAAGCTGATGATGCAAGGACTTCGTGGATCAGGTGAATCTATGCCCCAAAAAACTCCAAAAAAACAACAAGACAGCAAGGAGGAGGGGGAAGTGTGTGCAACAGAATTTCGGAGTGAAGGGGAAAAAACATGGAAAAAACGGATTTTTGCGGAGGGATTTCTGACGTTATCATGGCAAAATGTGTTGGTGAATTATGGGGACTTCTGGTGAGATTTGGTGATTTCTTGTTGCTTTTCTAGTGCTTTCAAGTAGTTTAGCATTGGTCACAAATATCCCAACATGACCGAATATACCATGTGATTTAGCATGAATCAACTTGTCACTCTTGAAAAGTAAGGGGGTACATTTACCAAGATATCTCACATCCCCACTTCTTTTACTACTAGGCAACAGGAATCCCTTCATACTGAAAATAAGCCTGGTTGTTTAGGGTATTATCCGGATTATTTCATAAACCATTATAAGGATCCTTATTACCCGACCAGTATAATGGAAAAGTAGGAGGGTTTTTGTTGGTGGCTCATTTGCCAGCATACTGGGTCGATCCACTTCATCGATAGTTTGCTTGAGATCGAACAAACTTTGCCGCACCCGAAAAGGTGGCGCGGAAGAAAACACCACGGATCCGACGTTTTTTTTTTGACTGGAAAAATTAGGGACCCTTTAAGGAGGGTTTGTCTTAGCATTCTTTCTTAATTTTAATATAGTGTCAACTAGGGCCCTAGAAAATCCAGATGCTGCCTATATGAATATGTAGTTACTGTAGATGTGTGTTGCTATTTCATTATCTTGAACGGATTTTCTCCGATTTCCAGCTTAAAAACTAAAAAAGTACCACGCTTCAGTACGTCTCAAGCGACCGTGGCCATGTCTTTTAAGCCATCCTTGGTGAAAATTCCCTACAAAACTCGACATTTGTTTTGGTTTATTCATCACCTCTTGAAACACAAAAGGAAATTTTCCTAACGCCTAGCACCTCCCAAAATTTAACATAGACACCCAAAGTGACGCCATATTTGAAGCTGGAGATACAATTTTCCAAGCCATCATTTTTATTACCTATGTTACATTTCCGGGGTGTAATGCTGTAGTACGGGATTACCAACCCTTATATAGATTGAAACCACCAACTATGTATAGTTACACTGAAAAACACCCACGTTATATAACTAGGTGGTGGCAACTCAAATATCTTTTATTTTCATCCCTACTTGGGGAAATGCGCATATTTTTCAGATGGGTTGGTTCAACCACCAACTAGGGTAGCTATCTTGAAAAATACCTTTGACACACCGATTTGAAAAAGATTACCCCGGTTACATGCTTTGAAATACTCCAAGTTGAAAGAAACATCTTTTTTCTAAGCTGAGATACTTTTTATAAATATTCCCCACCTTTTGTTTTCACATCAATTTTTATCCCCCCGTGGCGACCTTCGGAAACCGAGGTTTGAATGATAGCGATCGTCAGATTGAAGGTTTAGAGATGCGACTTGTGGATGTTCCAACTGATCAGGAGGGACCCATCCTGGCCCGGCATAGCAACCTTCCAAACCGCATAGTAGGTTTTCAACGTGAAAAATGCTGTTGATTTTTTGTAGCATGTTCCAAAATGCTAAGAAAAATCAGGTTGAGGAATCATTTTTTGTAATTTGCCCCGATTCTTTTGGGGACCTATTTTTTTTTTTGGGGGGATCCAACAATACAGCTTAAATGTGGTAATTTTTGAAGGGATTTTCCATGGGAAAATAGTGCATTGTTTGGGGTTGGTCAGGTTGGTCATATATAATGACGCCTGGGATGGATTCCAGCCATGATGATTTTTGATGAATTTTCCAAACCCCGCATTGTGTGGGGGTCAATGGAAAAAAAAAACGCAAAAACGCCGAAATGAGAGAATCTCGCCTTAGACTCTTAGACAAGGGTGGTAAACACCATCACCCTTCAACATTGTTCAGTGAAAACCATGTTGTTTTCTGAGGACTTGGCTTGTTGTGTTTGCAACATGGCCACTGAGTCACTAAATCATGATTGGAGAAGATGTTACTTGTTACAGAATTGTTATTCTACTAGGGTGTCCATGGAAGTTGGACACTAGTTAGTAAATTGGTTTATAATCTATTTACAGGATTTACAACCTACTTGAAAAGGGAATATAATCCATTTACTAAGTACCAGCAGGACATCCCAGTACGGACCAAGGGCACATATAGATTGGAACAATGCTTATTTTGATGGCTAGCCTAGTTGATTCACTGTATGTGCTAATTCTGGCTACCAATATAAAGGGTACATCCCAAAAGATGAACATGGAACCTGAGAATCCACCCCTGGAAGTCCGGAAAATCATCTTCCAAACATTTCCAAACCATCATTTTCAGGTTCTTTGTTAATCTTCAGGGGTGTATTCCTTGGTTTTTGGTTGAGGGGAGGGGTGGTTCACCCCCCGTGTTTTTCACCAGGCATTTTTTTTTTAAGAAGCGCTAGGGATTGGTGGTGAAAACTTCACACTGCCGATGTCCATTGCCCCAATTGGGATTGAATGATATTGACCACCCCTCACCACAAGAACCGGTGAACGGAACCGACAACGTTGTTTTCCAACAAGAAAACTACCCACGGAACCTGCCATAACCTGCCATAGCTGCCTCACAAAATCATCAATCTCAGAGGTTGTCGCTTTTCGTGCCAACGACTCATGACCAAAACGCTGGAGGTTATGATAATGCAAACGATCAAAAACATGGCAGACAGATCAGACAGAAACACCTCCAATGGTGCAGAACCCAAGAATCACGATTGTGCAACTGATCAAAATGAGTTTCTTCTAGTTCTTGGTGCACTTAAAGGAATCCATAAAGATGGGATAACTACCACAAACTATCCAGCCATAGGTCGCCATCTTGCATCTTGCCAGGAGTCTGGATTACCATTGTCCTATGATCCAGAGATTCTCCGTGAGTACTTCGACAAACTCCCTGGGCTTCAATTTCAAAGGTTCCTCGGTTGGGTTGGGGGAGGTGACTTTTCCCATAGGTTTGACCATGGCTGCCAGTGCCTTTTTATGGAAAAATGGTTGAAAGATCTTGTTTTGCTAAGTCCTTCAACTTCAATGGCTGTTTCTACATGCTGGTTTGACACATGTTTGATTTTTTGTTTGATTTTTTAAGCCCGATCCTTTTTGGGGACATGATCCTATTTGACGCGCATATTTTCAAATGGGTTGGTTCAACCACCAACTAGCTTTTCTTGAAGAGCAGAATTTGATGATGATGACGATGATGATGAGTCGATTTCTTGAGATCCAGGATTGAACATGCATAGAAACGCATGACCACCTCACACCACCCTTTATGTTCACATGTCATACACATGATTCCAGCGAAGCCGTGTACCTAAGTTTCCAGAAGCATAGTTTAAACAAATGGATTATTTGCACAAAAAACAGCAATCTGTGAGCTACTGTGAGCTACTGAGCTACTCAATCTTGTTTTTTTATTAAGGTTTTTGAATTTTTTGGATGTTTGGAGGTCATAAATCTACCCATTTTGGGGGGAATCAAACAATCCAAATCTATGGTAATTTTGAGGGATTTCCCTTGTAACAATGCATTGTTTGGGGTGGTAATAAAGAGAACCCTGTTTTGGAGGTAATGATTCTTTCCTCCCTGAAAGCTAACAGCAAAGGCCCCTGAAAGCCATGGAGGCAAAAGGGGAGGTACCGATACTTTGCAAAATGGGTGGTAAAGCCTATTTTCAGGGGCCGTATTGATATTCGTTGTACCATGTTGTACCAGTTGTAAGTAGGATTATAACTCCACTTATAGGTGTGAAATAACCCCAGTTACCCAATCATGAGTCCATTTCTTAGGGGCCCCATAACTGAATTTATAAGGATCTTGTATGGGCCCACCTTGTAGGGGTGCACCCCCGAAGTTTAACATTTCGCAACGACCCAAAAAATGGTGGTTGGAAGGAAGAGGATCCTCTCCGGAATTGGGGGCCTTTAGGTATATTTTTCAGGGGGCGAACTGTTGGCGGCTTCAGGTGGGTAACATATGAATTTCTGCCCCTTTTTCCCTGTCCGGGTCATCCCACCTTCTGGTGGCCAGGATTCTGCAGATTGTCAGTACCTCGGCTCCTATCTATGGGATTTGGTGGAGGGAATTTGGATGGGAAAAGATGCCAAAAGTTGGCTTCTGGAAAAAAATGGATATGCCTAGGTCTTGGAGCTTTGTATGTATCATTTTGGATGTAGTCTTTTTGCGTGATTTTTGTAGGTATTTTCATAGATGCATGTTGAGTGCAGCATTATCCTCGTGAGTATTTGGGGCAAAACACTGAAGCAGAAACTGATGACATCTACAAGTGCAAGGGAATTTCCCCTATAGGAGCAGGCGAATTATTGAAGGTCCATGTTGAAATATCCGTGGTAATTGTTTTCGAATTTCTAGATTTTTCAAAAACAACTGCTTTCGGTCCTTCCAGCAGCTAGCAGGAAAAGAATCACCATTCCTTTTAGTAAGAACTACATACTAATCGCCCGAAAAATAACATAGAACCTAAAAAATTGCTCCCTAGAAGAGGATACTTTCCTTTTGGAAATCAGCATTTTCAGGTTCAGAAGGGTACTGTATTCACTCTGATTGGGACTGTTGCAGGGTAGGATGTTATTGCCGGTGATGATTGAGCCGATGATTCCCCTCACGAGAAAAACAAAGGTCCATGTGATTTTGGTCCGGCGACTGTAATTCTGAGATGAGTAAATCCACGGTAGTGACGGCCAAAATGCAGAGAATCACCAGATACTGGAGTATTTTCCCTGCAAAATTCCAGTATGTTCATTGCTTTTACCATTTCAACTGGAGACTTTTGGTTCCAACATATCTCTATCTTAAATTAAAAGGTCCAGGAAATGAGTGTTTTTTTTTGTCGGACCGAAAGGTACTGGTGCTCCATTGATCGGCAACATTGTGTCTTGGATCTCATAGTTTTTCAGGAAAGGAGAGTCACCAGTGAGGTAGGTGAAATTTGAGTAAAGTTTAGGTTGGTAAGTCTGAGGTTGTTTCAACACACCTTTGGAACACGCCCCTAAACCTGAAACCAACAGGCCATAAAGGGATTCCTTTCAGAGTTGGCTAGGGGGGATTGCCTGGGGTAAGGCTCAACTACACATGAACACCGTTGATTATTAATCAACCCCTACAGTTTGATACCTCAAAAAAGTCGAATTGGACCTCATATTTCATCAACTTGGAGACTTGCCCAGCCCGTTTGAAATTGATTCTTTCAAATTTCCAGTCTGTAGTTGACTAATATTCAAAATATTCATATAGCAAGTAGGGATTGGAATTTCAAAACTTCAATCGCAAGTCGTTGTGACCTTCTTGGGATGGTGAACACGTGACCCGTTCAAAGGTTGTTGGTTACCTCCAACAAGGGGATAAAGAGGTGACTTTTGAATCACCTGGAAGATGCTTTTTGAAGAAGTTAGCGATTGGAATTTCAAAACTTATATAATTTATTGATCAACATTGAGCATGTAGATTGAACAATTTGGTAGGAACCAGTGTTTGAGTTTTAAGTTCCTCCAGAAATGATGTTCCTTTTTTTGAGAATGAATTACCACGCAGGATTGAACTAGATAGACATATACAGACATGTGCTCTCACTGTAAAGTAGATCTTTCATGCCTCTGATTGGTTATAGAATCATGTCCTATGTAAAACCATTTTTCCATATCACCTTGACAATTTATGCCTTAGTGAACCATGTGGACAGATGGATGGCTCTAAAGTCGTCAGTATCATCCAAATGCACGGGAACCTCATCGCACCTGGTGGCCAGATTTGGAATCGGATCACTGGAAATACGGGAGCTGATGCACAAGTAGCACAAGCTGCCAAATTTAATGAGATTGACGCTTGGAGTTGGAATGGTTGGAATGGTTGGTGGGAATGAACATGTCCACCATGAAAGTAGATCTATTTTGTGTGTTGAGAATGGGAGATGTCCATGTCCATTTTTTTCACTTTTACTATAGGGTTAGGGTAACCTACCTGATTGGTTGTGGCTCCTCCAAATCCATTAAACCACCCTGAGCCAAAAGGCCAACCTGCGACCAAAACACTGGTTTTAGGTACGGCATAGAGGATGAAATACTACCCAGTTAATGTAACATCCAAAAAGACTGAGACGTCACAAAAGAATGCAAGCACTTTTCAGATGTTTAGGATGTTTACAGCACATGTATTTGTTTGTGGAACTTGGAACATGACTTTGTTTTTCTGGTTGTTAATTTCAGCCCACTTTGCAAATTCTCCAACTCATTTCCTTTCACCCAAAAACATTTCGGAAAAAAGGTGACCACATTGGGCCCTTTCTTCATCAAGTTGGGACAGGTGCCAGTGCCCTGTGAAAGATTGCTGTGGTATGGTATAGTGGGAGGAGATGAAATGATGATGTTTTTGTTGTGTTGAAGTGATGGTGATCATGTTCATAGAGGTTTTGATGGATCATGATAGTTTTCCATGTATGACTCTACTATTAGGATATTGTGTTACATGTTTCTTGTGCAGACTTCATGCTGAGTGTTGTCATGAATGACAACTTTGCTTTTTAAACATTTTGTTAATTTTGTTGTTCTCCATCCTTTTTTTTGCTGTCCTTCAAAATTTCTTCATCAATATCATCACGCACTTCCTCCCAGGGATCAACAAAAACACCACGTCTTGCGAGGCCCTGAGTATTCGACCAGACTTGCTCTCGCCGCGAGCCATGGTGGAGTTGCAAAAACTGTGTGACAAGGTGCAACAGGGGAGAGGGGCAATCGGAGAGGGTCAATGGCAGTAGTCAATGTGGGTGAAGAAATGATGAAACATGTAAAGATGTCAGGTGACATCATCTCCATTTTTTTCAAAAACAACTTTGTATGTCAAGAAAACACGCCTCCAAAATGACCGGCCTTCTTTTGAGGTGACGGACAATAGCATGAAGGAAACGACGATGATGTTGGTGAACGACGTTTTTCCAATTGATCCAGAAAACTGGCAAAACAATAACATGAAACCTCATTTTTTACGGAAGAAGAATTGATAGTGAAGTGGAAGCTTATTGGAAATTGGATGTGAAAAGATATCTCAACATATCTAATAATACACAGCTGCGAGTCTGCAAATCTTGAATCCAAGGAGGAATTCGAAAAAAATACCTTGCGACTTGGAAGATTGCGTCCAACCACCAGATGACATGTTACAATTGAAAGGTACCAGACGGAAAATCTCGAGGAAACTTCGCAAGTTCATTTACCCCTTAATTATATACTGTTCAAGTCTGGTGGCATCACCCAAATATGTATACATGAAATATATCCCTTACATTAAATCATAGTTAAATCCATCTCATGATTTTATTTGACCCCTCCCAATATTTTTGGTCTGTTCCACGTTTTGGGGGGGAATCCGAACGGGGGGAAACCCGATCGGCAGGTGCCTTCTTATTCCACTGACATTGCCATGAAAACCTTGGAAGAAGAACTCTCAGGGAAGTTTGGACGACCGGTGAAGAAGGAGGATGTGTCACCCTGCAGAATCATGAGGGGATGGGATGGGATGGATCTACCGATCTACCTAATAAAACGACCAAAATGGGCCACTAATTTCGGTAGCTTTTTGGTTCCGGGAAATGGGAACCCGGCTATTTCAGGGTAGGTTGGTGAAGTATTAGAATTTGGCTAGATGGATGGATAGATGGATGGTGGAGATGGATGGGTTTGTTGAAGATTCAATTCAAGCGAAGTAACGGGATAATGTGAAGGATTTCAATGACTTTGAGGAAGTGCGAAGACATGTTAGTTGCAGGATGTTATGTAGAAACAAATGCTAGGAATTAGGGAATGAAGTATACCTATATTGACCTAAACCACTTGTTTTTGTGGTGCGTTTTTGTTGTTTGTCTTTGCTGTTGGATGTTAGTGCACTGTTTAAACTCAACTTGTGCTCCTTACAGACATCAGAATGAACCTAGGCACAACCACCACAATTTGGAATCCACTTCATCGTTTTTATATAATATAATCATGTTTTTATGGACAATCATTTCCCATAGTTTCTGATATGTTTCCGTTTTTTCCATATTTTTTCTCAACAAACTTCACTCTGCCACAAATCACAAGTCCATCATAGTCCATCCCAAGGTTTTCAGAGATTACTCCTGCTCCAGTGGCGGCAGCATCTTTGGGCCAGGCCAAATCCACCCAAAGATTAGTTTGCGAAGAGGAGACAACCTTGTGATGTCTCAGATTCCCCCGGACACACTCCAGTAAACTAAACATAGTAATGAAAAAAAGTGGCCCTGGTTGTTTAGGGTATGTAGGGGATAATACACAGTTACAGTTATGATATGATACTACAATCCTATAAACCATTATAAGGATCCCTATGAAACAACCAGTATAATGGAAAATAAGATTGTTTTTTTCGTGGCTCAAATCCAGTTGACTGTTCAGAATTCCGGCTAACCAGTTGATATGGAGAATCTACCATTCTTTACGGGGGTCTTTATACATGTCAGGTGGTGCAGGAGTTCTTCCATTAAGAGTAGCATTGGAACATGGACCCTGAATGAAATGTATTTCCTATTGAACATGGGGGAATTGCCCTTTCTGAAACTAACATAGCACCTGAAAGTAGGCCATCCCACAAGGAAGTTTTGAAAAAACCAACTATTGATTGTCAGGGGCTATGTTAGTTTCAGGGAGGGCAATTATTCCATTGCCAAGTGAGTTTGCCAGAGGGTACTGAAGTTTTGGCTTGTCCAGGCTCATCACGGATCCCAGATCCCATGATAAAATGGTATATTTACAGATCCGTGGACGGTTGATATTTTATTACTGTAGGTGAATTAGTAGTTGAATATACCAATCCGTCATGGGATTCCCTACCAGAATCCTACATTTGAATTGTTTTTTTGGGGCAAAGGTAGGTAAAATATATTCTATACATTGAGTGTTTGGGATTATCATGGCAGGTATCCCATGACATTCCCGTAGTACTGGCAACGGCTTTTGCGAGTCAAGTGAGATCTTGGATTTGTTTTTGAGGTGATTTTAATTGTCTTCCTATCATGGCGAATCACGATTGGGGGGAACACTTGCATGTTGAATTCCATTTATCTTAAGTCTGTTCTACTTTCCAGTTTGATCTTCAAAAACAAATCAAACATATCATCTCGGCACCTTATCCACGACGTCTTTTGGGAAGAATCCCTAGGCCCCAAGGTGAGGCAGTTTGTCTCCAAGAATTGGTGACTTCAATTGCCAACAATGACTCCATTTTCTTGGTGAATTACAAAAGAAGCAACATCAGGGTTTGGGGGTTGTCAAAATCCCTGTATATAACAGTGGGTAAATATCTATTCATTTTTATGAAAAGGACTCTGTTGACCTTCACGATTTCCAGGGTGAACCAGTGTTTAGGCAGGGCCCAAATCAAGGTGATAAAGCCATCAAGAAAAGTTGGAGAAGGTAAGGCAAACTCTCACTAAGATGTGGTGAACACATTCTGGGCAGATTTTAGCGACCAAACCGCCGGTTGGTCACCCCAAATGGTGGTGAGTTGAGGAAGGGGATCCCCCTCAAACATGTCGTTAATTCATGTTTATTCAGGTTTTAGAAAGTATATAATTTACCCAAAAATATCAAGTAAAATGTTGGATCTCGCATGATCTCGCTAAACAAAAATGGTGAATAGTTTGATCGATCCTTTGTTTTACGATCACAGGTGTATCGTGCCGTGCTGCGAGAGCCTGCAGGCGCGGTGGGAAATCCTTTATTTTTCCGAGAGTTAGTTTCTACTAAATTACAAAAAACATAATTGTTGGAAGAATACTGAAATCCAATTGGTTGGAAGACGATCCCTTCCTTCTGAAATATTCCCTTTTAATTTTCGGCCTTTTTTGGACTTCAGGGTGGACTGATGTCAATTGAACTTTAAATATACCCAGGAAGTCCAAAGACCAAATTTTGCCGATTGGTAGGATCGGGAATCCTTTATAGGAATCATCCTAAAAACCCATTCTTTGTTTGGTCTTGGACTCCCAGGGTATATGTTGGGCCATTTGTCACCAATTCAACGGAACGAAAAAAAATGCTTCTGTCCGTGGACCAGGAGAAATTGTGGCCGTGAAGGTTCAACGACCTGCAGTGTTGGAATCTTTACCTGGTGAAAACGTGTGGGTTTTTGCCTCGGGTTTTTTTTGGGCGTTGGTGTCATCTGGTGGTTTCAAAAGATCTATTCTTTCAATTGAAAACCCCCAAAAACTGGTGGGAAATGATCTACTTTGACGAAGATGTTCCAGTTTGGGTTGACACCACTAACTATAGTCATACTGTAAGAATTGTAAGACCTATTTTCGTTGTTCTTGGAAAAGCTGTATTAGGTCATTAATTAAGTTGAGGATCGGTTGGTGGAGGTTTTGTGTTTTTATGTTTTTTTTGATATGAAAACTCCATTTTCTATTGGGGAATCGGAATGTGCCAAAAGGATGATGTAACCACTGCCCGGATCAGGATCCGGGGGCAAGTTTTTGACATGGGGAGAGCTAGAGTAGTTCATGTTAAAGACAATGGTTGATACTTTTTCTATTTTTAACGTCTTAATAAGTTGGACAAAATGCCATTTGTAGGTGCCAAGTTGTATTTTGATGGATGTTTTTTTTTGGTTTGTTTTTTTTGCGTGACTTCCTCGGGGCGCTGCACCATTGTTTTTTGTACTGCCCAGGAAACAGTGTCCTTGGATTTATATCTCATCCGCAAGCTGGCCAAGTAGCTTGGATCGAGTTGTATGAAAAGAAACATTCAACGAAAGCGTGGGTGGTGGTTTCATACACTCCCTAAAACTATCATAGACCCCAAAAATGGTGGTTTCCAATAGGAATCTCCTTTTCCAGGGGTCTATTTTCAGGGGCTATGTTAGTTTCAGGGAGGGTGATATTTTTTCAACTGGGACGTCCCCTTTCTGAAGCTAACAAAACAGCACCTAAAGATTTGGGGAGGCTGGAAGATTTTTGTTGTGCAACAGGCTGATGCTACGTTAGTTTCCTAGGTGGTGAAACTTCAAAGATTTTTTATGTTCACCCCTGCTTGGGGAAATGATCCAAGTTGACAAGCATATTTTTCAGATGGGTTGGTTGAAACCACCAACTAGTTCAACAATCGGCAGAACATCCAGGTGGAACAACGTGTGTTTTTATTTTAGAAAGGTGAAGATAGAAGGCAAAGCATCCGCCCCCTTTGTGAAGATAGATGGTCGGATGGTAGGATGGCTCTTTCTTTTTGTAACCCTATTTTGAAAGATCAGTGAATAAGCAGGGTGGATAGTGAATATATGCTCATGTTAGGTGATGGTTTTTCTCAACTAACACCGTAAGTTTTCCTGGCAAAAAACAGTGGATAACATGACCTGAACCATGTGTTCTTTGATGGAATATTCGCTTCAAAATTCGCCAGCCATGGAAAAGCTTACACTCCCCGAAACTGACATAGCACCTGTAAGGAGGGTAACCTCCCAATCCCAGTGTTTCAGGTGCGAACTGTTAGTTTCAAGGAGGGTAACCCTTTTCCCTTTCAAACAGGTTCACGCAATGGCTGCAAAACGTGGGCCTTCGCGACTCCAGACGTACAGATTTCGATCCTTGGCATTGTAAAATCTGGGTGGAGTGGGTGAACAGAGACTATAGTTGATCTATAGTTGACAGTTGACAGTTCAAAGTGCAGTTTTTGGTGTTTTCTTGAGGTGTCAACTTGAAAGCAGTTTTTTTTAAATTATATTCGATAATTGTATAAAATGAATGTAGTTGAAGTTGATGTCGGGTGTTCTTGTTGATTATGTTGCTGCTTGATTGGCAAACTAACTCTAATAAGATACAGACAAGACCCAGTCAGCAAATCCATAATCCCGAATCTCTGAAATCCACATCGACCTTTTTTATCACAATTTCCAAAAACTCCTTTTTTTTTCAGGGTAACCCATAACCCCCTGTTTAAGTTTCTTTGTGAAGATTCTACCTCAAGTAAAACTTGGTGATTTTTTAATCGGAAGAAAACCTGATCCTGAGGTCTCTTTGCTTGATGAGTTTGCTGCCAGGATTTACGAAGAATTAGACTACAATAAGGCGTCGGATCGGCAAGCAATGCAAGTGATATTTTGGTGATGGAAGGAGGTTGTCATATAGTCATATAGTTGTATATTTAACTAGATAGATAGATGAGATGAGATGAGATGAGATGAGATGAGATGAGATGAGATGAGATGAGATGAGATGAGATGAGATTCGATTAGATTAGATTAGATTAGATGAGATAGATAGTTTCAGGTACCTGTGTGAAGGATCAAGATCATTTAAAATATCATTTTGAACAAAAACAACTCCAATTCCACCAATTCCACCAACTTCCTATGTTTTTTGTTGTGATAAACCATCAAGCCCACTTCCGTTTGTTTTGTGTCTCAAAGTTGAAGAATTTCCTTATTCAAAAACATTCATTTAGGGTTTCCAGGCAAACATGAAGCGGCTTGTTTCACCAGGAGTCTTGAGGTGACATGAAACACTTGAAACCAATGGTAGAATGAATTGATTTATAGGAAGCACCATGGAGGCTTGTTTTCTTTCGAAGACTTTCGACAAACTGAGCTGATTTCAGATGGCAAAGATTGTCAAACACCGTTTTCCAACTTTTTGAAGGAATTTGTCGTTTGATTCTGCACTTGGAGTTCAGGCAACACAGTCTTCACACAAAACACCCCCTGGGCACAGTCGATGGAAGATAGCCTGCGTCTTTCCAGGGGTCATTAAATGGGACTCTTTGTTGGGGGAATCAAACAATACAAATCTATGGTAATTTCTAGGGATTTCCCTTCTAAATAATGACCTGTTTGGGTTGGTAAATGACCCCCTGCATCTCCCGGACTGCCAGGAATGTGCTAATGGCCTGTTGGTGGAGCAACACATGTCGCACTTAGAACGGGCTGCTCCGGTCGCAGTTCAGAAGGTTGGTAGATTTTTATGGCTACTTGGAGGATCATCCCAGATACACCCCCCGAAATTTAACAGTTCGCCCCTGAAAAATGATGGTTGGAAGATAATCCTTTCCTGTTGAGATTGCCTATTTTTAGGGGCGAACTGTTAAATTTCCGGGGTGTAGTAAGTGGTTAGGATCACCCAATTATAAGCCATTTTCATGGCCATTTGGAAGGGGTCCCACAACCCAATCATTAGGGGACGTATGATCACCATGGGTATTGACCTCTCACTAAATGGGATGATTTTTCAAGTACCCTCCAAAATATCATCCATGGAGATTAGGCTGATTGGCCTGCAAACCTCTTGGAATTTCTGCCAAGCAGAGATTAAGCTTGGGATTGATTCTTTTGCAGCAAAAGCATCAGCTTATGGCTAATTGTTGGTTTGGGGCCGGGTGGTTTGGGATTCAAAAGGATGCCCTTCAGTAACCATCCCTTTCATAGGGGGGATCCCAGGAATCCAAACCACCAACCCAAACCAACAATTAGCCATTTGCTGAAATCAGGAATCCTGTCCACTACTTTGTTCTGGGGAATAGGACTGGATTTCAAATCCAAATGGGTTTAAATTCGAATTTGAGCCTCCATCTACAGGATTCTATGGTACACCTTAGTAGGCTTAAATTTGAATCTAAACCCCTAGACTTGGGGGGGTGGATAGTCCTGGCTGCAGGCCCAGATTCGAATCTCAGATTTTCTCATCAGATACCCCCAATTTGGGCTTAGATTCGGTTTTGCGCCCTACAAATTTTGGTTGTAGAAGGAATAGAATTCAGATCTTGTCCTATCAATAGCGTTCTGATTTTAGTTTTGGATTCAATTTTAAGACTCCTAATTGGCATGGGACGGTGGAGAGATGAGGTTTACATGTTGGACATTGCATTCGTTTTGGCCCTATATTTCCAGTGAGTAGTCAGGGCACATGTCGGAGCAGGCGCTTGTGGCAGTGAAAGATGAGGACTCGGAAGCAGAGGCAGTATCTCCAGTTGTGAAGGGCCGGCAGCGAAAAGAGTGGAAATTGATTGCAACTGATGAGCTCCAGCAGCGTGAGGACCTGCGACGAGGAGCTCAGAGATGGCTGAGGGCAAAGGACATTCCTCTAAGTCCAGCAACAAAGGGGCCTTCACGTTGATCGCTAGATGCAGTTCTTGTGTGCAATGCAGCAGACAGTGGTGCTTTTCTTTGGTTTCCGAGAGCTTGCATGTTGAAGTTTGCGGTGAATGTTCAACTGAAAAGGATGTGGTCAGATTACGACGCTTTCATGCTCGCAAGTTTGCCAAGGAGCATACACCTGCTGCGGCATTGAAGGCAATGAGGGCAGCAGGCATAGAAGTGGAACATCGCCCCGCAAACTGGCAGGTGAAGAACCAGAGGCCCAAAAAGAATCATACAGATTCCCATGGGAGCATCGCTTGTTTGGGGGACCTGAAACGATTTGTGCAAACACCTCCAGATGGCGTGTATGTGTACGCAGATGATTGTGTGTGTGCCTGGGTGCATGTTTGGAAAGGTTTCCAGAACTCCATTGGGGTTCTCACTTTTAGAGCCCAGCATTTGGGGTCTTTAATGCACAACCTCAAGTCCCTGGATGGTAGTTGAGGATTGTATATTTGTATATATCTATATTTATTCATGTGTTGAGAATTTTGGATCTATCTTGAGATCTTGGTGACACTTGAAAACGTACATAAACATATGTTTTTTTGAAAAAATCAATCTATACATATTTTATGTTGATCTGCTTTAAGTTTCATGTAAATATATATATATATATGTGTTTTTTGTTTGATTTTCGTTTATAATTGTATCCATATATATATATATGTTTTGTGAAATGTATGTGTAAAGCATTTATATATATATATATGCTGTATATATAAATATAAATTATATATATTTATGATCCAGGTTTGGCAGGCACCAACCCCCACCCCCACCCAATGTAATGTACCCATCTTGACCCCCTTCCCCCCTCCCCCTGTGTCTTGTGGGTGGGAAATGTGCACACATCTTCGTACTTTTCCAAATGTGTTTGCGCAATGGCGCGACACGTACTTCAAGTCGTATGAAGATTATGTGCTAAATCTGGAGCGTGACGGTGTTTACGCAGACGACCTTTGTTGCATGGCTGCCAGCCATCTCTTGCTGCGACCGCTCAGAATCATATCTGATTGCTCTGGTGATTACACATTTGACTTTGAGCCCCCAGAGACAATAGATCGTTCTGCTTGGGGACACCCTGTTGTCTTGGCCTTTTACCTGAAGGGTAGGCACTATGAGGCTACGCAGCCGCTTGAAGCGGATGTGCAAGCCGCAAAACGCAACAAACGTGAAGCACAGTCCTAAAAGGTGCTGCTATAGGGAGACTTCACGGGGGGATTGAAACCAAATTCTAGCGTAGTGAATTGTTGTGGAGGCCTGGGTCTACAGACTCTGGATTAAATTCGAATTTCAGCCTTTTTAAATCCATTTCCAAGCCTTTTCTGGATTCACTTTCCAGCCTCATCCCATAAGGTATTACCTATGCAGATATGTAATTTTATATAGATTTGCTGCTGAGAGTGTGAAATTTCCCTAGTATTTCCAGGTACGATGTTATACTCATGGAAAAATCTTCCATTGCCAAGGCCAGTGTATGTCATAGTATGCCAGGATGATGTAGATTGCTCTTGCGAGTTGGAGATGGGATGGAATATGGCGTTATTGCGAATGCCACGACATGTTACATTGGATTTGTTTCTGTTGAAGATGACTTTTCAATTGCTTTGGGAGAAAATGACACAAAGTGCTTCGTTTTTTGGATTGGGTGTCCAGTTGGAACATACTGCAATACAAACCCGTGATCATTGTTGCAACAAAATAAGGAGACATCAGAAGTCTCAACCGTACAAATCTACACTTAACAGGATGTATATACCTCCAAAAAAGAAGTCACTGCATTCATACCCATACCATCCATGTATTTTGTATGTGCCTACATTTACCATAAAAATCAACCAAATGTAGGTAAATATACCATACATGGATGGTGTTGATCATGATCAATCTTCCAACATGTTTGGCTAAGGTGAAGCACTTGCTGGATACCATGAACTGCCTTCCGCAAGTCAGAGATGACGTGGAAAACGCTGATCTTTGGTTAGATCGCACATGCTTGGTGCAGTTAAGGGATTTGGGCATGGATTCCTTGCTGAAAGGCCCGGTCCATGGGTGGATAAACAAAGGGTGAGGTCATGATTTTGGGGAGATGATCATCCCATGATTCCTATTGATTCCTATTCTTGTCAGTTTTATTAAAGATTAGATGTTTGATATGTATCATGCAAGTATATGCAATTTTGTGTCATGAATTGTCATGCTCCTATTGGCAGGGGCAAGCCAAATATAGGTTGCACCATAACATAATTACAGTAATATGGAGAGGCTCATAGCCTTTAGATGACATTTCATCTTTTCTGTGGGTGCTAAAATCCCAAACAACCACCTGGGATGGCGCTAAAACCTTGTAAACAATGGGATAGACTACCAACCTCAACTGGTGCAGGATTTCTTGCATCAACAATACTATCAAAAATGGTGGATTGTTTGTGGCTATAGTTAGTTTTCATGGGGTGTGATCCAACACAATTCCAACTGTTGAGTTTCAAGAGGAAAATCGTGGCATGCATAAATGGTGATATCAATACCCTAGGCATCAGATTGTCAAGAAGTATGATTGCGGTGTCCAAGCTTAGGTGATTTAGGTTCCTCCTAACCATTCTCAAGAGGTGATTGGATCCCTACTAAATATGATCCAACTAAATTTCAAGCCCAAATCCTGCTATCACCGCAACGCTGGCTTCAACATGTCCAACTGCTATCATTGTTTTCCATCAACAGTATTTTGATAGTATTTTGCAGGAATCCCACCATTTTTGATGCTTTTTGTGCAGGACAAACAAACAAACCCTTGGGACTTTTAAAGTATGGCCTAGGCCTAAGATCCCCAAAAAACAGGCGATGAGACTTCAGCAGCTGGCATCTCCGAATTCCTGGGACGTGTGCGGTTGTGCGACGTACCACATCGTGTGTTCGAGCGACTTGGCTGGATGGCGTCCAAGCGAGAAACGAGAAACTCCACGGAACGGGTACATATCCCACCTGTGGAAAAGGAAAATCATCGACTCAAAATTGCCTTTTTTAAGGGGATATGTTAGTTTCAGGGAGTGTATTCCAATAAAATTAACTGTACTAGCAATGTGGGTCAACAAGGTGCGGATTGAATAAGGTACAATTTGTGGTTCAGTCATGATTTACCCAGGTGCCAGATATGCTGATTTCAATCTCTCAATTCATTAAATGAGAAACTCCATGCATATTCATCATGCATATCATACTGTTTTTGTGCCTGTTTTCGGTGGGACTGACCTTTAGGCGATGGCCCGAGTCTCAATCGTCTGATCGGCGACGGCATTTAGTTGACTAGATGCTGGTGGCAGTTGGAGAATCATGTGTTTTTTTTTTTCCGGTGGATGGATGTACCGTATGAAAACCTCTACATATATGGTGTTTTTTTGGCACATGTTCAATTTTGCTACCAAAAAACGGGATATTTGAAGTCTTAGGAAGTTGACATGCAAAGTTGGACAAGTCAGAGTGTTCAAGAACACATTTTGAAATCCTTTCCAATTGTTAATCGCTTTTGTTCCTAACCTATAGTTGCAGAACAAATCAATGACTTTGAAGTTTCTGATGGATACCAATGATCCAAAATGATACCACAAGATGAAAAGAAAGCCCAACTTGAAGCCCAGCAGGAAGCGGCAAAAAGCCGCAGAGAAACTCCAGGCCGAAATCGGCTGGAACATAGTCCAACGCAGTAGACCTATCCGAAAAAGATAAGATGTATGACGTTGATCCTGGACGTTGAAGATGGTGATAACCAGGTAAAATCACGTTAATTTGTCGTTGCTTTTTGTTGTTTAATAGGTTCTGGTGTGTTTGTTTGTGTGTGTGTGTGCGGGTTTCTGTCATGTTGCTGGATTCTTAATATTCTCTTTACTGAGAGGCGCCCTGTAGTGTCACTGAATCTACACGTCGCCCTAGGTTTCCAGGAAGGGTAAGCATGTACTATACATATAGGATGCAATCGATTGCAATATGCATGTGCTGTAATTAATGTGGGGTAGTGACCTAGAACCACCCCAAAAAAATCGAAGGGTCAAATAAAGTTGTTCAATTGATTATGTAAGGGATCTTCATTTACGATTGATTATATACTGGGAATTATGTGTTGGGTAATTATTATGCTTGCAGCATCCCTTCAGGACCCCAGATGGATCGTTGCTCGAAAGTGATCAGTGGAAACAAGAAATCATCGAAATTCTAAAGGATTTGGCATAGAAATTTAGCATGAGCAGATGTTTATAAACGAGAAGAGTCAATGTTTTCGGGTCTCACTTTTTTGAAAAAATACACAAAAAATCAGCCCCCAAGAAGTTTGCTTGCTTTATTTACTACCCCTTTACAAATGGCCACCCCACAAGATACATTCTTGGTGTGCCTTTTCACTAGATATATTTAGTGAAAATTCTATAGCATGTTTTTATGAATGCACATGTTTCTCAAAAAACACATGAACGGCTCGATTCGTCGCAATGGGTCATCGCAGTTGGGATTTTTCCAGCGTAGAATCTTGCCAATCAACGAAGTCATGAGACCCGTCGAAAGGATCCGTGAAACAGTATCATGGACAAGTTATAGAGATATGATTGTAAAATCCAAGGCCGCCTTCCGAATGAAATTTGGTGAATGTAGGAAAGGGCTTGTCAAAAGTTCCGGAAAGTCAAACACATTTCGGCAGAAGCATCACAAATTCATCTCCAGAGAAACCACAGAATCACAGGTCCCATCAGTCCAATCCGTTGGAAAAAAACAACCTCCGCTGAACCCGGCCCGCGAAAAACCGCAACGGCGAGCTGGAAACCTTTTCCGCCAATGACAAAGTCATGGCAACCTAAAGAGCTGCCAGGTGAGGATGAGGGGGCAGGTGGTGGGTTGTGGCTTTTCAATTTCTTGAGGATGGTGAAGGGTATCAGGTTGTTGGTTTCAAATACATTTTAGGTTCACCGCTACTTGGGGGAAATGATCCAATTTGACTAATTTGTCAAATGCTCAAAAGCATCGGTCAACTAAAAACCCTGGTTCACAGTGGGTAAATGATCAATTCATTTGTAGCCAAAATAAAACCTAGGTCACCTGCATTATCCACTGTTAACAGTGTTTAGGCAGGGCCCAAGGCATTAGTAATTATATTAAAAGTAGCTAAAGTCAATAGTAACTGGGGATTTCCAAGTTTGGATTGGAGATTTTTTGCGGCACCCTACAACCACAAATACTTCAAGAATGACATTCAGAAAGTTCGGAAAGCCGATCTTTTTTAGGAGGAAGGTGTTTTTCCTTAAGCCTGAAACAGATTTTTCTGTATTTTGAGCATTAGGGACGCATCAGCGGTGGTACCAGTCACGAAAGAATGGATAATTTCAGCGGATGTTAGTTTTAATTGAAGATGTGTCTTATTAACAGCTTCGACTTATAACAGCTTTTGATGTTAGTTTCAAATTGGAATATTTTAGTTTTATATGTGCATTCCATTGTCTACAGAACTAGAACTTGTTACCTAGATCAGGGAAACCTTCATTTTTGCAAAGTGCCATTGCAATGATATTTTCCTTCTGGTTTGATGGGTGACTTTGGCCGAATTTCCATCTTTTTGGTCATGCCTCCCCACAAAAGGTTAAGAGTGATGATTTTTGATCAACTGCAATGCAGAAAACGGGTTCGCCATGACAGGTCGGTAAAGAGTTTATTCACATAAAACACCTATAGGTTCATATGGATTGTTTCATTATTCTTTAATTTTCAAAAAAATCCACACATATCTCTATACTATCTCAGGCAAAAAATCATCCTATGAGAGAGCATGAATCTTTATTCCCCTTAGGATATTCTCATTGGATGACATGTTTTGTCCCCTTTATTCCCTTAGGTAGTCTTATTCCCTTTACCCCCTGGAAAACTAACATGTCTCCTGAAAATCACTGGTTGGAAGATGCATTTCCTGTTGAAATAGCCCCTTTTTACGGGACATGTTCGTTTTCGGGGGTGTATTCCCCGGGGGGGAAATCATTCATATCCCTGCAACCTTCCCATGGATTTCTTTTACCAGCCTTCCAGGCCAACTGATGGCCTGATCCTTTGTTTTTTGGGAAGTGCTGATGGGATGTAGGGCAAGTGCTGATCGCTATGAAGCTGAGGTTGGGGATGGGGGGTAAGGGAGTTTGGAGAGTGAAAAGGTCTTGAAAATATGTTTAATGGTGTTTTTTGATGTCAACGAAATAGATGTTGAGTTTATCAAGATGCAAATCAATGCAAATCAAACAGAAGGTTCCAATTTTATAGTTTGAATGTTTCATAACGTTTCATGTTTCAATGTTTAGTTGAATGGAGTCGAAGACATAAAAACTTGTATGCCCTCCTTGAATGCCCCAGCACAAAATTCCCTTTTGTATGTTTTTGGTGGCCTTTGGTTGACCGAATCGCCCGTTTGGTCAACCTCTGATTCGAAGAGACTGTACACTGGAAGCCTTGGCTCAAAAATGCAATCAATTCATTCAGAATTATATTTTCTGAGCATGCGTTTCATCAATAAAATCAACTGATCAAAAAATTGCGTTGTTTTTTTTTGAATCCGAAGCTAAGAGACTAGAAAAAAAAAGGGCCTCCGGAAATGATGTGAAAGGAACTTCTCTCCATGAAACCAAACAAGAAATTCACATCTTGCAGAAATCATCCAGGTTTCAGGCCCCTGCCGCAGTCACAGTCAAAGGGCCTCGTTCGGGATGCGTCATCCTTGGCGCCATGGATGCCGACTTATCTCGGCATTTTCGCCAATAAGCTTGAGATTTAGTGCCTTGCATTGTGAGACGCAGGTGGGGAAGAAGTTTAGCTGGTTTTCCCAAGTGTCACTTGGTTCACATGGCAAGTTAATTGCTGCCATTATGGCAGAGTTGAACGTGAAAAAAAACGAAAAGAGTCAATGGTTGTACGAAATGATTGCCAAATGCACTCAATTGAGCAATGAAAAGAAAACCTGGTTAGGGTACATAGGGGATTATACTACCTAATTATATAGGGATTATAAAAAAACATTATAAGGATCCCTATTAAACAGCCAGTATAATGGAAAGTAGGAGGGTTTTTTTCGTGGCTCAATTGCAATAATCAATTTTGCAACATGAATCCTGGAGCAGGATGATCCAGTGATTCAAGAAGAAGAACTTCGGCGTCACAACAAGCCAACAGATACCTGGATCAGTTTCAACGGCTTTGTCTATGACATTACTGCATATGTTGAGAAACATCCTCCATGTACAGGCCGAGTTTGTTTTGTGATAGCTTTATGTGTGCTGGAGTTGGAACGGATTTTTTTTGAGCATCGCTTCTGGATTGATTGGGCACAGCGATTTACAGATTGGATTGCACATGGTTTGCAATTTGCAGAAGGTGGTATATACAGCAATGCTTTGTTCGAAGCAAGTGCACAAGTCTAAATACCGAAGACCGAACAAACTAAGAAACTATGTTTGTCCAAGGACTGTCCTATAGGAAATGTTTGCTTCACCGAAATCGTTCTACTAAACTTCTGGAGCACATGGTGCTAAACTATGTGCCCCCTCCACTCCTACCATCTATTTCACTCCACTGAATGCATGACTTTCATCCCTTTCATATCTCCGATTCCACCGCAAATTCCCAGAGGCTTGGATTGGGCCCGACGTGTAGCGGGACGTCGTTTTGAAGACTTTCTGGGACGCGATGCTTTTGGCCCAGCCCATATGGGCTGCGGACCCGATGCCAATTGTAGCAAGGGTATCAAAGCTGAGTATCTCGGCAAATTTCAGATGGCTGGTCCAGTTTTAAAACAAGAATGACTGGGAAAAAACGGTCTACGAGTCTACTGTTCTCTGCAAACTTGTTTGTGGTTCAATGATTACATGTAAACCAGCTGTTTGCATACAGTCTGGAAGATTATGCAACATCATAAATAATTACATAGGTGACCTTGGATACACGTTCACGGGGTAGACTTGATATAGATTTGGAGGCATACTGTATATATATATATACACATTCACAATACACCCTCTTAACCGCTCATAGTAAACAAAAAAACCCATCAAAAAAGAAACGATTTTTCCCCAACATGGGAAATTTCTGAACCTCCCATTCCTGATAGGTTGGGTAAAATTCTGGCGCCTTATCGCATTGGTCGTTTCCAAGCTGGCGCCCCTTCCATGGCTGCACAGATGTGGCCTGATGTGGAGGCGAAGATGCAATTGCGCTTAGAAGATGCAGATGGCACCTTGCTAGAGGTAACTGGGTTGAACCGGTTAAGGCTAAAGGTACAGGGGGGTTCAATGATATTCCCAAATGGTGGGACATGTTTTTTTTGAGGTTTCAGATTGGTTGGAAACCTTGTTGGTGTTTTGTTTAGATTTATACGTATGTAATTGTTGTTTTTTTGTTTGCGTTGCAATTTGTTATTCTTCCGAAACAATAACCTCAAAAGAGGTGTGTCAGTTTTGGGGAGGCTTCCCGGTTTCAGAAAAGTGCGGATGGATGAATAGAGACCTTCTGAAAAAACCTGGCGAATCAAATGGGGAAGAAAAAAAAACCGTACGCATGGCCTTATAAATTGCTACTGTAAGGGTTTTTTCCATCCCAGTAAGTGGAGTTATATAACCCTACTTATCACTGGTTTTTGGGCCCACAGTGTATGTTTACTATGATTTTGTTCACAATGTTACATTGATGCATTAACTGTTTCCAGTGGGGGATGTTCAATTTAAATCACCCCTGGGTCCTGAGGCGCTAAAGGTAAAGTCCACACATGCAACCTGCAGATGGCAGTCGTTGGAAGTAGAACTAGCCTTGCTATCATTGCAATTCAGATGGTTTTATGTATATTCAATGTAATGCTTTCGGATGTTGTTTTGATGCGTGTGTGTGAAATTTGGACCGCAGTCCAGGACTATAGTATAGGCAAGTATGTTTTTTCTCATTCATCTGAATCACACGATACCTGACATGATATGCTTCGCATCAACGTTGCAGCCATTCCCGTTGATCAGGTGTTTACCGTAGATGAGCTGCAAAAATATCCAAAAACTACAAAGACCGTGACGCACAAGTGTACCACTTCTGGCAATGTGACGCTTGCCTTGAAGTGATGACCTGGGGTGAGTTTTGATGCTAAAGAATGTCCCATTTTTTACGTTTAGTAATCAAGAGAGGGAGAGAGTAAACAGGAAAGGTGTATATATTATATAAATTTATGTTTGAAATGTTGCTCATGTCCGCTCATGTCTATTGATGTTTATGTAAAGAGAACTTTGAAACGATGTATGCCACCTTGTTTGAGTCTACCAGTTTACAGTAAGCCAACCCAGGAATGCACAAGAATGGACGGGTGTGCGGATGAGTGAGCTGCTTCCCAAGCGTTCAAGGGATTATGATCCATTGGTGACCTTCGTTTCTTGGTTGGAATTTACCATTTTCAACCGAGGTTGGTCGAAATTTCGACTGGCTGATGTCCATGCCATGGATGCCAAGTCACGTTTATCCTTTTTCAAAAGCTTTCAGAAAGGCATGTGCTGAACTGTGATACCTACACCTACTTGTAGCATAGTATGGTAATTTAGTGATAGTTTAGCAACTGATTACACATCATATTTCATTTGTTATTGGCATTTGTGCAATCACGGACAGATCTATGGATGTATGTTGTTTCTATGATGGCAGAGGTTGGAATGGATGGATTTGGATATTCCATGTTTCTCTCCCGTGCTTTGATGGAAGATGATGCTTGGTTTGATCTTTTATATTTGAGAATTTTGGCCCCAGATCCTGTAGATCTATGTGGCAACTCCACTTTTGCACAGTTTAATTGACTTTCGACATGTACCTTTTTTTGTCCTGAAGTTGCAAATTGGATTGAATCAACGCAGGAATCGCACATTTCAATACATTTCATCGCAGCTCGAGACTAGCTTCAAATAAACTTCAATTCTACAATGCACATTAAAAAACCATGTTTGTTTGGTTGTCTTCCGTTTTCTTGGGGGGGTTATCATGCACATCAATCATGCACACCCTGAAAATTAACATGGTTCACATGAAAATCAGCCAATTCATAAGGAAAAAAGTCTGCTTCCAAACCTCCAATTGTTGAGACTCCACTGTCGATGAGGTCATCTTGGCATATCAACAGAATGGTGAAGCTTTGACTACTGAAACGGGGGGACCTCTACGCTTAGTGCATCTTGATGAAGATAGCTGGGATGAAAATCAGAAAATGATGGTTTCAACATGTTTGAACGATTGCAAAAGATATTCATATATAAATTGCATAGGATCTTGATGTTTTTGATTGGGATATATTTAGCCAATTCTAAATGATCCCCAAAATAATGAATGCGCTCAAGGAGAAAGTGAATGGTTTCGCGAATGAGGTGACGAGCAAGAATGACATTCCTTTGACTAGTCACTGAATTCTTAGGGTTATTAGTATTTGGCATCATGATTCTTTAGAAGATCATTTTGAATCTTTTGCTGAGTGGACCGTTGAAATCATGTTCAAGCATGCTGGTATAGTAGGCACTACCTCTTGAAAGATTGCAATGTTGCAAAAGAAAATCAGATGGGTGAACAACCAACTAGGAATGCATAGTAATGCCATGGAATTTGGAAAAAACACCTCCACCTTCATTTGAGATACAACCAAAAGACCACTGAACTATCATCAGAATAAGGAATACCCTCTCTGAAACCAGCATAGCACATGAAACGGACGGTTGGAAGACGATCGGTTGCTTTTAGGGCCCGGCCTATTTTCAGGGACTAACTGTTAGTTTTAGGGAGGGTAAGTGATTTGTATCGATGACCCGACAAAATTGCATTGCCAGGAAAGATGGTCAACATGCCAAATGGGTGGAAAAAGTGATCATCGAGTGACGACTTGCTGAAGCTCTGACGGAAAATTTGTTGAAGCCGCTGAGATTGGAGACAAAGATTGATCGATATCTCATTTTTCGGCGCATCGATTGGAGTGAAAAAAATGCGAGTTATAATTGGGCCTGGCACTTTGGGAGTTTTGATCTGGTTTGCCAGCCATTACTCCAGTGTTGATCGATGTAGTGCTGCCAGGATTCGGAAGGGAGTGTGGCCTGACTACATTTCAACAGCAGTCAGGTGTTCAGGAGTTTGGTCACCAATTTATTGTGGCAATTAATTTGTTTCAGAAGATGATACTCAACGAAATGATGATCGCTTCAAAACACCATATTACAATCCATAATCCATATCAAGCACATTATTGTGAAATAGGGCCTTTTTTGTTTGGCCATTTTTTTCCGGGGTAAAGTGTCAGAGGGACACTTCCACCTGTGACTGCCAACCTCAACCTGCCTATCAAGTTGGGATTGGTTGGTAGGTGGAGGATGAAGATGAGGAGCACAGCAATGAGAAGAGGTGAACTTTTTTTGTTTTTTGTTGGTTTGAAGATGTTGGGCAGTAGATTTCCCGTCCCCATCTCCGACATGAAGTTAAAGTTGGGTTTTCTAAAAATTGACCTGGAAAATAATCTCAAAAAACAACAACTTGCGGATGTTTTAGTACATCTGGGTTGTGGTTTCAAATATTTTTATTTTTCACCCCTACACCTATGGAAATGATCCAATTTGACGATCATATTTTTCAGATGCGGTTGAAACCATCACCTAGACATGTTTTTCCTAAATTCCTTGATTTTGGAGGCAGTTTCCCTTGTCTTAGGCGGGAGGTATCCCCACCAGCAGCGATCCTGATTCGTGATTTCTCTTCCATGTTCCTTGGCTCGGTGGAAATTGGCCGTGGGAAATTGATGGGATTTTTGAGGGGCCAAAGTGACCACACCAAACGGAGGGGGTTTTCCAAGGCAAAAAAATCTCATTGGAACAAGCTGGAAGATGACAGATTTCAAAATGATGAAATTTATATAAATTTATGATGCGATGCAGCTGAGGGAATTGTTCGTTCACGATATTTGAACCATTGAGACTGAAACTGATGATGGTTCAGAGTTGAGATTTGCGCATGTTTTTGCAAAGGTAGATGTTCTCGGCCCATATTCCTACATGATTTGGCCCCTTTTTTGTATGGGAAACACGGAGACCATTACGGGTGTTTATCACAATGCTGTTTGCTATGGCTCAAATTGATGGACCTCTGTTCGTGGAATAAAGAACCTCGGTTACAATATCTCTGTCCACCATTATGTGCCCAAAACCATTTTGGGAGGGATCAATTTTTGTTTGATATATAACCAGAAGGTTCAAATTATGTTCAATTAATACATGAATAATCCTAAACTTGCAAACTGTTGATGGATTTCTTCATACCCAAAAAATTAATGGGATGTGTTTTAATGGAAATTCACCAAATAAATAGGTTCCAAACTTCAAAGTTTCGGAAATCCGCCCCAAGTTACCCATCTAAATCGGTCACCTGGGAACCTTCACGTTGTGTCGGTTTATTAAGGTTGACGTTATCATTTCGCGGAGAGGCGGGGATATATTAGGGTTGGTGACCTGGGGTACGGTAGAGGGGTGTGTTGAAGGAAAAGATTCACATCTTTTTTTACACATGTGTTGAAGTGATGGAATTTTTGGATGATATTGTAATATAGATGATGGTGGTGAGACATGAACAGGCAATTGACTAAAGGGTACGAAAAGAAACAGGTTGATGCATTGTTTTTTTTCTGCATGTGTTGGAGGCAAACTGTAACTGTATTGTCTTTTGAGAGTTTTTGATGGGAAATTTGGATGAGACACAATGTTGAACACCAATTCTCATTTTTTCCCTTGCAACATGAAAAAAGTCTAAACATGCCCAAAATTTGAGAGAAAAAAAAGCATTTCAATGCACGGGTATTGCAAACAACGACCAGTAAATCGCGCGGAACTGGGATGTTTTTCTATACACAAAGGTTTTTTGTACATTGTTTCTCTTCCACGACTTTGAGCCCAATGGACTTCCACCACAAAAAATCCAATCGTTCCAATCGGCGGGCGCTAGGGATTGAAGGATGGGGAACGAAGTTTTCTGGTGGAAAACTCAGAGCTTGGTGGTTTTGGACGGATTCTACCATGGTAAAACACTATTCAACCACCATTGGGGGGAATATTAATTGTTTATTTTCCCCAAGCATTTGTTTCAGCAAATCCAAGACAAGATGGAAGTGACATGAAGTTTGAAGTGAGACAGCACAACTATTTCACCTGCATTGGTATTAATTATATGATACTTTAATTGTGGATTGCCTTGGCTATTATCATTTTGTTTGGTGATTGTCATGAAAGTTTTGAGGTGGAAATCACAAACCATTCGATTTTTTTGATCGAAATATTGTGTAAATTTCTACTTAGCCAAGTTTGCGCAATTAAAACGCAGAAAAGATGTTCAACCATTTTTCCAAGTGGAAATCTTTCAGTTTAACAACAACTTGGAGTGATTTTTTGCGGATGGAAATTTCCACGTCCAAATTTGGTGCATAAGGTGGTCTACACGAAACCCTCAGGCATTGAAGCTTGGGGATGATGGATGGATTTTGTCAGATTTGGGGGCCTGAAGAGTGTTATCTGCAAATGTTGAAATGCATAGCTAGGTGGTGGTTTCAAAGATTTTTTATTTTCACCCCTACCTGGGGAGAGGATCCAATTTGACTAATATTTTTCAAATGGGCTGAAACCACCAACGAGATAGTAATGATTAGTAATGCCATGGAATTCGGAAAAAACAACTGCCACATTCATTCGAGATAGAACAAGAGGCCACTGAACTATTAGCAGAAAAAGGAATATACCCTCCCTGAAACTTACAGCAAAAGCCCCTGAAAAATGCTGGTTGGAAGACTAGTTTCCTTTTGGGGCCAGGCCTATTTTCAGGCGCTATCTTAGTTTTAGGGAGGGGCTTTGCAAATGTTGAAGACTAAGTTTGGGTACCTTCTTGCAACAAATACTTGGATAATTTAGCTCAGATTTTTTCTGACTTGGCTTTTTTGGTGAGTTGGAGAGTGGAATGCCTATTGAAATTGGTAATACTTAAGGGCACCCGGTGCCTTAAGTCAACTGTCACTGTGTAGATACGGATCGTCTTCACCTGGTTTGTTGAGGTGAAAATCTGTGGACTGAATTGGGTAAGACGGAAGTTTGCTCACTTGACACCACGTTTGGGTTGCCCAGGGAAGGCGAGGCTTGTCCCTCTTGTAGGATGGTGGGGATGAACGGAGCCAGCATTGGTGAGTTTCTGGCGCGAAGTGGAAGTCCCAAAGCAGCCTCACAATCAACAGGAAGCACTAAGTATACTTTAAGTTGGAAAACATCAAGGGACCTAAGAGGATGTTATTTCAATTTGATTGTGTAAAGGTGTATATATATTTATATATAGTGCTCATAGTGTTTCAAAAACGTCTCGTTTGAAATCCATATTCTGGTGGTTTCCTGGTGAAATTTTCGACCCAAGGTGGCCCGTATGGGGAACCCTGATGGAATTGGAGTTCAGGGTGGGGAGCCTCAACTGGAAGTTGGAGGAGTGGGGGAAGGAAAAATCCAGGCCTGTTTCTGATGGATGTGTTTTTTTGTTTTTTAAATGAACCCTTGAAGGTTTAGGATTTGATTTGGTAGAAATTGAATTTTATAGTCTATATATTTATTAGTTATGTTAAGTTATGTTAATATGTTCCTTTTGGTTTTGAATCTAGACTTGATTTTAACTTTGCTCCTTTTTCTTTTGAAACTATGTGAGCGAAAACCTGTTGTCTTTTGGATGTGTTTTTTTTGTTGGTAGGAGTGAAGTTACTAAGTGGTCTACCAGATTCCAGGTTTGATAATATAGACTCTTTTTATCTAGGCCATTATGTATACATTTGATTCTTTGTATAATATCTTTTCTTTTGATATCTACACGCTTGTATAAATCATCACAGCCAAGACTTAGCTCTTCAAGTGCGGCGATGCTAAGGTGGAAGTGATGAGATTGCTACGCTGTGAAGCCTATAAGGTTGAAGTTTGGAGATTTCCAGATGTGGTACACCCCTGAACTAACATGACAATGGAACATCACCATGTTTAGTAGGACATACATCTTAAACTGGCTGTTTTTTTTCAATGTCATGATAGTTTTCCTTCTTGTGTAGATCTGGTAGATGTGATAGATTTTGAAAAGCTGAAGATCTTGGTGGTACAAATCTTCAATCATAGATTTTCGTTGTTTTGAAGAGATATTGTTGCAATATAATATGTGATAATATGTGTACTTAACAAGAAATCGTAGTATACTTGTTGAAAGAACCATTTCTCTTTGGGGGGGGGGGTTGCCTAGCTTTATCCCATTGGAAAAGAGTTTCAATAGAAAAATGGCAAATAATCTGTTTGTTTGTCACATCCATGAGCCCATCACCACCATGGTGCGCTGTTTTGCAGATGATGTCGGGTGCCTCCTTGGACGAACTTTGGCAACACAAGTGCTGCCCTCAACATCTCGGATGTGCAGAAACAAATAAAAAACTGGAGGTGAATGCATCCTGGAATCTTGGAGTCATAGATCATGACACCTTAGATATAATATATGTGTTGTTATGTCTACTGCCCGTTTGTGGGGATTGTTTTTGATTGACAGGAGGAAAGGGAGAATAGGTGAAATCGAATGGACAAAACATTCAATCAAGACATTGTTAAAGTGTAAGAAGTCAAGAGTTGTTTCTCCCTATTTTGCTTCCCGAGTTTGATCCAAAGCTTCAAACTCGCTGCATGCAGGTTTATCGGGGCCTGCGAGTTTATGCTAACAGTGCCTACCCCAGATAGCTCTTAGGTCTTTAGGTGTGGTTCACGGAATGCACGTAGGGGCCGAGAGGACGGCTGTCTTTTTTGATTCTTTATGGGACTTAAAAGATGTAAGATCAGATGGAAAACGTCCTTGAACGTGCTGTCTTTGGGTGTAGATTTTTCTTGCAAATATTCACATGTTGCCTTGTGCCATGCCTTCAGATGGAACCTTCTTTGCCACTAGCCTTGGCTGCATCATGCTTTGAATTTCTTGGTCACAGAGGGTAACAGATTTCTTCGTTTGTAGGGTTCCAGTTGGTGCTGATTGATGTCATGGAACTAGCGTGGAGGTCTTTAATGGCTGCAACAATGGTTGCCACATGATCCCATGATATTTATTTAGATGACCTGAAAAAAAGATGACAATGCTGTCCTTGATGGGGGGGTTGGTTGAATTTGTTTCAAGTGACCAGCATCCTGCGCCAAGGAGGCTGTAACATCCAGAGCGAAGGCAAAGCATAATCAGAGATGGGATGTGGACGCATCGAAAGTTGTCTCTTTTGAGTCTAGTATCCAGAGATGTGTTTTATAACAAAATGTCATTGGATGTGAAGGATTTCACAAATTGGCACTTTGAAAGTTTGAAGTGGGTTGTATCAAGAATCTGAGTTGGCCGGTTGTTTGATACATGGGCCGTTCGTGTTGGCCCATTCCATGGGATTATTGTGGCGCAGAATAGGGATCCCTATTTATTTTGATATGCTCATCGTTCATGGACAGAATTTTCCATGTTCAGGGGAGATGCAGACAGAGCTATTGATGTTTCGAGAAATGCCATCCATGCCCCTAGACTTTCCAGGGCCCAAGCACGGGTCAACTTGCTTCCATCAAAATCCTGTGGTCTTCGCCCGACCGGGTTTGACAATGGGTCTCAAGAAGAACGAAAACGATGGCCCCGTTTGTCGCTTGTCACACATGAACCGCGACAAGTGAGAAAAAGAGTGAAACATCAGAAGCCCAAGTTGATATCACCATTTCCTTCCCCGAACCTGAAAGAAGAAACATGGATGAATTGTTTTCTGGGGTGCGCAACAGATTTTTGGTGAAGTTTGGCATTTGTAGACACCTCTACTAGTTGTTTTTGCTTAGATTTTTCCTAAGGTACTTTTGTGAAGGGTGGACTAACAGGCTTTATTGAAGCGATTATTTGCTACCCCACGGAGTTTGTCAAGACACAGCTGCAGTTACAGTCCAAAGCAAATCCTGCGACTTGGATTTGGATGGGTGGAATGGATTGGATTGGAATGGTGGAAGCATCACAAGCTTATCAAGATATATACAGATATATCAAGTGCCTCCTAACATCCAGAAAATCCATACTTGAATTTGGGGAGTGAGTGGTTAGAAGGTGAGTATAGATAATTATAGGTAAATGATGGTAAGTGAGACTTCCGCGATGATGAATTGAAGTTTATATTGAATGTATATGCACGCTTTACAGTAGCAAACTTCCGTAACCCATAGCCTCCATGTATTGTATATTTACAATTTGACAATATATACCTACATTTGCCCCCTAAACTACCCAAATGTAGGAAAATACTCCATAGATGGATCCTATGGGTAAGCTTCCCCATTTGTTGATCTCTTCCCTTGCGGCACCGAGGAATACACGGGGATGTTGGACTGTGCCAGGAAGACTGTGGCACAGCATGGGCCACAAGGCCTCTACCGCGGCGCGCTGCCGTTGATCCTGGGCTCTTCCGGCAAGCAGGCTGCACGATGGACAGGCTACGAAACCGCTGCCAATGCTATGAAGGACTTTGGGCCATCTTGAGTGAAAACAAATGGAAATTGAAAAGGTCTGTTTTTTTTTAATCCTGAAGCGTACAAGTTTGTTGCATGCATGGGTTTCCAGTTTGTATGAATTCATATGGATTTTAGTTTATGAATCATTCCTGTTGGTGACCCAGTCGCAAGATTCTTACGATTCAGTGCTCAACACCTGGGGATCATCATTCCTGGGTCATACCAACCGTAGATTCACGGCCAATCCACCAACCCCCCTTAACAGGCAGGCCCAGTTGTCCGAGTTTCTCCAGGATGATCAGGGCAAGTTGACCATTCCTAAACGCATGTTGGCTGGTGCCTGTGGTGGAGTTTCTGAAGCTATTTTGGCAGTGACACCCATTGAAACCTTGAAAACTCGTGTGACTGATGATGTGCGTCGTGGAACTAAGAACTATACAGGATCCTTTGATGCTGTCATGAAGATTCTGAAGAGTGAAGGACCAGCTGGACTCTACATGGGTTTCTCTCGACCTTGATTGATGATAAATTTTATGATGGGCTGGGCTGTTTTGTTTTTTTCTGTGTATATATCAATCCATGGTTGAGATATGGTGGTACTGATTGGTGCGTTTGCCCAACATTTGCCATCATTGCGGATTTGAAACCACAAATTTGTCAAAGGCCACGTCATTGGTGTCAGCCATTCAGGCAATTTACATCCAACGAGTAACCTGAGATGGTGTTGATGTCAGTCCTCTAGTCTAGACTTCTAAGTTGGGTTCATCCCCCCAACTCAACACCCCAAACAGTCATCACCCGGGATTATGACATTTTTTTGTCATAACAACTTCCAACCGAAACCATCCATGACTCCCTGACCCATCAACAGCCGACATGGAAAAACCATGAGGTTTGGTACCTACCATTGCCAAGCAAGCCACCAACCAAGCAGTACGTTTTCCCGTGCAGTTCTATGCCAAACAATTCCTAACGGGTGGGGATAAGAGCTTAGATGCCAACCCCATCTACAATGGAATCTTTGTTGCAGTCTGGAGTTTAGGAATTTGGCGGAAAGGAAGTGAGTGAGAGGTTTGTTGGACTTTTTTTGGCATTTGGAGTCAAGAAAGCATCAAAAACGTGTAAGACAAGCCTAAGTGAAAGCTTGAGAGCCGACTTTTATTTTCAACATGGCATATTTGGAGGCACCAGATCAGAACAGCAGATCCCATGGCATTTGTCAATCAGCTAATCCTTGTGACCCTTCCGCAGTGGCGAAGAATTGACTAGGAGGTGACTCTACAAAATCTCAACCGATACTGTAACAAATCCCTTAATTTCCAGGGTTAAGCTTCACGCACAACTTGAAAACGAAAATTGAATCGATGTCTTTATGTGCTACTGTGTATGCTAAAAACTGATGTGTTATATGTGATCCTTGGACTTTTGGGCGATTTTCGTGGGATCCTGTTGGATCATGACCCTGTTTTTGCGGGGTCTCAACGTTCAGGAATTGCCGGTGCCTTTGCTGGCGCTGTTTCCGTTCTGGCCACCATGCCTCAAGATACAGTGAAGACCCGAATGCAAGGCCATGGCGGTGTGACAACTTCAGTCTTCAGAAACCGTGCTGTAAATTTGACCTGATGTGATTTGCTTGATGCTTTAAAGCTTGAATTTGTGCTTATGTCTACAAAAAGTCACACCAGGTGCGTAACTCTACACATACAAACGTGCACATATACTATACATAATGCATTTTTTGTTGTTTTGAATGGGTTCGAGATGTATCTAGGTTTTCTTGAAATCTCCACCACGAACCGTCCACAGACCCACCATTTTCGTCATGCCCCGGTGCCAGGCGAAGAGGCGAAAAAACTCTACAAGAGCACAGTGGACTGCGCCATGCAAATCATGAAGAATGAAGGATGGTCGGCCGTTGTTGGCCATTGAAGAAATGATGGGAGGGAATTGAAATCTTGGGTGGTTTTTTTAGGGTATGTAGGTGATTATGCTACCCAGATTTGTGGGGATTGCAATAGAAAACCAGTTATGTGTGGTTTTAGATATCGCTTTTTAATGTTCACCATTTTTCACCCCGATCCTCGGGAAAAATGAACCAATTTTGACTATCATATTTTTCAACTGGGTTGCTTCAACCACCAACTTGAATCATAGGGGACAATTTGAAGAAAGTTGCATGTTGCCCTCGTTTTTGTTGGGGGGGTGGTTCCAGCTGTGTAGGATTAGCTTAGCCTGGTTTCGAACCACTGCGGTTAGTGGTGTTTTGGTGTTTCGTTTCTTTTTTTGTGTGGGTTATGGGGTCAAAGAAATCACGTAGGATGAAATTGGTATATTTCAGGATGAGTGAAAAGCCACCATAACTATTTTCTTTGATGGATAACAAACATCCAGTGATCAGTGGAACTGATCATAGACGAAGCATGATGAAGCTATAATTTGACGACAAACATTTGCAAAGATTGATGGCATAGCAGTTACCAAATCAATTTTGTCATCCAAAATCCATATCCCTTTCTGATCCATTGCACCTAGCTTTGGACCCAACAGGACCCATGTTCTTCTACTCGGGTACCTGGCCACGAATGATTCGAGTCTCACTAGATGTTGGCATCACCTTTGCCATTTTCCCCATCTTGGGCAAACTCATCTCCTTCCCCTACTGAGTGCAAGACTTGCGGCTTATGGCCGCCGAGTGCCAAGTGCCGGAGCGGATATCGGATGCCACTGACAGAGCATGCTTTTTCCCGTATGGAGCTGTTGGGCGGTTTCTTGAAACAATGAGCTTTTAAGGATGAGCACTGGTCTTGAGACTGGTTTAACGTTAAACTAAACTAGATGTTTTTCCATTACACTCTGGATGGAGAGAAATGTGATCCTGAATCTTGATATCCGAAATCTGGAAAAAGTGTATAAAGGAGAAATTTCAGGTGGCTGGCTACAGTGCTCAGGTGCGATGACAACAGAAATTTCGTTTGCCTAAGGCCTAAGTTCTCGCTTTGTCAAAAGAAAGAAAAGTGCCTGCTGCTGCCACTCATACGAAGCATGCCCATGATACAATGGAGTTTTGAATGTCTCATTCAGGTGATGTGCAGAACTGATTGTTGGAATGGTTTGATATTCTACCCTACAGATGATCCCAAACATGACACGAATGTGTTCTTCGGAACCAGCCTGTTTGACAGTGAATTCCCACAAAGCTTGGTGTTGGAATCGCCAAGATGGGGTTTAGATGCGCAGGTTCACACCTCTTCAGATGGATGGTTACGCAAGAAGCCAGGACTCTCAAGGGAACTCTTCGTTGACACTATCCGTGATGTTGGAAACAGATCTGGGAGGTCAACAAGAGCTGGACATTGGTACATTGAAAATACCCTCCTGGGAACTAACATATATATATATATATATACATATGTTCTACCAAGGCACTTTTGAAGATGATTTTCCTTTTCCCAAGGTGGGATATGTTAGTTCCCTGGAGGGTAAATGGTTGTTGAAGTTTTGTTTTGCTTGGAATAGGGACCCACCATGGCAGGCACAATGTTGGATGCAACACTGCAAATCGACATCTTTTTTCAACAGAGAAATTCTCGATACTTTAGTACTGTACTTATCTATCTCTATGATGATTCTTCTTCATCTAAGATGGGGTCATTATTCTCCCTCTCAAACACTTGTACTTGGATGTCCCAGGAAGTTAGTACAAGGTTAGTAAGCGGATAATAACCCTAAAATATCCCATTTACAAGCAGGTTATTATAACCCAGTTACTAACCAGTCACTAAATTCCTGGGACATCCAAGTAGTGGGAGAACTTTTAGCTCCAACATTTGTTTCCTTGCATTTTCTGAATCCTGGAGGATGGTGTTTTTGTGTCCACCTTCCGGGAAAAAAATCAGGTTGGCCAACATCCATCGCAAGCGGGGAGAGCACGGTATCCCAGGGGAATAGATATGGATTTGTCATGAAGTGTCCAGTTATTGAGCTATGGCAGCTATATACAGTCTTAGATATATTGATACAGTTACATTGATTATTTATACATCAATATGGTCACAGCTTTATCATCCTTTAGTCACAGATTTCCCTAGGTGAAGCATCGCAAAAATTGCACGATTGAATTACTGTATGGAATCCTGCGGCTTAAAACTGTTTCCGCAACTCAGGAAACATCCTGGTCGAATTTGCGTGTCTCTCTCAGTTGCCACAACTGGCAAGAAACATTTTAAATGGCCGCCTTTAATATAAAAAAAAGGTGAATTTTCATGTGTATTCATGTGTCAATTTGTTTATGTCAATTTATGTTGGGTTTCATCATTGCCATCCTTGCAAAATCAAACCAAGTTTCTGATTCGTATTTTGCAGGTCTTTGCAGATGAAAAGCATGCCTCCAAGTTGGAGTTGTGACCTACCTGTTGAAAGATGGGGCCTTCCGTTGATCTTCACAAATCGTATTTCTGAGTGCCTAGTAATCACTACTTGGAGGATCATCCCAGATAGTAAGTAGATAGTAACCCACATTGATAAGCCATGAAAAGGCCATTTCTAACTAGACCAACCCTACTTAGGCGACTTACTAACCATGGTTATTATCCATTTACTAAACGGGATGATCCTCCAAGTAGAGATGCATCTGGCAATGGTTATTTCCACCTCACAATTTCAATACGATATCTTTTGGATCTACCATCTACTTTCTCCCAGGCTGCAATCGTCTAGTCAGAACCAGGATGATCATGACATGTTTAGTAGGGAATCCCAACCTAAACCTTTAGGTTGCCACTCTCAATGGGTTGGGTGGTGGATCAAAGATGGATGGATTAATCTGTACCGACAAATTTCAGTGGAAAATGTGTCATCCAACTTGAGGTACTTCAAAATGTCACCTCCTCAGCTGTTGGATACGAAGGAGCTAGTGAGTGGCAGGCAGCCAACATTGAAAAGAGACAGATTTGGTTTGATTTTTCAGCATGTGCATATATGTTTACCACCTGACGAATTGTCTCGTTGTGATGTTGTCGATTATTTTGAAATATTCGTTCAAAGAAAAACTATGAAAAACTGGCAAATCCTCAGTGTGACTATGTTCCATTTGTTTTCCATCTTTGTTTGAGAAACTTGTCATATCAAACTATGACGAACAAGAAACTTCCATAAATTTCTTCACATGAACGGTGGCTCCTGATGATAAATACGGTACCATTGCACCATCCCAATGGATCCAATATTCAAGTTCAATCCCAATGAATCTATTTATATAGTACAGTATAATGTAATATTCAAGTTTCAATCAATTTCGTGATTTAATTGGTACTAGGATTGATATAGATTCCATTTGTGAATGTTTGACATGACGTGGCTTTTCCCCATTTTGGTTTAGTTTTTGAAAAGAATCTTTGAAGAAATGACCATCGTTTGGGTATTTGGAACCTTGTTGAATGATTACAACACACATCTATCAGGATCTATCAAGGAAGGTGATTGCTTAGCCAGGAAATGTTCCAGTACTTGGTGGGAACATGCTGCAATCAGAAATTTTTGAAATTTCGCCATTTCAAATGGCACCATAATCCAAACACTCCACTTTTTGGTGCCCCCCTGGTCAGCTGAAATTAAGGACAGCCAGTCAGCTGCAAACCGGTGAGTTTTGGAAGAGGAAACCGGATGCGTTGGAAAAACTCAGATCTTGGAGTCATGGCTATGGTTAGGTGATGGCAAGATGACCTACCAAAACAATATAAGTGGGGAAGGTTTAAAAAAAAACAATTTGATGGGTTTGATGCAAATTGTTGAAGTATGATCAATTGTATGTGCATGTTTATCAGTTTATCCATTATAATATATATATATACATACAACTATATGTTGTCGCTTCTATTTCCGTGGCAAGTGTTCCTCTGGAGCCCCTGCCGAACTTTTTGAGATGTTGATGCAAAAATTCGATGTTAATTGCCACCAACCAATTCTGATCGGTTGTTGAAAGCGACATATTGATGAAAATGATCCGCAGCCCAACACTTCTTTTGTCGCAGTGGCGGGGTGAGAACTGGCAAATTGCATGTGTTTGTTCTATTTTTGGTGGGAGATGATCCGCCACATGACCTTGGTTAGTGGATTACTTTCTGTGTTGATTGGAGCACAAGTATGCTGGTTATGAGCTGCTAGTTTCAAGTTTCAGAAGTGCTATGCAGTGTTGAATTGATACCTTTCCCTCTAAGATATTGATACAATTCAGTTGAAGCAGATGTTTTGAAGAATGACTCCTTCACATCATTGATATATTCATTGCTAAGACACAAATTTTGCAGAATATATTTGCTTGCAAGTTCTCATGGCAAGGTAATGACCCATGATGATGCCAGATTCACACTACAGCCAACCCCACCAAGCCCAGGTTTTTTGTGGTGAATCGATGTCAGGCGGACGGGTGCAACAAAAGGATGGGATGGGAGCAGCAGAGGTCATATTTTGCATCTCTATATATGATTAGATATGCAAGATCATTTTTTAAACCTGGTTGTGTCCTGTTTTTTGTGGTTACTATGTTTCTAGTCTTTATATACAGTATATATCATATATATATGATATATATGTACATCTTGTATACATATGTTGTTCACATTTGTTCTCGTCATTATTTGCAGTTGACTTGCAGGTTGTCGGTACTGATGAGTGGAACTTAGAAGAACTGGGGTTCGGGGTGCTCAGCATCGCAACCTCTGAGTTGCAGCTTCTGATCTCAGTGGTAATGTTCCTGTTGTATGGATAGATGGTCAATGGATGTCTGGACAAAAATATGTATATTGTTAAATATTGTTATCTATATTTTGTTTACCCCTTTTCTAATACATTTCAATTTGTCTAGATATTCTAAGGTATTGACCTCATTCCGGGTTTTTTTCACACCTAAATGCAGCTCAGAGGAATCAGCAGCTCAGCAGCTGGAGCCAGCCTTTGGCTCCAAAGATTACTTCTGCTTCCGTCGGTCATGATGGCATGCTTAGGCCAAGACGTTCACTTATTCCAATACCTAATGCTGAAATGAGTGTCACCACATTAAACGCATGGAACCGAAAAGCAAGCTAGTGAGCACATCAAATTTCGACCAGTCAACTTGGATACCTCATTTTTATTCATTTTCATTATGAGAACTTCTCACTTTTATCATCACATCTCATCAATGCTTGTCCTTAAGCATCATGGCACCCATGGCTCATGGCACCCTCCCCTGGTAAACGCCGGCGTTCACCACGGAGCAGTGCCCCACATCGTTCCGAAGTTCACCGGATGCACCTGCGCAGTGCTGGGAGCTTGGCATCAACGACACAACTGGCGATGCAGGAGAAAGATGCAGGAGGGGTAAATACAACTCATGTTTTTTTGGCAGATGGTTTAGTTGGGAGAATTCTTGCTATATATATGTATATAGATACATATATATATATGTTTATATTCTTCATCTATAGATAGATTGATATATCCTGTATGTTTTGATTTATGTTATGATGTAGAAATCTTTGTTTTGGTTGGTGACATGTGGCAAGTCATTCACCCAGATATACCACGAAGGCAGATGATCCAATTTGACGAGCCTCTTTCAACTGGGATGAAAAATCACGTCCCAGTTTTGAATGTGAAGAAAAAACACGTTGAAGCTGCTACAGTTTCGCATGCAATTTTTAGAGTTGTGTGTATGAGTTTTGTGTTTGAGTGTCTTTGTTCTGGTGCTTTTTACTGGAATCTATTGCTCCCTTACTTCCTAGCGCATTCTATACGGTATGTTTGAGCCACTGAACGTTGTTTTATGGAATATGGAGAACTTGGATTTGAATGTACGTATTCAGACTTGCTGTTGACAACAGCCTTCAATCCAAGACTTCAGGATGCAAATGCCTTACCCAAAGATGGTGAAGTGCAAGAGCTTTTGGCATCCACTGATGCTAAATGGGTTGAATGCATCGACGGTCGCCAATTGAAGTGGGGAGAGCACCTGGGTTTTTGAAGTGTTGCACTCATTGAAGGGATGCTTTTGTTCTTATCCTCGTTTCATTGCACATGGCATTCCCAGCATTCCTAGGATGATAATATTTTGTGACATAGCTATGTTGTGAACGGCGCGAAGTCGGTGCCAACATACTACACCAGTACACTAAGAGTACTACAGTACCTTAATGGATTCATATTCACCCTGGACGTTCAGGCATCCATGTAAACTGTGATTCCAACACTCTTATCTTGTGCCTTTAGCAGAAAAGATATGCACAAAAAAGGGTGCAGTAGATAATTCTTTACCATTTACCATGTGTTTGAAATGTTGCAATTTCCCTGAAAAAATGCTATGACCTTTGGGCTCATCGATGTGAAGTTGTGAGTCATTCTGGTGCACCAGGATGGTACCTAGAGATCTAAATATTGGTTGCTTCCTGGTTTTGGAGGCTTAGGTTCTTGGCAAAACTTGCATCCAAATCTACACCTGAGGCTTGATCGCAGCAAACCCATTCGACTTTATGGTTTGACCGATGAGTGGCCCCTTCGAAAGAAGAACCTGGAGGACAGTGGTTGATCCCAAGGTTCTTGCATGACAGATGAGGGAGCCAAGGTCAATGGTGAAGGTGACATGTTGATGAAGTTGTTTTTTTGGAAACAAACAGGTGAAGTCCCATGTTCCACTAATTAAAATAACCCTGATGGTTGGAGATTTGGGGAAATTCCGTTTGAATTCAGGCACCCTTCCGCGAAATCACCATAGGAGAGTTCAGCTTGAGGGGTTTTGTTGCACATGATGCAACTTTCACAAGGTGGTTAATTGTTAGAGTGTCTCCATTTCTAAGATACAGCCAATATGTCCCAAATGCAGATTACTTACACGGTACTTGCATGTAATTGCGCCTATCTACTTTCTAGCTGGTAAGACCCTTTTCCACTTGCAAAGGGTCTCGCAACCCGACGTGTTACCCAGAGGAGTTCATTGCAACGCTTCCTGTGAAGTTCCGCTTGCGACAGACACATGGTCTCCATGAATATGGTTATGCAGGACCATCTGATGGCCAAGCCGCTTGGTGAATCATCCCCCTAACTGCTCTGTTTCACCAGGTTTTTGAGGCTTGAGCACTTCAACGTTGTTACTTCTGTGGGCATTTTTCCTGATGGATATAACAGCCTGATGACCCATCCGAATCTGCCAAAACAGCCTGTGCTGTTTGTTTCATTAGCTCCCAAGCCAGATAACCATACAAGTAGCAGCACAGGATGCACAGGAGATATAATCTCTTGTAGATTACGTGAGTTTTAGAGTGCAAAAGGTCGAATCTTATCCTAAGTCCATAGATACCGAGAAGGAACTGATCCTCTTTCAGTAGCCATTTGCCATGGGATGATTCGGAATATGATTCTTTGCGGCCTGTCTTTATGGGAGTTGACCTGGTGAAAAGCCTAAGCTTAGGTGACATTGAAAGACTATTTCCATGGTGGACCCGAGATGGACCAGGTAGTGATTTTTGAGAATGACTTTGTGGGCAACGTTCCCATTTTGGGTCGTGAATTCTCAGTCCCAACGGTTCTGAAAGATGTGCATGGCATGCCTTTGTTCAGCGCAGGGAGGAAGAACACGGGGGTTGGCATGCATCGCCATAACGAGAACTGGCTGGCCCAGGCAGACCAATGAAGAAAGCTGTGGTAGACGGTGGTTTCAAATTTTGACATGATGTGACATTAAAAAGGCTGGGGTGTTTTATTGGATAACGAAGCTCAGAAACGAATTGTGGCTGGAAGATATACATTGCTAATATGCCAATGGGGCCAAAAAGTAACATCTTAAGAGGCTTACATATTCTTTTGGAATGTGTTGTTGTTGTTGGCAAGTTCCAAGATGAAATGAAACATCATTGGGTTTTTCTATATTACCCTCCCTGAAACCAACATAGCACCTGAAAATGGATGATTGAAAGACTAGTTTCCTTTTGGGGCCCGGCCTATTTTCAGAGGCGTTTGCTATTAGTTTCTGGGTTTTTCCAATATTTTTAGGGTGGATGTTTGGCGGATTCCTCTAAAATTCTGTCTCCCATTCCAAGGTTTATGGTCGAAAAGCCTGGTTTTTATCACCAAATGATCCACCATTGATGGTGAAAGCTCCATGGCAGATTTTGAAGGCCAAGTTGGGAAACAAATTGCACGCTTGCATCGTGGAAGCTGGGGAAATACTCTTTGTGCCTCGTGGCTGGTGGCACTCTACCTGGAACTTGGACGATCAGATTGCAGTTGCCCCAGCTGCAATTTTTTCACCCAATTTGGGTAAAAAGCCGTGGCCAGAAATGTGATTCGTTGAACCAGAAAACCCGGAAAATGATGGAAGATGTACTTTTTTTTTTTAAAGGAACCATAAGACACGCAACAATCGATAAAGACACAACATTTCACTTGCAATTTTTGAAGCTCACTATTTGGAGTTTCACCTGCTGAAACTCCACCATTCTCATGTAATAAGTATTTTTTGGGGGCGAAACCACCCTGAGGATGCGTTTGATAACAATCATCTATAAATGAGGTGTGTTGTCGTTGCTTTTGTCCTATTCAATCGTCTGACGATAGCGCATCGCATCTCTCTTGGGATCTCATTGGCGCATGAGGTTGGTTGGGAGTCCAACATGGAAGTTGAGGACGGTTCAAACAATCCAGAGAACGAAGCCTTCAATCTTAGCGCTTCCTTTCAAGCAGATGTGATGGCTGCTATTCTGGATGGCCAGTTGTTAAAGTTGAAATCTCTAGTGGAGGAAGGTGATTTTAGAGGTGAGATGCTTCCCATGTTGGAGGCTGCTGCCCGAAGTGGTGATGTGGAAATCTTAAAGTTTTTATGCCAGAAACTTGGATGGTCACAGAGTTCATTTGAGATGTTGCTGTGGGGGGGTTGGCGATGACATTATTATTGGTGTATGAGTTAGGGATAGTTAGGGAATGTTACTTGTCTATTTTCTGAATGTTTGATTTCGAATGATTTTGATATCAAAGACTCAACGATTCTTGTGAAGCTGTAGGAAATATCAAGGGCCGAGTCCAAAAGAAGCATCCTCAGTGGCTATTGCAGCTGCTCGGACAGGGCAATTGAAGATTCTGAAGTATTTGTGGGAGAAGAACTCTGAAACGATGCTGTTGCATCGTTTATGGTGGTTGCCACCATTCCTGCCAAGGGGTACGACTCCTTGTCATGAAGCTGCTAGTTGTGGTCATTCTGAGTTGGTTGTATGGTTATTGGAACATCGAGCTGATGTATTGGCAAAGGATGGTAGCGTTAGTGCTTGTACACCATTGCATCTCGCTGCCATTCACGGGCATAATCAGGTGGTCTACAAATTGTGCAAATCATCGCTGGATGATGGAGGAGTGGATCAGATACATGTGAACAGCACAACTGCTTTACATCAAGCAGCCTTTGGTGGTCATTTGTCAACCCTCAAGACGTTGTTGGAAGCTGAAGCAGATGTGAACCGATGTGATGCGCTGGGCCAAACAGCATTACATTATGCAGCGTTGAGAGGTCATACGAAACTTCTGGTTTTGCTGGGAGAGCTGGTAGCTTCTGTGAATGTAAAGGATCAACATGGCAGGAGTCCCTTACATGCATGTGCCGCAGGTTTTGATCCTGAAAATATTGAAGTGATGTTAATTCCATTGGGCTTAGCTGCTTCACCCACCTTGAGAGATGAAAATTTGGATGCTGTCATTGCCCTATTGTCCTTGAAAGCTGATCTTCATTCAAGAGACCAAGAGGGTCAAAGTCCTTCACAGCTTGCGCTTCTTGGGCAGCACTGGGAGGTAGCCAAAGTGCTTGGAGAGGAACTGGAGCGGCAAAATGATTGCGCCAAGTTTTGGAGGGGGTTCTTCACATAGGTGCCACGGGGTGCCACATTTTTTTGGCCTAATGTAAGCACTTTTCAGAAAAGTGTTTCTGAAGATGCTGTTGGTTTGAAATATTTAAGGAACCTTCAAATCATCATTTCGCAAAATTGCTGGCAGTTTAACTGTCAACATTTGACATTGGCATTGTGGGATGTAAAGCTCCACGTCTTCATCTCGGCCACCCTGAGGTTAGTTCCATGTTATCGTAGCGAGGTCGTCCTGACCTCAGATAGTTGCAACTGGTGGGTGGTTTCAACGCCGAACGCCAGGCCTGTTGATGGTTCAGAAACCCTGCTACAAAACCAGTTGAGGTTGGTAGTTTATCAGTTTCTCCCATTATTTGCGGGGTTTGGGATCCATCAACAGTACTGGTAGGTGATGGTTTCAAAATTTACTCCAAAATTTTGGGGTATCCAATTTGACGAGCATATCTTCCGGAGCCATTGTGTGTCACTCAAGTGTCTTACACCGTTGGGTGTGTAGAAAATAGGAGTGTCCTGTGCCCGCTGCCCTCATTTTCCATTTCCAGCTGCTTGGAAACCAACAGCTGGTGTGAAGCTTGCGCTCTCTCGAGAACGGGAACACCGTCCACTTGGGGCCAATCATAAAAGCACCATGAAATGGACAAACATGTTTGTTATTGGGATGAGCTTCCCAGCAATCATCCATGCAACTGGCATCTTCAATGCAACGCCTACAAAGCTCATGTCCTGCAGCAGTCCGGTAGATGTGACTAGCTGCATGTCGTTTGATCAGTATGATGCCATCGTCACAGCTGTTCGCAATGAATTAGAATCATTGCCTTCCACCTGTACAGCATCGAACTGTCCTCAGGCAGACTGGGCTGGATGCGTTTTGCGTATGGCTGGGCATGATTTTATGGACTTTGCCAATGGACAAGGTGGGTCTGATGCATGCACTGATATGGAGGATCCGGAGAATGCTGGATTACCAGAGTGCCTTTCTGCCGGAGAGCATGGCAAATCCTTGCAGGACGTCTATCATCAGATTTGCCACATGGTGTCCTTGGCTGACTTTTTGGTCATCGCCGCAGAAGCTGTCATTGCCTCCACTCGTGCCAGACATGAGGCGGCCACAGCAGGAGCTCCTTCCTTGGATCTTCGCAGCCGTTTCAAGTTTGGACGTCAAACGGCGAGCTCCTGTAGTTTTGCCGTTGGTCGTTTACCTGATCCTGAGAGGGGTTGTGTTGCTGTGGATGAAACCTTTGTGCAACGCATGGGACTCTCTTGGTCACAAGCTGCAGCTTTGATGGGAGTGCATACCTTAGGCCGTGCCAAGGTAGAAAACTCCGGATATCATGGATGGTGGAGTGACCCTGAAAATTCCCGCAGGTTCAACAATAACTACTACGTTTCCTTGGTAGCCAAGGGTTGGATACCGGAGCATTCCATCTCAGGTAACTCCAACAAGAATCAATGGGAACGCAGTGATATCGGCAGAGACACCAGCACAGATGGTCATGAGATGATGTTGAATACTGATGTTTGCTTGGTGTGGACCGAAGGACCGCAAGACACACCCGTGGTGGCAAAGGATGAAAACTGCTGTGCGTGGCTACAATCACGGATTGTTGGAGGAGCAGCCATCGATAACAATGGTGGGGAGTTCTGTGGGAGTCGAAATGCGCGTGGACGAGAAGAACGTCAAAACTGTTGTGGCAACAACAACGACGATTGCGGAGATGAGGATGATCCGCAAGGTCCAGCTGCCAATGCAGTATTGAACTTTGCAGCCGATGAAGGTGCTTGGATCAACACCTTTGTGGTGGCATGGGGCATTGCAACAGAAAATGGCCATACGTCTTTGCAGTCTTTGAAGAGCACTTGTGGGGAGACTTCTACTTCTCCCAGCACTACGACCACGGAGAGCACAACAAGCACTACGACCACGGCGGGCACAACAAGCACAACGACCATGGCAGGCTCAACAGGCACTACGACCATGGCAGGCTCAACGAGCACTACGAGCACTACAAAGACAACAGGATCAACAGGCGTGATCAGTTCAGATGCCTCTACAAGTGTTACTACAACAACTTCAGAGGAGTCTTCCACGCTGGATCTTTTTTCATCAGCTTCCCGGGTTGCATGGGGCACCCTTGGACTGATGGTTTATCAATGGATTAATCCGTTTCAGATGGGTTGAAACCACCCACCTAGCCTACAATTGAATCTCAAGTCAAGAGAGGCAAAAAAACTGGCCAAAAAAACACGCTTTGGCACATCAGAGTCATCAGAGGGTAGTTTCATTCCCTAAAACTGACGATCATCATCTCTGTAAAAAAAAAACGTGGGTTGTTTGAAATGAACCTTTCCTTTTAGGATCGCGCTTGTGGTTGACCAGCCGGATGTAACATGCCTGGAACATGCCTGGAACATGTTTGCAGTAAGCCATGCAAACTGAGGCACGTCGGACAAAGGATCCCAGGCGCGGGTGGAAAACTGGAAAACACGCAGTTCAGATATATGATATGTTGTAGATGTAATTGTCAGTTCTGATTTATGTTACGTAAGTATGATGCAATTGTTCGAAATTGAATTCAAATTGATTGTCTTTTGAAGTGTGCCTAATGTTTCAACTGATGCATGTGTCAGTTTGGATCCCCGAAGGTTTGGAAATGCCATGGTCACTGCTGCCCAAGTGGCTAACGGTGTGGGAGAACAGGCCTGGAGTGTGAGGGGTTTTGGCAATCCGGTAAGTTGCAAGCAATGCAACTCTGGTCAACTGTTTATTGTGGGAAATAACTGAAATAACAACGGTGTTTTCACGCAAATGTCGTCACGATAGCTTGATCAGAATCAACAACGATTTGTAGTTACTGGGTCCTGGACCTTTCTCGTGCCAGCCTACATGAAGTCGCCCCAAAAGCGGTGTACCCTTGGGGAACTGTGGATACAAGTTGTATTATACATGGTTAATTTGTTTAAGCACTAAATAGAGTTATGCACAGAACGCATAGGTACACCGGTTCTATCCACATACGTTTTGCTTTCCAAATGCATGCTGTTTGTTTGGATTTCTCCATAGTTTCTTGCAAGAGGGCATGTTTATACCTAGCATGCCAGTACTTCCAGTAAACAATGTCCCGGTTTAAATGTAGTGTTCCGCTGCTTTTTTACCGCCTGAAGTGGGTAGGTTAAATTACTAGTAGGTGGAGAATTGAATACTAGAGCTTACAATGCATGAAAACTGTTGATCGAATTACTTGCCAATTTGTTGGTTAGTAACACGTTGGCTTGAAAACACTTGGTGCACCACCAGTCAAACAGCTCTCTGTATGGATTGACAACTCTGCCCTGCAATCTTGACACATCAGAACTCGTTTATGTGTCTGCGCCACACGTGCAACATGGGTCTCTGCAAGCCACGCCCGACCCACCTTCTATCAGAGGTGTATGTGTATAGACCGACGTTGCACGATGTCGGGGCCATTTTGTTTGTCAAGTGCGAAAAGAGCAAACTGGTCTCGGTCGCTCTGGTCGGTCGGCCCGCTACACCTACGAAGATTGAGCCACCTTTACCACTTCCTGGAGCAACAGGCCCGTGCACCTTCGGAGATGCTTGCTGATCCAGAGTTGCAGGCTTTAGATCGTGTGGCGAAGACACATAAACGATCTCTTCTGTGCACTGTAGCGGCTGCACCGCAGAGTTGTCAATCCATCAAAGAGCTGTTTGCCTGGTTGGTGCACTAAGCCTTTTCAAGCCATCGATGTGTAGCAGGTGGTGCAGAATTCTTCCATCGCCAGTGTTCTATACTCTTCAAGCCTTCACAACAAGCAGTAGCTTTGGAAACACCAGCTTTACAGGGCCCAAGTTACCACAAAATCAAGGATGGCAAATGCCGGTGATGTGACTTGTATGGGTTGACGTCTCGTAACCCAGTAGGAGCTGTTCCAGTCGGATTTGTCTCTCGTTTGATTGCTTTTAGGATACCCTCAGAGTGTTCCCCATAGGAAAAGAAGCTTTGATGTATCGAGGGTGGGGACAAACCAAAGATAAGGGTTTGCTAGTGTACCATTGGGATTGACATAGAATGTACATTCCATTTTGGCGACAATTCATCACGCTTCCCATAGGTACACCCACAAGTCCCGGGTTCAACTTACCATATTTCAGGGATAGATAAAACTAGTGTACCATTGGGGACCGACTTGTTTGGGGTGACTTCCGGTAATGGTGGGGTGACTTGTTTTCACCGGTGTGCCATTGGGTGGGGTGACTTCCGGTGTTGTGGGGTGCGAAAGGTCTAGCGCTAGTAAAGTCAACTAAAGTTTTTTCGTTTCAAATCTTTAAAAAAAATAAAAATGGATGGCCGTGGAAAAAACAAACATCACATCATCAGGAGCAGCATGTCCAAAAACATCCAAAAAGGGGGCCTGTTCGGTAAGGACTTTGTCATTACTTTGCAAGATTGGTTCGGGGGCCTTGGATCCTGGATAGAAACAGGCCTGTGTGCTGGCATAGTTTGTTTCAGGTAAGTGTTACGTGTTTGAATAGTGTTTAAGTGATTGAATGTCTATGGTGGCATGATATTACAGATTTCAACACTAGAATTGTTATGTCATTTCGAATGTTAAATGATTTTGATCGATTATCTGCCAATTTTAAGTTGTCAACTTGTTTTCTGTTGTCCAGGTGAAGGCAATGGTCATTTTACTAACAGGAGCATAGATTTGGCAAGGCCCCCCTTCATTCAAAGCAAGCTACCTCCCCTGAAACTCATCAGCACTCAGGGATCGTTTGGGTGTATCAAGAGTCTTGGGCGAGACGGTGCTGAATTTCAATGAACTTTGGAAGGCAACAAAAAGACACAAAAAATGCTTGAAATGTGGGGGTTGAGATTGGAATGGAAAGGATGGGCGGCTTGGTGGGAGTGAATTTGATAGAACCAAACCGGTGATGGTGTTTTTATTCATAAAGGTGTTTTTTTAGGACGAATTTCCTGTATTATTTAGCACTTTCAGCCAGAAACATTACAAGTTTCCCTGATTGATATGAAATGATATGTTCAGGATACGGAATTTTGAGCCTATTCAAAAAGAGTATATTTTCTAGCCGTTGCAGCTGTTAAAACCTTTGTGAGCTGCCACAATATGTGAGACAATCACGCCTGCTACAACATGCTTTCGTGTACTTGAGTATTGGATAGATGCATTTTGGAGTAGATGATGTAGAATACAAAGGAAAAAAGCACAAAAAGAACTGATTCTAAACATCGAAATCGTATGAAATTCGAAGCTATTTTGCCTGCTCCTGGATGATTGTGGTTTGAAATCACTTTTTATATAGGCCCCTGCCATTTTCCAAGCTAAAATCATCCTTGCCAAGAAGAGGCTGCGGGCGAAAGAAATTTGAGGATGCCTTTGTGCAAGAGAGAAGGCCCAAGGCCTTCAGTTGAACACTTGACACATTGTTAGAATAGAATTTTGGCAACAACCAACTGGGGGAACCACCTGTGACATACCAGGTTGACTGGTATTTTTCCTGTTTTTTTTTTTGAGCGGCAACAGTTTTTCGCTACAATTGGCATTGCAGCCATGGAGGTTGAAAAATATGTTGAGATATACCTACGGACAGTCGGGACCTTAAAGATGCAGAATTAGGCGCAGCTGGCCCATTCTTGAATAGTGGTGAGTGCCTTAAGACTGATACAGTAACCAAAATCACAGTCGTTCTTGACGAGCATGCGATAAGATTTGCATTTTGATGATTTAAAACAAACCTCGGGCCAAGGGTCAAGAAACAGCGAGAAATGCTGACTATCCGGGAGCACTTGTTGTGTGGTTGTTGGATGTTGGAGCCATACTGTTGATGAAAAAGAAATCCTGCACCACCTGGGATGTATAAATCCTTGTAGATACTGGGATAAAATACCTAGTGGTGCAGGATTTCTTCCATCAACGGTAGTTCTGCAAATTCTGATGTGAGGTGGGGTGCAACATATGGTAGTTCACCTAGGGGATCAGTTAGTTTCTTTAACCAAATACAGGTTGCTGCAAAGTTTTACCTCCATTTTTTAAACCCTGGGAATAGTATGGCACTGATTTTAGGTTGTACTTTTGATGGGACACCTTTCGAGGTATATTAAACCGATTGTTGGGAGGTTTTCTCAGTTAATGATCTTGGATGGATAGATTGGGTTGGCCACTTTCCCATCATGGTGGCAATATGAAGCTTTAGGGTGGGATCACTAAAACATGTAAAACACATCTGGTGGTGACTACACCCCCGAAGTTTAACAGCTTGCCCCTGAAAAAAGGATGCTGGAAAAACGATGCTTGGAAGACTACTTTCCTTTTGGGATGGTACATTTCCACGGCATGTGTTGGGCTTCCAGGGAGTATTACTGCAACTGTCATTTTTGTCTATTCCACGATGGGAATAAATCGCAAAGCTCCCAAGGTTGTTTTAAAAGGATTCAGAATAAAATCAAAACATGCAGATAGGTCCCCATTTTTTGGCAATCATGGGAGTACTAGTACCTGTGGTACTTCAAGAAATGCAACCCTACTTACATCCCAAGGTGATTTGCTAAACTTCGGCCATCAGCAGTATCATGTTGACTCGTTTATTTGTTTTGTTTTTTGTTCGGCAGGAGCCAAGAAGGACCTTTTCTGGAGCTTTGGTCAAGTTGGGAAGCAGAATGGGAAGCACCACTTTTGGATCTATGGGTCGCTCGGCGCTTTGGACATCAGTCAATGTTGCGCTGAGAAGTGAAACAGTTGAGATACCTAGCCTGACAAGAAAGCCATGCTTCCAAAAAGTCAATCATCATCCTCATTGACACCCAAATGTGATGAAGTTGAGAGTCAATTAGATTTGTTTCACTGCTTGTGTTCCTATAACTTTTGGCTTGGGGGAAGATTAGAGACAGCAAGTTGGTCTTTGTGATTTCCTGAGGTAAGTCTCTGAGTCGAACCTTTTCGCGCTCCTTATCATCGGTGAAGGTGCATAACATCGCTCAAGTGGGATGTTTTTTGAAGGTGTATTTGGCAGTCATGGGAGCGATCAAAAAGATGTTGTTTTCTCCAACCAAAACAGAGACTTCTTAATTTTTTTTCGGGCGAAAAAAACCTGCTTCATTTGAAGAGATTCGTATAAATGCTGTTGCCAGGATCCTTCTCCAGGAACTCCAACTTATGGTTCTGAATCGAAGGACTGTCAAGGATGCAACTTTGACCTCAAAATAAGTGAATGCCACTGGTTGGCAACGCCAATAAAAAGAAACCAGAAGATTTATAAAACTTTGTAAATAATGGTGCACTTTCCATATTCAACTGGTTAGCCGGATTTCTGAACCATCAACCGTATGTGTTCATTTTTTTGAGGACTTAAGAGGTACAGCTCAAGCTTTTCCATCAGAATCAAAGGACAGATTCGGTCGAAACATGGGATCGGAGTCAATCATGTCCATCGAGGTTGGGTGGTTCATAGGTTCGTGAAGGCCCTAGGAGTAGTGACCCCTACCTATAGGTTGCGGTTTTTTACATTGCATGAATTTGCGGAATCGGCTTAAGGCATCAATCTATGCCATCTAAAAATCACGACCTAGCCTTTATATCAACTGAACTTCAACTCTTAAACTCGTTCAATTCTTAAACTCGTTCAATTCATAGAATTTATTATGTTCTGTTCTGTGCAATATTTCATATGGTCAAAGTTTGATCAACATATTTTCTCCACTTTTATGGGCAAATTATTGCGACCTCAGTTGTTTTGTTCACCCCAAACGGTGGTTTAGTATTAATTGGATCCTCCCCCCAAATCCCCTTTCTTCAGGCTAGGAATTATAGTAACTTGCCTAGACTTTTGATTTTGTACACCCCGGAAAACTAGCACGAATATCACAAAATGAAGGTTTGGAAAAGGTGACTTCTTTTTGATATAGCCAGTTTTGGTATCTATATGAGCAGCCGCCTTTATTTGGAAAAGAAAGGAATAGCTTGTGGATGGAAACATTTTTTTTTCAAATCCACCTTGCCTATGGGAACGAGGTAGGGGGTAACTCAAAAACGAGGTACTAAGTAACAACATGTCAGTGATTTGGACTTTTGAGACCGTTGGTGCTGAAAAAAACGAGGTCTGAAACGAGGTCAAAACGAGGTCCAAAACCTCCACACACAGCTTCCTGGTGACCATCCCTTCAGCTAGTCCGTTTTTTATCATTTTTGAGATGGCGTTTCATTTTCTTCGCCAACGAGGTTTCTTGACATAAGGGTCATCTATCCCCATACATGTCTCGAGTATTGTATGTTTGTAGTGCTCCGTCATCCTCCACTTCTTCTTCGGACTCATCAGACAATTGAGAAAAAAGACAAGCACTGGAAAACGAGGTCACCATTTTTCCAAGAACATGCTTCAAGACTAAAAGTTAATTGAACGAGGTAGGGAGTAACTGAAACACATGCGGCCTTTCAAAATATGATTAATAAAAGCCGTCGCTCATATGTATTGGATATTGATCTATACATATATGTATTTTGGTTAAATTTCGGGGGTGCATGTTTTTGTGGGAGTCTTCACCAAGGGAACTTTGACAAAATCTGTTTTGGAAGGACTCCAGTGGCAAAACTCGAAGATCAGAAATGCCTTCCAAGGACGGTGGAAGTCGCATAAAATGCCCAGTTTGTTAGGGGAAAATATGTTGATTCAGGTAGTGAAGGTGGCAAAATGAGAAGTAAAATGATGTAGAATTGTTGGAATGTTTAGAATAATAACTTGGAGCTTAGGGAGAACAGATGGATGTTAACCTGTTCGTTTGTTGTGAAGTGGACGACCTGATTATTTTGCCTGTTGTACTCATAGGCACACTACTCAACTTCTTTATTTGTAGAGTGGCCCACATGTTGAGAGATAAAGGCAAATATGACCTGAATAGATGAATTTGAATAGATATCGATACGATGGTGCATTTTGAGAGTTCAGTTCCTCCACCATCCTTGTGCCACTGCCATGGAATGGGATTCCTTGCGGCCTAAATCCTGGCATTTGAGAATTGCACTGTTTTGCTAATTTGGAGAGAGATGGTTTATTGAGACTACGTGTTGTTCGTACCAGTGCTTTTTGACATCGTTGGTCAAATTAGCATGAGGGAAGGTGATCATCCCAAAAGCTGGCTTCAAAAGTAGAATCCAATTCTGGCGATGTAGATAGGTGCTGTGATCTGCACAGAGCTTTGTTGAAGAACAGATAGTTAGCAATGTCAGGTAAGTTTAGTGACGTCATGTCAGCCCAAATGGTAGTGTATAATTATATATACATGATATTTGATAGATATGATTCAATTAGTAATGGTTATTGTATTCCCTTCACTCAGATCCCTCAAAGCAGAAACTTGAAGACAAATCCATGGTTCCTCGTTGAGGATCAACGGTCAAGTTCCCATGGTTCTGGCAAGGACAATCCGGCGGATGGCCGAAACATTCAGCAGCGATGTAGATGTAGAAAACATAGAAGATCAAATCATGGTAGTTCCTAGTTGGAAGGAACCAAGAAATATCGGCTCCCTTCAAAACAAGATATGTTTGCTGAATAGAAACTTGTGGGAAGCCATTTTTTTCTCCACAATCCCGCTCATTCTTGAAGCTATCCAAAGGGATTCAGGTCGAAGCTGGTAGGAAATCATCTTCCATCGGAAGTTGCATCGCATCAACCAGTCGTTTGTTGATCAGTTTTGTCCAGGATTCCATCGGAAGAGCTCGCAGATCTCCATTTGCCTCCAAGGACCCAGACGTGGCAATGACTAATGATTTTGATCATTGCCTTCAGAATGATCACTTATGTAACTTATGAATGATCATTGATGTTAATGGATTTGTTTCAGCAATGCTTCTTTTGGTTAGCCCCCCCGGAATGACAAGATGAAATCAACTTGGAGTGAGACATGTCGATCATCAAAGAAAGAGCTGGGAACCACATGAGACCCCTGAACCCAAACTCAAATGGGAATGATCAATAAAGCATAGCACAAGCAAGAGTTTTTTTGGGGAATATGGAATATGTGTGTTTTGTCTTTGGGGGGGTGGACTACACTCCTGAAAACTAACATGGCAATGGAAAATCCCCCATTTTCAATAGGAAAGAGCAATCTTCAAACAGGTGGATGTTCCAGCCAGCCATGTGAGCGTTTTCGGAGGATAATACTGCAAACTCGGACTTCGGCGCGGGACCACAACAAAAAATCCACCTCATCAGACCCAACAAAGACATGATGCTCTAGATTTTGCGTTCGGTTTCTTTGTGTTTTTGATATGTTTTGTGACGTTTCAAAATTATAGAAAACAGATGATGAAACTTAAACAAAAGCTAATTATGAATTCTACATCTTTTGGTTTTTTTCTGAACCGTGAGTGCATAAACTTTCAGGATGGCAGTTTTTCAGTCATTTGGTCGACTTCAGTGGTGTGTAAGTGGTCACCGTTTCCCTGACAACTCAGGCAGCGAAGGGAATGAATCTGCTCATGAGCTCCGGAGACAGGGCTCCCGACGGAGTGGAGGTGCGGTGAACATATGGGTGCTTCCTGAAATGGTGGGTTTTCCCCCCAAATCATCCATTTGGAAATAGGGTTTTCCATTATAAACTTTATAAACCATCCATTTTGGGGTAACCCAATTTTAGGAAACCCCCATATATGTTAACATCATGCATACCACAAACCACTTTGAAACCAAAAAAGTGCGATTATGGCACCCAGGAAAGGATAAGGTGAACAACCATGAGACACGACACAATTTGCGAAGTCTACACTGAATTGGGAGGTGTTAAAACTAGACCGCCTTAAGACCCTAGAGTCAAAATACCCTTGAGAAGTGCACCCATCCCTAGGTTTCCAACCAGGGGCCGAAAAAGTCAGTTAGTCAAAGTTTCAATGGTACAGTGGGCTTAATGTTTTGATGGAAGCATACTTAAAAAAAAAAACAATTTGTCCCGTATCATCCCTGATTTTCCACAAAAGAGTTGTCACCTCTCACTGTCCAAAAACCGAAGTTTCAGTTGCCATGTTGTTTAGTCGGAAGCCAAATCCTTACAACAAATCAACATGAGCAATGAACAAAAAACCTGATTGTTTAGGTTACATGGGGGATTAATACTACCCAGCTTTATAGGGATCATAATAAACCATGAAATACGGATCCGGATCCTTATTCACCAACCAGATTTCGCCCAGGATTCCATAAAAATCTCTCTGACGCCAAATTGACCCGTCAGGTTTTGGAGCCCAAAGGGCCTATATGCCAGGCTCAAAAACTTCAGTCCAAAGGAAGACAAAAAGGTGCGTTCGGCCGTTTGAAGTTTGGGCCGTTTTTTGAATGGCAATTTTTTTCCTTCCAATTTTCAAGAGGCAATGGGACGGGTGGGGAAACCCCTACGGCCCTAGCAGTGTACCCGTGGTACTGGTATTTGGCTGGTGTTCTTGGATGGAATTCTTGGGGATGAAATAATCCATAGATACCCACTATGAAGGGCTTAAAAAGGGATTTCCCATAGGGATACGTTGTGCTATCCCCTGACAATTTGGAGCGCTTATTTTTATTTTGTTGGGCTTTTTTGCTACCCCTGGAGTTATTCGCATTTTTTTGGGTGGGATTTTGGTGGTGGGTAGAGATTTTCAGGATTATTTTATAGAAGCTGGGGATGATTATATAAAGGATGCTAATGGTAGAAGCAGGGTAGATAATTGATGTCATCTCTTCAGGCTTTGATCCTCACAGGGTGGTATGAAGTGATGTTTCGTTAAATTCCTGAGCGGGTAGGAGGGGTGATGTTATGTTCTTCCAAGAAGATCAATGACCTTGTGTATCATTTTATTTGGTCAAATTATAGCGACCTCACAGGACCTCACCCTGAAAGGTAGCTGAGGAATGGACATCACCTTATTTCCGGGAAATCTAGGTTGGTGAAATATTATTCCATTTGTTCAGATGTTATGTGCTTCTGCCGTGTCACATGACCTTTTTTTTTGACGCTAAGAATGGCCTCAAGGATGTGGGAAACTTGAGGTCCTCCCCCACCTGCCTGGGTTAGAGAAACAGCATATTTGTAAGGATCGAGGTATGTCCTAAGGAAGGGAATTCCCCTACAATCCTATTCTGGGGTTGGGTCTGGACTCTTAGGGTTTTTGCATTGGGACAGCTCACAAAGGTTTATTGGCAACTAGGATTCTCGACTGTTAGAAACAGTCGGTTGGAACTTGTGTGTGCTCACATGATTACAAGGTACCATCTCACTTGGATTATGAATGTGTTAGTAAAGCCTTCAGAGAGCATATGACTACACTGTTCAGTGGGTTTGTGAATCCTTCCAGGATTTGATGTCATTTCGCCCCATGGGAGGTCTTTGTTCAACCGTGCTACCACCGTTGGCACACTGCTCAGTTTTCAGCCTTGCTTTTTTGCGGTCACTGGATTTTTTCTGAAAGAAAACAACGAAAACATCAAGAGCATTCCAAGTCATGGGAATTGGATTTGGTTGTGGGGCTGGAGAATTACATGTTGCACACCCTTCAACAAAATATTGAACATTTCATTTGAAGAGATGATGCCTGAATCCACTCCCGATCAAACTATTCTCGATCCTCCAGCCTTGTTCATCAAGCAGAGAATCCACTGTATACGTTGGATCCACCCCGCCACCCAGGATTCTAGTCACCACCAGGATTATTAGTATTTCAAATAGGGAATCCCTACAAGCCATTTGTTTGAAAACTGCTGGGTGGGGGGTTCGATGGATCGATGTGGCTTTTCCAATGAGGGACTTCCCTTGGAGCTGGAGAGAAGACCCTCTTCTTTGGACCTGTGGTTGGTCAATTGGTGATTCAGGAGACGATTTTTGGGAAGCAAATGGAGATTGCCAGAGTTGCATGATTAGTATTCCGAAATGGCCAATACAGGGTGAAGTAGTACCAATGGCGTTGGAGCCAATACAGGGTGAAGTAGTACAGTGGTGAAACCAGGATGGAATCATGAGATCTTTTGATCTCAAGGTAACCGAAGTAACTAAGCGTCAAGAGGCAGGGGGAAAGACTTGCAAGACTGAACTCCAATGCGTTTTTTCTTGGACCCAACCAAACTCAGGCAAAGTTCAAAAACTTGGAAACAATTATACAACAACCCACTTGAAATTGTGATCTTCACATAGGAAGGTCACTAGTTGAATGTGCTAGGATATGATTCTGGACAGATCCTATACCTTCTTGGATTACGTACGTCGGGCTACCCAGCACTGTCCATTCCAGTTGATGTAGCATGACTTTCAAATGTTCGGATGTAAGTCGGTGATGAGTGAAATGTCGCCTGTATAAATAGCTGGAATGGTCCTTTTGAGTGATTGTGCTCTGCATAACGCTACGTTTGTACTTGCACATTCTCGCACATGAACAGTCAGTATTGCTGTATCAGTGCAATGATCATCATCATCATCATCATCATCACCATCATCATCATCATCACATCATCATCATCATCATCATCATCATCATCATCATTTGTCTACTCACCGTCCCTTGTCCATAGTTCAATTAGATCCTAAAACGGTACAACTGTACAACCATATGTGTCCATATGTAATTTTCAATCAACCTATAACCAACTGTTTCTTGTACAAAAAAACCCAACCTGGACTGCTTGACTGGCACAAGAAGATCCCGCTCAATGCCTACGAAGGTGGTGGTTTGGAACTGCGTATGATGTTGGGGATTGACTTCACCCGCTCCAATGTGCGGGGAAGAGCTGGGGGGAAAAAGATGGGTAAATGATACGTGAAGCAGGCCAGTGAACAGGAATGATCCATGGTTTTGGAAGAATTTGAAATGAAACTCTTGCACAAAAGTAGTCAATATAGGCTAGATGGCTGGAAACAGAGTGATTGAACATCAAATATGTTTAAGCTGTACTTATTCGGATTTTATAATGCTTGTCATATGCCTGTCACCGGATTTATCACATGGCTGCCAGATGGACGTGATGAATCCTGACTCCTTACACAGTTGCAATCTCAGAATCCATGACGATTCCTGGTTTCTGAATGCAATTTTTCCTGCTATGATGAGGTCAATGTGAGAAGGGTTTGGCCACAGCCTATGAAGATGCTATTTGCAGCCTTGGACAAGTCTTAAGGACATTACTGTAGCTCAGGATTACTTCAGGATATTGCATTTCCTCAAATTCGGGAATATTTTGGATCGCTGAGTGAACATGGATTTTTGTTGTCGAAAATTGGGTTCTGTTCAGCTGTTCTCTGTGTACTTGGTGCGTGCAGAACGGCAGCACTTGGTGATCAAAAGAGCTTTTAGGATGACTATGTTCAACACTAAATGACTAATAAATAAGCAACTGCTTGGGGGTGGACTATAGCCAAACAATTGCTTTTTAATTGCTCCAAAAACACTTGTGATGCATATGAATCATATGAATATGCAAAATCTTCCACGAAGCCTCCGATTCTCCTCGGAACAAAACGCCACAGGAGCTATGACACCAGTAACGAGTATTATGTGTACGGCTTCGGCGCAAAGATACCGCCCAGTCATACTGCCGGGGCTCCTGACAATCACATGGCACACTTCCATGACAGTGCCACTAAGAATTATATCCTATATACATTATCATATAATATTGTATCAGTATAGATATCTATTTGTGCCCATTCTGATTACTGTATAAGGAATAAAAATCCTTTAAAGCCACGGTATATGCTATTGTCGTTATTGCCATACGATTATTATATAGAGGAGGCACCACTGCCTTCAAGTCCATTGGAGGGCAAAAGGTGGCATTGCCTTCGACTTTTTCGGAGATGTTCCAGCTGCCAAATCCCCGAATTGTATCCAGAGGCCAGAAAAAACCCCCTGAAACGGAACCGAGTCCATGATGTTCATGGAAATGCCCTTGGCATAATTCTAGTGATGTCTTTTGCCAGTCATTTTGCGTGTGTTCCAAATTGAGTTTGGTAGCGGGATGTAGTGGGAATACTAACAAGACATGTTGGCATCGTTTTGTTGAAGCTTTTGTTAAATGGTGGCTAAGGCCCAGCAACCCTTTCCCAGTAACCTTCAGCTACCCACGACTGAGGTGTGTTCCAATTGTTTTGCCTTGACGGGTGATTTCCTGTTTCCCAAGGTGACCTTTCGGGAATCTTTGGGAAGTGGAGCGATCTTTGATCTTTTTGTTTTGTTCGGCCGTCGTTTTTTCCTCTTTATTTCGTGTGAAAAAAATCAATGCATTTTTGTTTCTCGCAAAAACACTGAATGTTCCTTTCATAGATGAGGCAAAGGAGTCAATATTCCCGAATTCTGAGCCTGATCATCAACTCATATCAATTTTTGAGTTCTTCTTCCAGAAATCTCTAGCATTTTTGATGTTGTTTGTTAAGATGCGGTTTTCTTGAAACTTCCAACCATACCCAACCATAAACTTATTCCTTTCACCTGACAGGTGAAGGGTTTGGATGGGATACTTCAGGCAGGGAGGACGGTGAGTTGCCGCCGTTTCACCTCAGGGCCCCAGGCAGATGGTGTTGATACATGATGTAATAGATATGTATGATTTAGCTTTTATCAATTCAATGTATGTATAAATAGGTTTCTTTTGTTTGTCACTTATTATGTGGCTACTATATTCTATCTATTTATATACGTGATTATATGCGTGTTCTTTTACAAGTTTCTACATCTTCATTTTTTGAGTCTCGGGTTGATTAATGATGCTCCTCTGTCAGGCTTATCGTCGTGCTTTGAATGTGGTGCAGCTTCATGGCCCTTCAGATTGTGCAGAGGCCTATCGTCAAAGGGAGGGTACACTAGCAGTCAGTTCCCCAAATAATACCCCCACATTGCCCTATACAACCATTTATGCAATCCATATATTGGTGGTATATGTTGCTTAATATGAAGCTCAGGTGTTTTTGCTGATCAACTTGTCATCATCCTGAATCCTGAAAATCATAGATCTCGATGAATTCATCATTATCACAATCATTATCACTACTGTTGATGGAAGAGATCCCGCTCACCAGTCACCTGTTGCATATGAAACCCCATAGAAAATAGAAGATTCTCAATGTTGGTGCAGGATTTCTTCCATCAACATGACCAAAAACTTGTCAAACTATTTTCCCCAAGCTTTGATAGGTTGAAGGTTGTCATCAAAAGTATTTAGGCATTGAAACTACTTGGTTTTTGAGGTGTCCGAATGTGTTCTTGCGCCTGGTTAACACACATTCCTAAGTTTAATGACCTCATTTAAATTCACATGTAACATGATGTTTATACAACATATTTACTCGTACATATTTGGTGCATGCTCATATCACGTATTATCGATTTGCATATTGTTTGATATTTTATCCAGAGATGGTGTTAGAGTATGATTATCACCTCCACAGAGTTTTTTAATGCCCGTGGGCTCCATGTGTTATGTTGGGCGACCTCTTAACTGCTAAGGGGCCCACGGTTAGTGAACATCTACATTTTTTTTGGGAGGGGGGAAAATGGTTCCCAAAATTGAAATGTGAAGATATTCTATATTAACTTAGGATGATAGCACATTGAACAACGACTTGGACACGTTGTTCTACTACTTTGTAGCTGCTGATTTCCCCCAAAATTGTCCAATGTCCTTAGAGATGATCTCAAGAAATGGGTCTATTTTTCCATTTGATGGATAACAACAACTTGAGCATCATCATTTGGTGGATTTGGGGATGGTTTTTCTGTGGTGGAGCACTTTGGCTTACTTGGCAGGTTTTGAATTTAGCAGGCCGTTTTGCTAAGAAGTTCGTGCAGGAGTTGCCATGCGGGATGATGTGAGACCTGAACACCCCCCAAGTTTGGCGAATCTAAAGCAAACTTACTTCCAAATCCTGGTGGATTTGGTGGAATCGTTCGCAGCCATCAATTTACCCAATTTGTGAAGTGACATGATGCCACCAATTTGTCCAGAGGTGCTTGGATGTAGCATTTTGAGGATCCCAAAAATCACATGATGATGAGTTTGAAATCTTGAAGCTGTGGATTTGTATCAGAACAAACCTTCATAGGAACTGAAGAAAACCCCCAGCAATGCCAAGAAATCCGGCCTTATTAAGGGACTATTAACCATTGGTTTCCCTTAAGGCCTTATTAGGGCCTTATTTTTTTGGGGGGGTGACATTGGGGATAGTCCATTTGCTCGCTGAGCCTCCAGGAGCCTGAGAAAGAGATGTTGCGCTCGAGCGTGCCACCAGATATGTTGTATTTTGTAGCAGCCTCAAGTGATAAGATTGCTGGGCACCTGGGAAATTGTGTCAAAAGGTCCCAAACAAGAAGCCATTTGGAGCACCCCAAAATGAGATGATTATCCAGCCGAAAGCCTCAATGTTTGATGATCTTCACAGTTCTCGAAAAATACCAGTTGTTCAGGTGTTACTGATCTTGACAGTCCAGAACTCAGAAATATCAGCTTGAATTTTTGGATGTTCTTGTTACTTCGGACTCAACGTTGCCCCTGAGGATGGTGAAATGGAGAGTGAGAAGAAAGTTGTGGAAGAGCTGAGGTATCTGAGATTATTTTGGGTGTTTCAATTCTGTGAATACAATTGTGAACCCTTTGTGATATGCATATTAGGTTAAGATGTACAGCATTTACAAAATCAATAGGACATAAACATGGAGGCATATATAGTAGATATTTTTTTTATATACACACACCCAGGCATGTTTTTTTCCAGTTGATCTTTGGTACAGCCATGAATCGCTCATCGATTCTCAGGGAACTGCAAGTGTGGCTTCCCAGGATTTGAAAAAATGCGTGGGCAATCCAAAACTAACAGTTTTGAAATGAACACGAGCTTATCAAAATGGTTTCCTACAAGGTGGGCCCCTACTAGTTATAGATGGAGTTATTGTCCATGCACAAAGAGTTATAACCCCAGTTACCCATCTATACGGCCATTGATAGGGGCTGGTCCAAAGTGGAAATTCATTAGCAAAATGAAGTTCCATTGTTTTGAGGGTTGCATGCGATGTATGATGTTTTTCCATTAGCCAAGATTGCTCCCCTTTGGAGCCCTGCCACAAATCTAAAGTTTGCTTGAGTGTACAGGTCCACTGATGACGGCATTATACTTGACATTCAAGATTGAAGATGGACTGGTTCATGCACGAGAGACGTGGCCTCTTTGCTTCTCCAAATCATCACGGCATGCAAATATCAGGGTTTTGAATGTCATGATTGCCTTTGTTGCATTGTTTTTGTTGATATTTGCTTAGTTGGAACTGGTTTTGACAGAGAAAGAAATTGATATGAATGATTTCAAAACACCATCCTGTTCGGAAATGCGCACTGCTGGTGACGTTGTTGAGGCCTATCCAATCTCAGTGCTTTTCATTGGAATTGGCAGCAAGGAGTGCGGCGGTTCTGAAAGCCACAGCCAACCTCCACCCATGGGATACCGGTTTGTAAGATAGCTTGCACCTAAGAAACACCCATGGCTTCAAGATGAATTACCTTTTTATATGGAAATCCAAAGGTGCCACAACCGCAGAGGGGGAAAACTGGATGTGAATTGTTTGCATCAAAATTGGAAGTGGCCTTTTTCTTTGGCAAAGTTGTTTTCATTTCCCTTGGTTCCCTTGGTCAAACATACCACCATGGCTAGGTGTCAGGAATGACTTGCGACTGCCACCTGCTAGGATTTCCGATTTATGCGAGAGCTGCCGGATGCCATGGCGCTTTGGTTTGAAAAGGACGTGTTTTTCTTTCGCGACTTCTTTGTGTTGCCACAAGTTGGTGTTTTTCCAAAGGTGGAAATTCCATAGGTAAGAAATGGAAAGACACCTGCGCTAAGGACCTACAAATAATTTATCAATCATTGCAAAGATTGGAGATCACTCCAGGTGACAAATCAGCAATCACAAATCACCATGCATTTGTTTGGGTGTGAAAGTCCCTGGTGTCAGGACTTTGAGAAACCGAAATTGGAGAATGTGCCAGGGGCCTTAGGGTGGTTTTGAATCCGTGCAAAGTTTGCATTTAGGTTGGTAAAATGGACCTAGAAACAGATACATCCCGAAGAGGTTGCATATACCTATAGACTCATGCTGCCAAAATTTTGGCCGCAATGGAATGCTACTGAAATTTTGGCGGCATTTTCCAGAACACGCCGCATTATCTAAAACACGCCGCAATTGATAAAATGTTGCCGTGACTGAAAACCACACAACCTTTGATTTGATATGTTTTGTTTGTTGACCTTGCAGATTGGTGATGGGAGCATCTCTGTCAACCATTTGGGGATTGGATGCTACCCATTTTACTGCCCACATGCATCTGTACTCTATTTCATGTACATGTGCTAGCAAGTTGCAGCATATCACTTTGAGCCCTCACCACCTAAATCAAACCAGTTTGCCAGTGTTGACACCCCTTAAAATCAATTTTTTGGGCGCCCGGGGAAACACGCCGCATTCACACCCAAACACGCCGTAATCACACCAAAACACGCCGCAATCTGAAACCCCGAAAACTGAGGGAAAGCCCCTTCGAACATGTTTTCCCTGAGTACATGTCTTGCAGGAAGGCCAAAACTCTTTAAAGAAAAAAAAACCTGACGAAATAAAATGAGTGTTGAGGAGGAAAACGGGCAAGTGCATAGCAGGGCATGCGGGGTAGGCAGAAGACCACGCCCAAGAAAGGTTGGCTCGAGTTGAGCCATGAGGGCCATGAAGATCTGAAGTAGATTTACCCTTTGAATCCTTTTGTTGACCCTTGAAAAGGCTTTTTGAGGAATCACGCCGCAATTTGTAAATCACGCCGCAATTACAAAAAACATGTTTTTTCCCGAGTGGCATCAAAATTTTTGCCGAAAGGATTCCCTAGGTATGCTAACATATATGACTCATGCTTTCTGCACTCTTGACCATCTCCGAGCTGTTCCAAACTTGTTTGCCAATGAGGAGCAAGAGAGTCTGTCGCCGAGTCGTGCAATTTGTCCAGTACAGCGAGTGCGCCTGCCGTGGCATCCAGATTGTGGCACCTGGGTGCCTCAGCCCCCTGACTTTCCCATGGCAACTCAATCCTCAACATATATCAACATAGGTTAAGGCGGTTAAGGACATGAAACGTTGACGAAGTGTCAAGTTTTCAAACTAGATATGTTGACTCGCCAAAAAATGCATAGTTCATGTCATGCAACAGTACCACTTACAAAAATGATATCAAAAAAACCATGGATGAAATATACATTGACATGTATATTTACGTAAGTACTTGTTATTATATACTTCAGGGGCATTTGTTCTCCAGGGGGCATTTGTCTTACAAACCTTTACCATGGCACAGCCAGGTACGAGAGCAATCCGGATGGATTGGTTGCTGCGACATTGGCAGATCCTGGGAATTGATGTTTTATAGAATTCAGCGAATGGGTGTTGGGGAGGACTCCCCCTCCTTGAAAACTCATATGAAACGATCAGCCAATTCGGTTCATTGCTGCTTTGGAGACCTAAAATCATTGAAAATGAATCCAGGATTGTTCACCCCTAAAATCCCAAACCATCAATTTACCATTAATCATTAGTTGATTATACTTGATTTCTACAGGGATCCTGAAATTATTTTTTGCAGCATCATCAAAAATGACCATTCCAATGTCCTATAATTGATGTACCCATTTTGGGGGATCAAACAAGCAGCAAATCTTGCTGGTAATGTTTGAGGGATTTGCCCATTAGTCCTATGAGTGCAATCGAGTTTACCAAGTAATTTTGGCAGAATAAATCAGTGAAAAATGTTGAGAGTCAATGCAACTCCCTCAAACTAACAGTGGAAATTGTTCAGACTACTTCCCGTTTGAGATGCCGCAACCTGGTAGGTGCAAAGCTGTTAGTTTCCGAAAGTTGTTTTCACCCTTATGCAGCCGTAGGTTTGTGATTGTTGATCAATCGTAGGTGTGTAAGTTCTATATAGTTCTATAGTTAAATCAACGGAATAGTAGCCTTGTTTTTTTCTTGCATGGAGGTTTGCCTTTTGTATTGTTTGCATGTATTTCCAGAATGTTTCCTGAAGGAGTTTGATTGTTTGATGCAACTTTCATTGTTTTGTAGTTCCTTTGTCTTGAAAGGCATTCATCATCCCTTCCACATCCCCGAGTCCAGAAGAACCTAAGGACCTGCCCAGAGAGATTGTGTTGTACTATCGCATGTTGGGAGTCAAACCACGTGGTTTGGAGCGCTTTGAGAATCGTTTCGGTGAACCGTAGGAGGACCCAGGCTGTGTTTTTAACCAAGGAAGAACATGAATGAAGCGCAAGCGGTGATAGTAAACTTGGAGTAAAACTATATGGCAAATAGCAGCAATGAAGTTTGTTGTTCGTATTATGCTCAAGACTAAATGCTGCTCCCTTGATTCCTACAAACCCAGACTCCACCCATAGGATTATACAGTTCAGATAAGCCAGAGTTTGCAGCTATTTTTGTTGAATGGAATGGATGGGCTGCAACAAAAAATAATGTGCTAGAATTGCTATTCACGACACTTGCCAATTACATCATTTCCTTTTCCTCTCAGTTTAAGGGTCCGAAACGAAGGACATGACATCTTTCAATGTATTGCCCATACCAAGAAGCCAAGGTTACCAACGCCTTTGCCCAAAGCTGCAAAGTTAGTTTGTGGCTTAAGACTTGGGGGATCTTCGGAAGGAGGATTTCCTGAAAAAATGTTGGGATTTTTCATGTTATTTACCCTCCCCAAAACTAACGTAGCGCCTAAAAACACAGGGTTTGTAAGATGAGTTTCCGTTCGGGGCCCGGCATTCCGGCAGGGGCTATGTTATAATCATCATTTTATATGCTCCTAAAATTTGTAGAAGTCTCATATGCTCCTAGAATCTTCATGTTGTTTATTACTTCATCTTCGGGTTCCCAGGTTTCCCTATCCAATCACCATCCGCTTCAATGCGAACCATCGCCGAAATTGAATCACTTAGGAATTCAAGGCTGCCGAGCAACGGACGGCGGATCGCAAAACACGCGAGACGGTGATGGCAACAAGGTCGCTGCGACCAAGTTCAAAAGTGGGAGGTTGGATAATCGCAGATGGTTGGTGGGGTCTATCCTGATCTACTTTTGGATATACTTGGTCCAAGGGTTAAGATTCAAGATATGTCTTGTATCTTTTCATATATTTAGATATGCATACAGGACCTGTTTTTGAAGGATGACAACCACCTCTTACTGTAGATGTTGGCACCTCAAGCCACGAAAGTAGATGGCGAAACGCCGCTCCCAGAAGGTGGCGAATACCATCGACTAGTAAGGGGGTCATGATAAACCAATACATGGGAGTTGCGCCATCTACTTTCCAGGTGGTCTAAACCTGTCAAATAGCAATTAGTATTGATTTGATGGATAAAAATCCTGCACCAGTTGATTTTGAAATTTAGAATGACACATCTCCTCAGCAACTCAAGTTTGAGTTGCCTGGATTTTGGACTCATCAACCGTAATTTTGTACGCTGGTTCGAGATCAGTATTGCATTGATGTAGTTTGGATTACTGTACTGATCTTTCATTAATACATATTACTGTAATACGGTTGGTGTTTAGCATGCACACTGTTTCTACACTGCGCTAGTAGTATATCATGTCTAGAATGGTGGTGAAAGGTCTCTTCAAAGGAGGAAAGTTTAGCCTTGACAGTACTCAAGGCTGTCTTCCATTTGTTTTTTTTGTGTGTGTTTGAGGCTTCACGACGTGCATGGAGGGTCCATATGGATTTTTTGGCATGGTTGTTCATGTTGTTTTTCAATGATTGTGTGTTGTGGTTATTTTTAATAGTTGATATGGTTGTCTGTATATGTGTTTTATGGTGGTTTTTATAGTGGATGCTACTAATATCAAATCCTATGTGCAACGGATGTTTTCTGTTGAAATACTGGAAGATTTCCCCCACAAAAAAATCAGGTGCCGGATCTCCGGAAGAATTCCATAGATATTGGTCATTCAACAGCTTAAGCTTAAGTTTGTTAAACAACAGAAGGTCAATAGTTTCCCCCATAGCTGGATGATTCCATCTTCAACTGGCGCCAAATTTTCGATTTAAGGATGTCAAGCCGTGGTCGTGATGATGCTTCAAAGGCAGGTTAACCAACCAGGTTTATGGTGGGCACTGTAGGGCCCCAACTGAAGGATATCCTCAATTCAAATAGATATAAATAAATCTCTATATATATAGATATATGCTCCCAAATTTATAGTAAGCTATAGAAGTACATGAGTACCCTAAACATCATGACGTCCTGAACTAACATGGATACCCCAAATGACGGTTTGGGAAAGGTGGTTCCTTTTAAATATGGCCATTTTTGCTAGGCATTCCAACAAAATAAACTGAATTGCATCATTTGTTGGATCTACCCCCCCAGCCAGTGACTGTGGCAAATGATAAGCTTTAGTTTGGGATCCCCGGATCTAAGAATGTAATATCATCGTGGTATATCTGAATCATTTGAATTTGTAGGGAAAGAAGCTGGGTAGCCACGTTCCGGAAAAAAACTGACAGTTCTGAGGGTTCCGGGGTTTCTTGAGTTGACATGGAGTCACTTTGGTTTCTTTATGTCATATTATTGTATCATACCTTAGATCTGCCCCCACCGAGTGACCAGTCACTACCCTGTTACTTGTTTGGGTGGTAGAACCAACTCGTACCAATATCCTGAATTTCATATGTATGTGTGTGTGTGTGTTACTATTTGTTTTTTTGGAACCATGCCCATCATGCCAACCAAAAAAAAATCTATGATTTCTCACACCAAAAACGTCGTTTTTTTGAACCCAACTGGGATTTCTCACACCTCAGTGTTTTGGCTCAATTTATTTTTGGGGGCATCGGCTCCACGATGGCGACAAAGCCGGCGGTGTGTGGCATTGACTTCGGGGCCAGTGAGTCATATGTCGCATATGTTGGCAAGGGTATCGTGGACATCGTGCAGAATGAGGCGCACGGAAAAAATGCGAAAGAAAAAGGTGGTCAGATGGTGGAAATGTTGGATGGTGAAAATGTTGGGGAAATGTTGGGAAGATTTGATGCAAAGATCTTTCTTTGAGAGTAAATGACATGAATCGATTTGCCTCTAGGGGACTAAAGATGGGATGTTCTGATATTTGCAACTCATAGTTGTTGGACCCTAAAAGCAAAGCAAACAGAAAAGGGTGCCATTTTTTCAACACGGTATATTTTCAATGTAAAATATATATCCGTATATATATATACATATATATATATGTATATATGTGTATATGTATCATTCTAATTCACTTCCCTTCCAGTATCCACTGACATCACATTTTTCCACGGTCCCATGTTTCAGGTGTCCAAGCGTGCGACTCCCACGCTAACGGGCTTCAATGATAGGGAGCGATTGTTAGGAGATGTGGCATTAGCACAGATCCGCTCCAACGCCAAGAATACCTGCAGAAACTTCAAGCATCTGCTGGGACGAAAACTCGAAGCACCAGATTTGCAGAATGAGCCACTTGGAGTGCGATGTGAAAGTTCACTTTGACCACACAAAACACGGAACCCCAAAGAACAGTAGATCGGGGACTTCTGATGGCGCTGGAGAGAGAGAGAGAGAGAGAGAAGAAAAAAAAACAGTAGATTCGGTAGTTGCATTGTACCTGTAGAAGCTTCGAAGTGCATTTTTTTGCCTATGAGTCTACCACATTGGATTCTTGCGAGATTTATTTCAATAGAGTGCTGGAACTAAGGCATTTTTGGTCCACCTCAGCTTTGTGTGAGTGTGACGACGGCTTTGCGGGGTACAGTGTCACTTACAAGGGTGAGGCCACATGATGGCAGTGGTTTGACACTGCAGGGTCCATATGAATCAACTAAGCAAATGCGGAGCCATGTCCAATATGGACATATAACATGTTTATACACATATTGATGATGACATGTTGATAAAGATGCAGACATGCAGTTGAAGAAGCACATTTTTTTGAATTTAACTTCAATTACCATGGTGTCCTGTGAAATCAACTGAAATGTTGGATGTGTCTTGTTTGGGGGCGTTGGCGGGCCCGACTTGGGCGTTGACATTTTTTTCCACCTTTGGAAGTTTGAGGAATTTGGATGGTCAACAACCCATAGATCACCCTGACAGGTGATCTATTGAAGGATTTCTGCCAAAATGAATTTTGAATTCAGGTTTGTAAATGCATTCATTGCTTGATTCACCCAGCAAAAAATTCCAATGGCTCAAAAATGATTGCATCAAAATTTGTAGTCCAAAGATTGCTCATCCCTTCTGCAGTGGATTTGCCTCCCAACATTTGCCAGCATCTTAACTCAGTCTATATATACTTATGCTTAAATTTACTTGTCAATTACAGCAACTGGGCGTTGTTGATACCACCCTTCAAACATCTTTTTTGAATTTTGTTTTTGGTAGTTTTGGATGCCCATCCCTCTCCCTGTTGGACTTGAAACGGGGAGAAAAACGTTGCAATTTCCATGACCAAACAGGCGCGAAAGATGACGTCCACAGAGTGCACAGCCATGTTCTTGACCAAGCTTCGGGAAATTTCGGAGAAGTGGTGCCAAGCGAAGGTGCCGCCCGCCACCTGTGGACAACAAACACGGAAAAAGCAAACGGAAACGTATAGAGGTGATGCCCTTGTCCGAAAAGGTGGATTTCCCTTGATGTTCTGGGCTGTAGTATATACAGTTTTTCGTGGTTCAAAGGTGTAGAAAAACTGCAAAATGACAACTCGATGGGGTTGTATAGGTCATGTTGAATCATGTTTTGTTCCACCGAAGTTCGGTGGATCAAGTTTTTAAAGGCGACAAATTGCCAAGTATTGCATCATGATCTATTTCAATCTATTTCAGGGAATCCGGTTAAAGCCATAGGGCTTCGCTTCATTGACACAAGAGCTATAGGTGCAGCTACAGATTCTGAGCGAAGTTGCGTGCAGATTCTACGTTTTTCTGTTTTACTAGGCTATATAGTGTGATTTTACGAAAGGTTCACATCACCACGGTGTTTCAACAAAAAACCAGGTGCAGGACGTGGTGATTGCAGTTCCATCCTCCTTCTGCGATGTGCAGCGACAGGTGGGAGATTTGGGGGGGATCCATCCATTTCCATGCCCCTTTCCCATCCTTCCTTAGGCGCAAAGGAACATTAAGATTTTAAAGATTGATTGTAGGCAGGTGTGTCTATGTTATCATATTATATAGTTGTTTTTTGTCCCTAAGCTTTTGAGTTGAATATTTTAATCAAAGATGATATGAAATATACAACAGTTCTCGTTAGTATAAAGATTGTAAAGACACGGCACTTGAGTCAAAGATTACTCAAGTTTTAAAGTTGCAAATTCCACCAGATCACCCAATATGAACATTAACAAAACTATGAATTGATTTGACAAAAAGGTAACTTCCAGGAATTTTGTTACCATAAACTTTCAACACATACCGAGATTCAATGTTGAATAAATGATTGTTTTTGGTTCCCGTAAAAGGTGGTAGGTGGCATATAATCCCCCAATTGGCAGTTTATACCACTTATATATTGCCTTCTGTAGGGGTCATATGCTACCTACCACCTTTTGTGGGAACCAAAAAACCAACCATTGATTGAATACATATCCATTCATACCCATCCGTTTCTTCAACATCGGGACCCAGGCCGTTTTAGATGCAGCTCAGATAGCTGGACTCAATATCTTACGGGTCATGAACGAACACACTGCCACCGCCTTGGCTTATGGCATTTATCGTTCCAATGATTTTGACCCAGAGAAACCCATGAATGTGGCGTTGCTGGGCGGAAAAAAGTTTGCAAACGATTAGATCCACGAAAAAAAACACATGTAAAAACATGTCAGTTGAGAAATACATAAGTAGTTCAAAGGCAGAACTCATGTGAACTTAGACCTAGATGCGAAAAGGGAGATGTCAATGGGAGTAATCCGTGTGATGCTTGTTTTCCGCTGTGATCAGTTAAATCGATTGGTCAGAGGGTTCAACCTGGATGGCATTCACCAATGCCATGATCCAATGATCAATTTGAACGGACATTGGGAGGGCTTTCAGTATCGGCAATTGCGATGCTATGCCATTAAGCTGACAACAAGATGGATAAGATGGGGCCAACCTAAAAGTCAAAGGCTATAGTGATACGTAGCATGATGTGTGGAAACGACTTCTTCACCCATTTTGGCTCCCCCATCAACTGGAGGTTTTGCTCCATGGGCCACTCTATCTTCTCCGTGAGCATCGTAGAATTCGTCCGTGGCAAGCTCCGTGTGCTGAGCGAAACCTCTGACCGAGTAGGAGGTCGTGACATGGATGAGTGCTTGATGCGCGAATTTGCAGCGCAGTTCCAGAAGAAGGTACGGGATTTCTACAGGGAGATTTCAATGAAATGTAAGAGAGTTTTTTCGGACCTTGAGGACTTTTCAAAAACAAAGATGTGTTTTTTTGGCAACAGATAGGGGGCTTGATGAATTATATATATACATCCTTTGATCTAAGTTTCTTTCAAGACCTGAAAGGCGATCCTGACCAATAAGTGGCCCCTGAAAACAGGTGGGATGCGACCCCCTGACCAATAAGAAGGCTGCCTTCAAATTAGAAGATGCGGTGACGAAGTGCAGCTTTGCTTGGCAGCAAGTGAAGAAATCATTGAAAAAGCTCATGAAAGCTTCCATTTGTACAGCACAATGATTAGGTTCTTGGGGTAGTTTGCATTGATCACGTGATTACAGATAAAAAGATGAAAGATTGTGGGGTTTCATCACGTGGCCTAATTCCAATCATTTACCTGGAAGCCTTCAAGATGTTCTGTCCATCCATTTGTAGCACTTGTTTTGAGGTAAGAAAATTCTTTCCGCCAATAGTGAATCCAACATGAGTGTCGAGTGCCTCATGGAAGACGAAGACTTTCACAGTCAGATGGGTAGGGAGGCAGGGGGTGGAGGTTGCACCAGAAAGGGGGAACATGTCATACCTTACATTTGTGTACGCACTGCTAAAAGCATCTCACTGGATGGTGTGTAATGAGTGTAATGTAAATTTCCTGGGGGCAGGAAAGGTTGTCCGATCATCAACATCTTTACTGTAAAATCCCTATTCTTGTACTTGACAAGAGGTCCTTTTTCTTGAAAGAGCTTACCAGTTTACCACACATATTTAGACCGTTTGCACTGCATGATTTATCATGATCTATCGACTCTTCCACCTACACAGCCGTGCTGTAGCACATCATAGGGGCCACATTGATTACATGCCATGTCATATGTTTGACCAGGAATATGAAAAGAAGTGTGCTCCTCTGATGGAGCGCTGCAAAGTTGTACTTGAAGCAGCCATCAAAGCAGCAGGGGTTCCGTTGGATCAGATTGACAGCGTTGAGATTGTCGGAGGCCAATCCGCACGCAAAAACTGAGTGGAGGGATGGGTTTTATGGTCTAGGATTTTAAAATCTTCATCATGGGCATAGTTGGTAGTTCGTAGCTTGGTGGATTATTAGTGTACGTCTAGAATATTCTATAGCAAATATTATGATTTTTGCTCCTTTCATACTGGGATTCCTGAGATGGCCTGTTTACCAACAGGCTGATTATCAAGTATATATCCATTGACTAAGTCAAAAGGGTGTGAAAGGATTGTTGTTGAAATTTGAAAGTTGGGCTTGGGGCGTTGAGTATCAATATGTTTGATATCACACCCACCCCAAAACGAAACGGCTGGAACCTGAAAATGTAGTCCTAGAAAAGGAGATGCAATTTTGATTTGTTTGTTTACAAAAAGATGTATGTACATATTACATCATCATTTCTGTAGGTTTCCAAGTGGAAGTTTTCTGCACCCTTCCCTTTCTTTCGGGGTGGGGTGGGGTGTATGGTTGGAGCTGACCCGGTGAGGTGGCTCGAGGGTACCATGGGTGAAGCGTCTTTGTTCCGAAGCCTTTGGTGGAAAGGGCCTGTCCACCACTATGAATCAGGAGGCTCGTGGATGTCGAGTGGTGAAAAACATGACACAGTGGAGTTGTTTCTAGATCATTGCCAAGGAATATGTGGTCCCTACTATGTAGGGTGAAGCATACTGAACCTGTTCCAGTGTGAGTTTTTAGGTTCTTGACCCCCAAAATGTGCACTTTTAGCAACCAAACGCGAACTCCCAAAAATCCATGAAAGCTGATCCCCCTGAACAGTCAACAGCTAGCCAGCATTTGTCTCAGGAGAGTGTCGCCAGAGGATGTGCACTTCAAGCTGCCATCCTTTCTCCTCTTTACAAGGTCCGTGATTTTGAGGTCAAAGACTTCTCCCCCTTTGGCATCTCCATCAGTTGGTTGGGCTTTGGGGGTGATGCTCCGTTGGACGGGAGTTCCGAAAACACAGAGGCCGAGAATGGCGAAAAGAAGGCGCGGGGGAGGGGCGATCCTGGAAAAACAGTGACCGGTAAACATGCCTACCTTACCTCACTAGCAAAAAAGGGTGGGTGTTCTGTGTTCTTATTGGAAATGATGATCTAATACCAAAAGGAGAAAGGCATCATGGAACTTGATAGAACCTAAATATCATTAAACCCATTCAACTTCCCACCCACTTTCGATTGATCCAGCCTCATTTTCTCACCCTTCAAAATCCGAGGTTCTTCTCTTCCCATCGGGATCACAGATGAACACGCTGAAGCTTCTAACCTTTTGGCGCAAAGAACCTTTCGATCTTTGCGCCGAGTTTACGGAGGACGGAAAACAGGGGTTCTGTTAAGAGACGTGGAAGTTACTGGGGTCAGTGGCCACGGGAGGATGGTTATAGTATATAGCTGAGAATATCATGAGATCACAAGTGTTTTTAGCTAACGCTAAGATCTGAGCTGTGACTTATTGAGATCGATGTCATTATGTGTGTGTTGTGTTTTTTGCCTTTCAAAAATCAGTGAATATAGCAACTTTATTGAAAAATTACCGTTCTTTTTTGGGTCTTGAAACCTTCATCCCCAATGGTTTTTCCATGAAACTCACATGAAAGAAACTCCAGTAATTTGCCCCCAGTAAGTAACAAACACATGGCAGGACCTACCCAGTAACAAGACACCTTCCCATCCTTGGAAGCCTCGACAGGATGCCCCCTTGTTACCTTTGACCTCAAGAAGCCTTGGCAAATATCGGGTGGAACTTCCTCCGCAGCCTGAGAAGAAGAAAGTGAAGGTCAAGGCACGATTGACGTTGCAACTTGGAGGGAACAAAATGACCTGGAAAATGGAAGATGGACCAAGGGAATTCGGAATGTAACCGAATAAACCAGTGTATTTCTATACCTTCCAGTAATATACAAAATGGAGGAAGATTGAATTTGACGTAAATAAAGATATTGTATTTCTATACCTTCCAGTAATATACAAAATGGAGGAAGATTGAATTTCAGGTAAATAAAGATATTGTATTTCTATACCTTTTAGTAATGTTGAGAAGAATACAAACGTGGGGTTCAAACGCTTGTCTCTTTGAGCTCCTATGTTACTATATGCTACAAGGCTACAAGTGATTTGTAGTCCACAAGGCTAGTGGCTGCTAGCGGCATTGTAAGTGTAGAACTAGCAATCGGGAAAACTGGTGGCATTATTGAAAATGCTGTAGGCGATACTGTTGGAAGGAATCTTGCACCACCTGGGATGTATGAAACCTTGTAAATAATGGGATAAACTACCTATCTCAACTGGTGCAGGATTTCGTCCATCAACCGCATCACAAGCAAACCAAGGAGCATTTTGAGTCACAGCCATGTCATAGCATTGTGGCTTGTGGCAGCATCCAGATCCTGAGGCATGGTACCTTCACGATCGACTCGGCACAGATGTTGGAGGAAGAGGAGGTGGAAGAAATTGTGAAGGAAAAGAGGGAACTGCCACCAGAACCAGAGCCAGTTGAAGAAGTCAAGGACTCCAAGGAGAATTCAAGAGATGACTTTGGGAGGGGGATGAAAGAGGGCATGGATGAAGTGATAATAGATTTATTATTATGAAGGGACCCCTATTTGACCTTCACGGAATCCACTGGTTTTCCAGTGTTTAGGCAGGACCCAAGATATGATATTAGATGATATTGGCATATAGACCTTTGGACTGACCTGAATGGCATGATCATCCCATGTCCACAATGAAAGGTCCTAGGGGCTCTCCGTCCTGACCCCCCAAAACCATGTAAGTGCAGATTGTAGATAGACTTCTTGCAATTGATCAGGCCAGGTGGTGTGACAGAAAAAAAAGGTTGCGATTTTTTGCCCGAGATCTTCCCAAATTTGGGTTGCCCCCCGCCATCTTCCCTGTAGCACTGAGGAGGGCATGACCAACGGCACGGTCCCTACACCACCCGATGGCGAGGGCACAGCTGAGGCTGAAGCCGCCGAGGAGAAGCCCTCCAATGGTGAGGCGAAGGTGGAGGCAGAAACAGCAGAGACCAACGGAGATGCCAAGGAAGAGACTGAGAAGGAAGACAAGGAGGAAACCGAGGAAAAGGAGGAAAAAGAGGAAAAAGATGAAAAGATGGAGGATGCCTGAAATGGGAATGTTTTCCTTTTTTTTGGAGGATGGTCAGATGGATGGGACATACTACAGATGTCCATGATGAAGTTTGTGAGTTCTTTGGTGCATGTGTGGGAGGGACTGTCTTCCTAGACGTTAGACACACTTGTTTAATCTTGTTTAGATATTTGCTGTTGCAGCCGCACAGTGTCAACAGCTAAGCAACATGCTGCATACCCATGTAGGCGAAAGTGAGAAGTTCTTGTGTAATAGAGTTGCTTCTGGAAATGTTTGCAGATGCTTCAAGAGGGTCACACAACACTGTATGTAGCATGAAGCCTTTGCAATCCAGCACTCAGTCTGAAACTGACCATTGTTTTGCAATACGACCACTCCAAAGATTCTGTGGGACCTGAAGGTGCAGGGATTCTTGGATGGCACATCCACAGGGCGGACAGTAGTCATCATTGTCATCGTCATCATCGTCATGAACAAGCCAAATATCCATTTGCACCGCAAAATCACCTCGATGTATAATTCAAATTCTCAGTCTTAGGTAGCTAATTCAGATACACAGCTTGAACAAGATGGCACCTACGAGAATCATCAATATGAATTATAGACAAATCCATTTTGGGGGATTTCTGCATATTTCTGCCTTTTCGGTTGCTTTTTCAAATAGTGGTGCATATGTATTGACACAGGAACTATCCCATCTATCCCGAACAAAGCGTTTTGGGAATCAACCCAAATTGGCTGGCAGGAGACTCTTGAACCACCTCCAGCGCCAGTCAAGCGAGCTGAACCCAGATTCGAATGGGTTGCTAAGCACTGAATATCATTGATTCAGCTGAGTCAGACTGCTTCAAAGTCCATTCCCATACTCAACTTCAAGGTGTTTTCTTTAGTGATTGCCTTTTGTTGCTGTTTGTGTTTTAATGAGTACAGAATGTAGGTACCGAACGTCCCCCCAAACCCTTGGAGTCTTTGTCGTCTTTGCGTTTCTGAAGGTTTTTCAACGCAAAAATGATTAATCCTATAATTTCAGGACTTGGATCAACATGTTATCCATCAATCTGAAAGAACTGCCAAACTCGGACTTTAACCGCCGTTTTTTCGAGGTTGAGGTCGTCAAGAAGCGGAAATTGACCAAGACCATGGAGTCTTGGTTTTGAAGTTGTTACTTTTGACATTGACTTTGATGCCTGAGAATGAACATCATATCCCCCTACCAGCCAGCCAGCACTTTTGAGGAAAGAAGATTTTTCCTTTTTTCTCAAGGTAAAAATATGTGATCGTTCCTTGGGTACTTTTTGTTGAGATTCTGGAATGTTGTACTATTGTGTATTTAGATGTATATATATATATATTTGTTTGTTTTCGTGGGATAGATGAAAGTTTTCAAAACTGGCTGGAGAAATACGAAGGACCCCCGCCATCCAACCGCCATTCAGGACTTGCGGATCACAGCAACCGGGACACCGGGCATGTCATCAGAAGATCTGCAGAAAAGATACTCGGCGTGGGTTGCAAGGGTGTTTTTTGAATGTTTATTTATATATCCTCCAGGCAACTAACATATCCCACTTTGGACAAAGGAAAATCATCTAGATTGAATTTTCAGGGGATTTCTTAGTTCCCAGGAGGGTACCCTCCCCTAGTTAGCAGTTCACCCCTGGAAATTGGCCTTTTGCCCCCAAAAGGAAAGGATCGTCTCACCCAACCATCCATTTTTCAGTGTTTTGTTGTGTTACTTGGGTATCCGGTATCCTTGTAAAGCGGGGAGGATGCTGGATTTTTTTTGTTTTTTTGTTGCTGGACGTCCTTTTTGGCGAAAATATCCATACGAAAATCACCAAGCCAAGGACAAGATGAGGAAACCAAGATGCAAGCCGAGATGCGAGAGATCATTGAAACTGATGAAAAGAAGAATGACTTGGAGGGTTCCTTGGTAAATCAGCCACCCAGACGGCTGGGAGCTGGCTGGTAGGATGGATGGGGCCCAGTTGATGGTTCCAAGGTGTAGTTTTTCAGCTTCGAAAGGAAAACAAGGGAAAACACGCGGAAGTGAGCATGTTGATGGAATTACTGACTTCCAAGATTCTCAAAAGTGGACTTGAAATTTGAAAAACGTCACCTAGAGGTTTTCTTGAATAGGAGGATGCCGCATCCACGATGAGTCCAAGAGTTCAAAAGCTTGAGAGGTTTGTAGAGAACCCTTGCTAAAGGGACCCATCTGGCGATCAATGGCACTCTACATTTTTCATGGGTTGAGCATCTATTCAGAAACCTTCCCATTCGCTCTATTGTCAGAAGATATCAGAAGTGTAATTATGATAGCTATTTGGGGGGTGGTGAAACGAAAGTTACTGTAGTTGAAATACACTCCAGCAAACTAACATAGCAAAGGAACATGGACCCTTTGAAGATGTATTTCCAATATTGACAATGAAAATATAGTTTACCAGAGGGTACCCTCCCGAAGTTTAACAGTTCGCCCCTGAAAAGTGACCTTCCCAATAGGAAATTAGTTTTCCAACCATCATTTTTCAGGGGCTACAGTATGTTGAACTTTGGAAAGGCAACTCAACTCCCATGCCGTTCTTTTCAGGTTACATCTTCAATGCCCGGGCCAAGATTAGCGACTCGGGGGAATGGGTGTCCTTTATCGCACCTGAAGATCGTGAGAAGTTCGAAAAGGAGCTGCAGAAGGCCTTTTAAGACAATGGGTGACAAGTAGGGTTATGTTGGTGGTGCTGGGATTGGCAACTGTGATTGAAAGATAGATATTGTCATATGATAAATATGTAAATTTGCAGATATGTTATTGAATTGAATGATATTCTATACCTATTCCGAATAGAATGTGATCAAGATCCATTTGGATCTTCCCTGCGATGTATATAATCGTCGATGCTCCAACTGAAAAAGGCGCAAGGAGAGTAATTTAGAGGCTGAGCGATGAATTTTTGTGGGTGAGTTGGAGTGGGGATACAATCAGATGAAACAACTGTTCATCGGTCTACTCGTTAGGTAGTGGGAGGACAGTTCCTCAATGATCCATTGCTACCTGATGCTTATATTTATATTCAACCATTTTCTGTTTGGCCTTGATTTGAGGCATCATCTCATCACATCATGCAATGCGAATCAGCTGTGCCCGACAACTCTCTCTCTCTCTCTCTCTCTCTTTGAGCAGTATGGGATGTATTGCATGTGATGTTTGGCTATGATAGCTATTCTGATTCCAATCACATTTTTTGCGGAGTATTGACACCCGACCTATGGGTGAGACTACCTGGACCATGAAAGAATCAGATAGTCACTCCATCTCTTTGCATAGTGATTCAGTGGAACATTGTTACAAGGATGCCAAACCCCGATCTAGCAATCAGGCAGTGCTTGAGCTTAACTGGCTTTCGCGGCTTCTCTACGTGAAGCAACGGATTGTTAGTAGATCGGTAGTAGCTAACTATCAGCCTTTTATTTTTTGTCGCTTTCCTGTGAAAGTCTGAGCAGGCCGAAGACTGGCTTTATGACACTTGCCTGAAAGGGGCTTTTACAAGTCCTGTATACAGAAATATCGTTGTTTCTGTAATGTTTGTATATGTCTATAGATATATATTGTAATTACCTATTGATTGTTAACAAATATCTTTAGATATATACAGAGAGGAAAACAGTGTGGATTTTCATCGCAACGTCACCTAACAGAACATCACCCCCGAAACAATTGCTTTGGTAGAGGGAATGCCTGAAATAGTACGTACTTTTAATTTGAGTGGGTGACATGACAGTTTAATTCGATATATAAGATGATCAAAGGAATGAATCGCGAGACCTAAAATGCAAAATCAAAGAATTTGAGGCCAACTTCCATGGTCCATTCATAGCATTCTCACGAAAGCGGTTTCCTGGATTCCAGGACTTGAGGTAAGATCATGCTCACTTTGATGAAAAAGCACTTCATTGTGATACACTTCTCCTAAATGTAGCAGAGCGTAGCAATTCAAAACATGGAATGAGAAGGTGAGTGTGATAGTAAAGTTTAGTAAAGCCTTTCATATTTACCTGATCATTTCGCATTGGGTGTAGAGTGACTGGCCTTGTAATTGAAATAGGGCTTCAAGTGATTTGATTAAGGGTACACCCCTACAGGATCACAGCAAATTGAGCAGCTTGTCAAGTTGGGTTGGTTGCCATGGTCTTTGTCCTACTTGTAAGGTTTTATAAAATGTCTAAATTTGAAAGATACGACAATCTGTCCTTTTGAAATTTTCCCAACACCTTTTTTTGCGCCAAGAAATCCATCATTACCTTCTACACCACTTCAAGACGAACTCGTTCCACATTAGCCTTTGATTGCTTCCTCTTCTCATCTCCATTCCATCCCCAACCACCTTTCCATGAAACCAAGGACAACTTCGATGGAACCAAGGTCCAATACATTGATAAACTCGATGAATTGAAAACCCTGGGCAATCCCGTGCAGTGCCACGACGAGCAAAGAATGGTTGGATGGGAGTGGTTTTTGTTGGGAACTTGGACAGTTAGTTGTCATACTTGGAAAATAGATAACAATTAGTTGATATTAACATTTGGGGTTGTATGGTAATATCATGAATAATGTTAACATTATTATATAACGTCTTGGGTTTTCCCCCCGAAACCCAGTTTCATAGTCAGTGATTGAAGGAACAAAAATCATTATAACGCTATAATGCCAGGTGTCACCGTATCAAAACGAGTGATGTTGGTGGTCACTAATACAAGGAAGGGGGACGAACCAAATTACCGCAGGCAAGAACATGCATTGATGCTTCAAGTTATCTAGTGTTCATATGACTTGAAGGTACTATATAACATACTAGAATACTAGATATGCTATGTTTTTTTTGGGGGGGTGGAATCAACAAAACTGTTCCTTTTGGTTCGAGACCACACCATTATCAGCGCATTTTCCATTGAGATGATTTTTCGACGAAAAAAGCGATGAAAATTGCAGGTACAGACATAAGGAGTCAGGGATGCGAGAGGAATGGTTGAGAGCTGTGCGTAACACTGTGGCCAACTACCGAAAGGTAGCGGAACAGCCTGGAGACAGGTGCCACGGGCAGTGGGACGTTGCGTCCCTGTTTTCAAGGGGTAGTAGTTTCAACAGATCCACTTGATGAAGACCTTTTAGGTGATGGGAGTATTTGTAAGTTACTGGAAGCAATTCAAGTTCAAGAAGCAAACTTGGGACACATTTTATCGTACATTTTCAGAACGCATCACATCATTTATCACCCAACCTCCGAAGACCTCTACAGCAAACCTCCCTGTACTTGAGGTATGGTCACATTGCCAAAGAGAAGCTCGAAAAGATTTTAGTTGCCTGTACAGAGTGTGAATCGTGGCTGGCAGAACAGCTGCAAAAGCAGGAGTCCATGCCAAAATACCAAAAACCGATTTTGACCTGCGCTGACATGGAGAAGAGGAGAGGGAGGGGGCCATTTACATATGTTTGGATCAGGGTCGGGGTCGTTTTGCGCTGATATCAGGAAGCTTTGGTGGACTTCAATCCTTGCTTCAATTCTTGGATAACATACACTTACCGACCCAACCACGGCTACTAAGATTCTTTGGGTGGTGGCAACTCAAATATTTGTTATTTTCACCCCGAAACCTGGGGAAGATTCCTTCCCATTTTTGACGATCAGATTTTTCAAAGGGGTTGGTCCAACCACCAACTTAGTTCTACCCTTGGACCCCAAAACCATGCAAAATGAAGGTTTGCCACCCCCAATATATGGGTTATAACCTCTAAAAATGAAGGTTTTTTTTTGTTCCCATGGAAAAATTGCTATGGAACACAGATAGTTTTCAGCATTTGCCGCATCCGGGATGAGACCCCAGCGGATTCCAGGAGTCAAGAATTGGCCAAGATGTCCGATGAGATTTTGAAGGAGCCAAAGCCTAGAGAAGAGCCCAAGGAAATTCATTTGGATGAAAAAGATGAGAAGGAGGATGCCACTAGGGACAAATTGGATCCAAAATCCAAAAGTGTCTATTTATTTCTGGACAAATTTGGGTCCAAATTGATCCAAAGTGTTGAAAATTTTGCAAAAGCTGCGTGGTGCAATTTTAGATGCCTTAGTTTTTGCAGAGTATTGTCAATGTAGTTCAAGTGCTTTTTTGGGGCAGATAGTTTCTAAACCCTATTTTGAAGATCATGCAGTGTCATGCGGAGGTGGTTAGTTTGCCATTTCGCCATTGTTTCTTGTTGCCCGGCTACAGAAAGGTCGAAGTCCTTGAAGAAGAAGCAGCTGCAGCTGAGGAGGGCAACGAAGAGATGGAAGAGAAAGAGGAAGCGGCGAAAGGCTGGGTCGGTTACCTCCAGCAGCACCCGCGAGACCCAGTGATGACGGAGCATCAACGTTCCATTCCTTTTTTGGATCGAGGGCCCCCAAATAAATTAAGAAGAAAAATCCTCTCAAATTATTTCAATACAAACCAGCCGCAAACGATGGCATAATAGATTTAGGCAGGATATTTATTGTATAATAGATTGATTTACCGGAGCAAGATCTGCAGGATAATGAGTTATTGCATCAATACAACAACAATCTGCGTTTCCTTCCAGTTCAATTTGTGCTGCATTCAATTATCACTGGCAGGAGACGAACCTCAAGATATGGAAGTCGACTGAAGGGTCCAATCCGACCATGAGGGAAGAAACTTGTAAAAAGAAAGGCCTTAAAAAGACGATTTGCGTAAAGACGCAAGTCACCCCCCACGAGAAAAAGTGGTCATGTCCATGACCCTCGAAGCCCTGGGGCTGGGAGTCGAAGCTTAAGCAGGTGTGACATGACAGATGTTAAAAGCAGCCAGCCATAAGAGTTTCGTCGCTACCGAGTCCCAGGGTAGAACTCATCAGAGACTCGAATTAGCAAAGACGCGAATCATGACCGGCCGCAAGCTGGGGATGGCATGTGGATGGCCTTGAATAGGACATTAATAAGGCACACCTCCAAAAGTTGTTTTGAGTAGGGAAGAGTTCTGCAAATGTGTAACAATATGTCAATATGAAGCAATAATTATCTCATCAACTGTTGCTAGCTATGTCAGAGCATGGTAACAAGCAGAAGCCTGAGGCTTAAATAGCACAAACCAGGACATCAGTGAACCCATGACATTGGGATTGCAACCATTGACACCACATGGCACCCTGGAAATACGTTTTATATTTCAAGATACATTACATGAATATGCTATCAGTAAATGTGTCATGAAATGTGTTTTCAGCAGCACCGAGTAGTGTTCCATTGAGTTAATCCACTGTCGCATTCTCACTACTAAGTCACTACTACATACGTTTAAATGTCTAAATCTCCAAGGAAAGAAACATGGGTTGCTTCACTTTTGGTTGCGGCAACGCCTACAGGATACCTCTGGCTCTGGGTTTGGACCTCAAAAAAGAAGTGGGCAAAACAATATGTTCACAGTGATAACTTATGATATGTGTTGTGTTTTTGATTATATACATAGTATTTGACATATCTGCTGTTCCTTCTTTAAAGCGCATTTCACATATACAAAATGCGTATATACAAATTACAGTACATTTGATTACACACTTTGATATGTCATGGATGCTGCTATTGCAAAATGATCCGGTACAGAGGGAGGCCCCTTTCGCAATGACTTGGCAGGGGGAACTCGGCCAGTTGAAGAAATAGGGGTTTCCGATTTCTCGATGGGGCCTGTTCCATTGAACAATGCGTACCCGCGGAAGTGTACACACATACGTTTGTGACAGGTCTTGAGACATCATGGAAACATCATTCCCTACCAATATCAAGAATCTAACGATACCAAATCAACACGGATATGTTCACAATGTCAGATCTTGTCTTTTGTGCAAGTGGGTCATAATAATACAATATAACACTTGTCATGGTGTTACCGTCCCTGAAACTAACATAGCCCATGAAAATCCCCATCTTTCCTGCAAAATACCATCAAAATGGTGGATGTTCCATGAACTTTTGTTAGTTTACAGGAGTGTATCCATCAACATGTCACATGTCTTGACACCTAGGCCCAGATCTCTCAACCGGACGACCAGCCGACAGAGTCACGTCAGTAATCTGCAAGCCATGCAAGGATTAGAAGGCTGGGCGGCCTTTGGCAACAGCACTAGGGACCGGGAGGGTAGGTGGCTTTTTTTTGTTGAATGGAATAGGAGGTATCTTGGGGGTACAGTAGATGTTTTTTACCGTCTGGGAAGATGAAAAATGATGAAATTTTAGTTTGGAAATGGAAGACTCATTTAAAACAATGGACGTTTGTGTACAATTTAAGGCCAGTGGAAGTCGATTGTATGCAGGACGTCGACATTAGATTGGTTTTTGTGCGGATTGCTGGTTCATATGTAATTAGATAGGTTATAAGATCAAATTCTAGAAATGGAAGCGCATGTATTTGCAACTCCCACCCAACTAAACTACTACTATCCACATAAACCTGGGGACCTGTAATCAGTGATGTTGCGATAATTAGGGATGTGAGGGGTCCAAGATGATGAATCTTGTTTCTGAATTTGATGAACCAAAAAGCTGCAAATCCGGGTGTGCACTGGCTCGGCCAGGGGCCAGCTTGCACATGTCGGAAGGAAAAGTCCAACATCTTCTTACTGTTCCTTTTGCGGAAAGCAGTGAATCTTGCCACATAATCAAATTGCCATGAATATCGTGCTAAAAACCTTTTGCTCTAATGGCAATGCCCACCTGCACCATGGGGTCTACATGCCATTCAAAAGGCCTTCACTCAAATTCGGAGATTTTTTAAACTACAGCCTCCCTGCGCATTTTAAACATAGATTCTATACAAAAAAAGGTCAAAAAAGTGGTTGTGGGATCAAGATTGTTTCCTCTACTTTCCTGGACCTTTTTCTGGGGCGCCATTTGTTTCTCAATCCGTTTGACCTAAATAGCCTCGGTGACAGGGGATGACAGTACTATTGCATCTTCACGCTTGTTTGGGTCCCCAGTTAGGACAGCCAGGCACGTCCTGGGCGTTGGGATTATGATGAGGATCAAACTGCCCAGCTATAAAGGGGATATTCCTTTGAATACGCTACAAACCAAACAGCACAAGCATGGTATGGGATACGTAGATGTTTATTGTCGTGGCTCAAGTGGCACGGTGAGTAAACTATGTGCTTGGAGAACTTGACGAATATGACATGATGGCACCTTACAACAAAAATTTCCCTGTGGTGATTTGGAAGCCTTGTTATACTTCCAGTTTTGCATGGAGAGATCACCAGCCAATCTAGCAAGTTCCAACGATCCTGCAAGAATGAAAAGTCTTGAAGAAAGGCATCAAATAATTGATTCCTAATCTCACCACAAGTTGTTTTTCTGACTTTTGCTTTTTCACTTCCAGATGTTTGTGGGTTGGAGGTCCAACAGGCCAGGATGATTCATCTCATCCTTCAAGATCCATTTTTTGGGCCCAGGACCTTGCACCATGCAGCAGAAGAGGAAGAGGAAGAGGACGAGGAGCCAGTGAACGAACAGGCGGAGGTGCGGTACGCAGCCAGTCCGTTGGGGGTCGACTTCCAAGATCAGTCACCGGAGGGGATAATCGTTGGCTTCTGGCTTCAAGCCTTGTGATGTTTCCACCCTTCCAAGCAGCCAAGAAAATGAAGATGACTAGATGACTTAGGGAATGTTGTACCAAAAATGTGATGATGTTTTCTGAGTAAAATGGCATCCTGTGAAGGTAGAAATAACATCCCGGCAGAAAGGCTCATCACTTCTTCATGTCCTGCCTATGTGCCATTTGTGCCATTTGTTCCGGCAGCAAATTTAGGACAATAGATGCGTGCGCTTGTTTCGCTACAGAAGTAGTCACATATAAGATACATATTATTGGTTGAATCATGTGATTTGTCTCGACTGCAAGAGACCGATCCATGAGAGAGATGGGCCAAGGGGGGATGATGACTTAACAAAAAGACACCCTGGAAGATTAACATGGAACCTGAAAATGATGGTTTGGAAGATGATTTTCCTTTTCAACCGGGTGATTTTTAGGTTCCATGTTAATCTTCCGGGGTGTACACACAAGCTCACAGGTCTCCTACAAAGCCCGAATATGTCCCACTAGATTTTATGTCCAACACCAACAAGGATGTCTTCCGCTCAGGCGGAGCTACTCTCCTCATCCTCTGAGGAAGATGTCCACAAGCCCATGGCCCCATTGGAAAGGGTTGGAAAGCGACAGGGGTCGAACATTTGTTGCTGAAATGCTCAAAATTTCTGCACACCAAGATTCACCATGTGAATTTTAGGGAGAGATTCAGTCGCTTCTTTTGCAATGCTGGCCATGTGATAAGAGATTGATGTGAACGCCAGATGCCATGGTATGGTACTGGTGATGCTTACTTGTGATACTTGTGATCCAAATTGTAGGCGATATGATGGATGTGAATGTAGCAATGGCAGGATTGAATTAGTGACCGTTTCTTCAGATGCTTTAAGGCCATCGAAATCTCTTTATCATTCTTATCATTCTTGTAGTGCAGATATCCTTTCGTCTTCAACGACGAGCCTTATCGCCGTTGACATGCGATGAGGCCAAGCAAACGAGAAGAAGATAACCTACCTGTTTTCTTGCAAGAGGACCTCGACAGGGCTTGAACTTCACCTTTTTGGGCATTTTACACATTTTACACAACCGAAGGAAGAGTAGAAGTCCCTGATCAAATGGTGATCACCCGATACTGCAACTATATTAATGTAACTATCTCAGAAACTGGGAGTCACTCCCCCCAAAATGGATGGATCCAAAGAGCAAATGTGACTAGAAATTGCCATAGGTTGAAAGGTACCCAAATTTTGAGCCAGAGCCGAGCTATGATAGCTATGTTCCCTGAAATGTCTCCCTGGATCGCGTAGAAGATCACCTTGGAGAGTGGCAAGTGACTTTTTTAAAAGGTTTGAAACCTCCAAGGCATAGTCAATTGTAGATAGTGAGTGCCCTGAAGGGAAGGTATCAGATTAAAAGCATATTCAACAGGGAATGATATGAAATGATGCGGATGGCATATGGAACCCACCTTATTTCATAATGTGGATCATTTGATTTCAATCCTCATTTTTCAGCACCATAGCAACGTGCAGCAATGTGTACAAAACAAGCTGTGCCGTTACATCATTCATGGATATTCAGGAACTCGCTTCTCGTCTTGTGATGCAGGAGAAGAAGCGACTGCTGGAAGAAGCTATGGCTATCGGGTTTCCAGCTCAGGAGTATCAAGAATTTATAGGAATCTTATGGAATTCCAAATGTTTTGTCTTCATTTGTAGTGAAATCTCATGACTTCCTGAAATGTAGCAGTCATTTCTTCCAAAAAGCTACGATACTAATCTTCTGGAAACCTCCTTTCCCCCCAAAAAAACCAAGGTTTCCAACCCACAACTCCCGTGTCCTCTCAGGTATAAGAAGCATCAGATCACCCGAGCTGTTCGAGATGGGATTCCATCTGCCTCTGTGGAAGTCTTGTTGGATAACATTCGCTACTCCGGGTGGGGCCCCCCATGAACCACCATCCTCGACATTGCCGTTTTGTCGGTTGCAAACCCCCCCCAAGCACCGGGTTGAACCAGCTGAGTGCTTCAGGTATGGTAAGCTGCCATCTTATAAGGAAGCTGCACAGGGCCTCAGGGGCTCAAAATTATGGAGCATGCTGGAGCAATTCTGATGATTTCTTTCGGACTGGAAACCAGTATGAAGGATAAGCCACTGTGAAACTTACCAATGGCAGACATTGAAACTCAGCAACTCACTAGCTTGGGATTTTTTAAAGATCAGCGCCGGTGGTGGTGATCTTTTATGGCTTCTCACAACAAAAATCAAAATTCATAGCCCTTCTGGCCAACTACCGCTCCCTAGAAAATAAAATTGGGTGGATGATAATACTTGCGTAGTTGCCGGGGTTATTTTTGTATCTTCGCAAAAACCAAACGGCCAAAAACGGGGTCTTCACGTTTGATCACTACCAAGTTTCATGAAGGATGCATTGGTACAGTGACCGATGTATTACCCACTTCATTCTTCAGTAGTGTTACCACTGCACGCCCCAGGCTGTTGCATCATTGCCGGACGACGCCCCACTTCCTTGGAATCCATTCAAGTGCCCTGGTGGAAAAAAATGGGAAACAAATGTTGTTGAGATGGATGATAGTTTTTGGACATCCTGCAATAACAGCAACATATTACAACTATAACTATATGATATGTTTAACAGAGAGGTTTGTTTGACTTGGATCGGATAGCAAATCTGCAGCTTGTTATTGATTGTCTTTGAAAATTGCAGTTGCAAATATGTACGATAGTAGTTTACAGGTTGCTAAGTTTTGGGGCAGCTCCTTTCATGACTAGCGATGGTACAGGCCATGAATAAAGCCCAGCTTTTCCACTCAATTCTGACTTTCACTTGATCCTTCCTGAAAGAAAAATATATAGGTAATAACCGGCTACACCTGAGGACACAGGCTGAGAATGAGAAGAAGATCAAACAGTCCTTACCTCAGAACGCGCCATTAAAATTGAAGCGAAGGATGGATCACATTGCGTGGAAGAATGCATAAGAAAACATTCCAGTTCTAGGAACGTTTTTGAGAAACCACGGAGTTGATGGAAGGCCGGTTTCGTGAAACCATTTCGTTCTCAAGTGTCAAAAGCGACATCGTCTGCAATGGGAGTTTCAGCTTGGGCACTGTTCCTTGGTGGTGCAGTTGCCGGTCAACTTGTGACCATTGTGAACCTTGGAGTGTGGCTGGGCTGGAGAGATCAAGAGCAGGTGGAGCTGGCTGTGAAAAGAGCGGTTTCTGAGGTGGTAAAAGAGTGTTCCCCTTCTGAGCCGTTGTTTCCAACTACCACTACCTTTCAGTTTTTGACAACACCACCGCCTTCTAGTCCGGGGTTGCAACTATCATTTGGATTGTGGGTGGGGGCTAGCATCTGCTGTTTAGCACTGTGGACTTGCTGCCTTTTGTTGATTTGGAAGTGGGGTTTGGTTGGCACATCTGATCATTCCCAATCACCACGACACAAGCGTGGATTTGAGCTAGAGAATCTCAGTCCTCCAACGCCAAGTATCCGAGATCTTGCTCAGAACCAACTGGCGGAGCTTCGATTACGTCGGTATGGCGCTGACCAATAGGATTGGATTGGTGGAGTATGACGTGGCGGGCCCGCGAGTGATTCATGAGCGGCTCATTTTGGATCACATTGTCGATGATGATTACATTGTTTGTACGCCAGATCGTGACATTTATTGTGAGACAATGAGCTACAACAACCCAGATTTGAGATCATTCAGGATTAGGCCAGCTCCAAATCGTCTCCCCCCCGGGGTTGTTGCTGCCGAGTTGTATCCATTACCAGTTTGGTCAGCTGATCAGTTGATGAACATAAGGGCTGATGCAACAAGGGAAGCAACTGCAGAGAAGAGTCGCAGGCATGCCGGAGGTCCTGCTGTCGGTGGGGGAGCTGCTCCTCAGCCGGCGGCAGGCCAACAGCCTGCAGTTGTTGACAAATCAGACGTGAAGTTTCCGCCTGGGGCTCGTGAGATCTCCGGTGAGGAGGGGGTTTGGGTGGCTGGCGAGACAGACTGTGGCTTCAGATTTGGAGATAAAGTTCAAGGAGTCCAAGCTGCAGCCGTCATTGGGGCGAAATGTTTGCACAGCACATCTGACGGAAAACAGTTGTTTTGTGTATGCATCAATGAAGGTCTTGTTAGTCGGTTCAACGCAAGGCCGTCAGATTGCGATGCACGCATTTTGCCGAGGAAGATGAATGTTCTGGGAGCTCCTGAGATGTCTCTTTCTGACATGGTGTCGAAGTGCCATGAGGTCGATATGGGCTGGCGTGTTGTTGGCCCCAAGACCACCAAGTGGTGTTTGAACTATCTTAGTGTTGAAGGCCTTGGACTGGAGGGACACCACGAGCGGTTTAGACAACTATGTCGGTTGGAAACATCATCATGGGGAGTGATGGAACACTTCCAAGTTTCAATGTTTCTTCGCAATCTCCTGCAGGTCGACATGCTTGACGGAATGAATTGCCAGGGCATTGAATTGATGTTCAGAAGGCTGCAGACCATTGAGTATGCTCACAGCGAGCGAGCGAGGGAGATTGAGTCGAAAAACACCGGAGGGAAACTGAGCTTGGAGGAACAGGCTTCTTTTGGGTCGGTTGTCAGACAGTCCGCAACATTGATGATAGCTCCCGATTTGCTCACTCATGTGAAGGAAGAAACTGAACGTGATGCAGCTCTTCAGAAGAACTTGAGGAAGGCCAGAGAAGAAAGAGAACTCTGGCGAAAGCAAAACAAGTCAGGGAAGAAGACGGAGGAGGGCCCTTGAGCTCTCCGGGGCCTGTGGGTATGAAGGGTAATCCACAGGCTGACCACTATGTTCCCTTCTTTCAACAGACGGATGGTCGTGTGGTGCAGAGAGACATTTTTCCACTGCCTTCGTGTGGTCCCCGTAGCATGTTGGGAGGTTCCGATGTGTGCCGATCAGTGCAAAGGAGGCTGCAAAAGGCTTGTCACATTGATTCTATGGTGGAGGATTGCATCTGTGCACTCAATGCTATGTACAGCAATGGCAGAGTTGAAAAGGCGAAGACTGGATCTGCTTTGTCATTGGCTCAGTGTGAGGTGGTGCGCCATCTCCGAAATTCGATGCAGATGTTGGGGCCTTGTCCTCAAGGCCTGACTGGCGCAGAAGCGGTTAGCCAGCTTCGCGCTTTTGATGGATATGGAGAAGACCAGTGTCCAGCTTCCATCGCAGCTTACTCCCCGGAATTGCTTTCCTTGCCGTCAAAGGGCAACTGTGCTGTGGCTCTTGATCGCTTGCTTGGTGGTGACGGGCAGACTATTGTGAGCGAGTTTACCCGCTCTAGACTTCTGGACAAGAATGAGGCTCGAAGTAGATTGGCTGAGTCTGGCTTGCGCCAGTGTTACACTGATCCTGTTTTAAGGGATCCGAGAACTTTTGGTACCTTTGTCAAGAGGCTTAGGGATGCAGACCTTGTTGAATTCACTTTGGAACCGGGAGTGGAACGAATCGAGTGTTTCTTTGTTGGCAAAAAGGATGGGAGGATCAGGATGGTCATTGATTGTCGTCGTGCCAACTGTTGGTTCCATCGTCCTGATAAAGTACATCTTTGCACAGCAGAAGCCCTGTCTCGGATTCAGCTTGATGAAGGTCAGAGCTTGTATGTATCGACAGCTGACCTCAAGGACGCGTTTTATCATTTTGAACTGCCAACTGAGTTGCGACCTTTCTTCACTATGAGGGGAGTGGCAGCTGGTGAAGTCGGTGTTTCGGAGATTGGTAAAATCGCGGTTGCCCCTGGTCAGAAAATATATCCAAGATTGAAGGTGCTGCCTATGGGTTGGAGTCATGCATTGTGGTGGTGTCAAGTCATTCATCAACGCATTGTTTCAACCATCGGGGCCACATCTCTTAACTGTTTGGAAGATAAAGCCGCTGCCCCATCATCTCGTTGTTGTCACCTTGAGTATGTTGATAACTTTGTTGTGATTGGGACCTCAGAGGATGAGGTGGGTAGAATGGCTGATTCTGGGGTAAATGCACTTCGTTCTAAGGGGTTGGTTGTACATGAGGAGGAGAAGAGTTCTCAACAGATTGCTGTGCTGGGGTGGGAGTTCGATTATTCCATTTTCAAACCAAAGTCAAAAAGGGTCTGGCGTGTGAGAAGAGCTTTCGAGTATTTTTTGAATAAAGGAATGATATCGGGTAGGCAACTCGAGAAGGTGGTTGGACATGCTACTTTTCTATGCCTGGGACGTAGAGAAAGTCTGGCCGTTTTTGGGGAGACCTATACTTTCATTCATCGTCACTATCATCGACCACATCGAATTTGGAAATCTGTTAGGCGGGAAATGGCTATTTTTGTTGGCATATGTCCTCTCATTTGGAGGAATTTGGCATCCCCTTGGTCAAATGATGTTGTCGCAGTTGATGCCTCACACTGGGGTTTGGGTGCTACAATTTCTACATTCAGTACTGACGATGTGGCAGACCTCGGTAGATTTTCTGAACGGTGGCGTTTTGGAGTTGATCAATTTGCAAAGCCTCGTGCAAGTGCTTTCGGTGCTGACATTGCAGCCGACTCTGAGGAGCCTTGGGCGTCTCAGTGGGCCAATGCCGAAAACGAGGCACCATCGGGGCTGGAGCCATTGACAGTGAATCCTGGGAAACCTACTGGGGAGATTTTTCAACAAGTGCCATTTTCATGCGTTGACAGATCCTGGAAAGTATGTGGTCGTTTCAAGTGGAAAAGACAGGAACCTATCCCGGTTCTTGAAAGTCGGGCATCATTGTTTGCAGTGAAACACCTGTTGAGATCATGTCACTCTTTCAACAAGCGTCATCTTATTTTGAGTGATAGTATTTCGGCAGTTTGTGCATTAGATAGAGGAAGAGGTCGGTCCTTTAAGATGAGACGAGTAACTCAACAGATTGGTGCATTGATCTTGGCTTCCAACACTTCGTTTTCATATAGATGGATACCTTCAGAGTGGAATCCGGCTGACGGTCCTTCAAGGGGCTCAAGGTTTGCATCGGTTCCCTCACGATTTCCTGACAGTCATGATACACAAGTTCCTGCAGATTGGAATAGAACCGTCTCCTCACAAGAAGACATTCAATACCAAGAAGAAGGCAACAGCAGGGCCTTCAAAAAGGACACGAGGCTTGGGCTCGTCGATGGGCTCGAGGTCGGACAAGAAGAAGGAGAGGGCCGTTATTCTGCAGGAGGTTGGAAGTCTCCGGGATGCTTCGGTGGGGCTGAGTTGCAAGAGAAGGTACGACGAGTGTTGGGAGAAGTTCCAAAAACAAGCACGGATGAAGTTCACTGCCAGTTCCCGGCCGGAGATGGTCGATCAGAAGTTGGCAGCCCTTCTGGATGTGATGTTCGCGGAAGGAGAGGACTTGGGGCAGGCTCAGTACATGGTAGCGGCAGTTCAATTCAAGTTGCCTCATGTAAGATCCTCCCGTCAGATGAAGATGCCCATGACTCGTCAGGCCATGCAAGGTTGGCGCAAGATGGACCCCCCAAGGTCGAGGCTTCCCCTACCTTGGGAGGTTGTTTGTCTCATGATGAAGTTCTGCATGCAAAATCAGATGATCCAAGAAGCTCTTATGATGGCACTGTGCTTTGTGTGTTATCTTCGTCCGGGGGAGGTGACAAAGCTCAGGGTGATGGATCTGGTGGCTCCAGTGGGAAGGCGAATGAGCTCGACACTGTGGTCAATAGTTCTGCATCCTCAGGAGGAGTTGGAATCCTCAAAAACCTCGGAGTTCGACGAGTCAATCATGTTCGATGTGGAGGAGATGATGCACATTCCAGTGGCAGTGGCAAAGTGGAGAAAGATAGATCAAAAACATGCACACGATCCCCTGTTCACAGTGACCGCGGCCCAGCTCAAGAAGGCCATGGAGATTGCTGGACAAGCAACGGGGGTGATCAATATCGGACCTCCTCATCCCTATCGGTTGAGGCACGGAGGGGCCTCACACGATTTCGCCCACAGGAAAAGAAAGCTCGAAGAGATTCAAAGAAGAGGTCGGTGGAAAGCCTTCGCAAGTGTGAGGAGGTACGAGAAAGGAGGACGCCTGAACCAATTGCTGCAGATGTTGCCAAAACAAGTATTGAAGGACGCAATGGACGCAGCAAGAGACATCAAGGCAATCCTCCGATTCCGGCCTTGAACCCTCATCGAAGTTTGGCTATCCCAGTTTTCTTAGAGATTTTCTCTGGGTGTGGACATCTGGCAAGCAGTGTGGCTCGCTATACTGGTTGGCCAGTCTTGCTTTGGGATATTTCTTTGGGGGCTGAATATGACCTTCGTTCGCCTAGCAAAAGGCGTATGATTCGCAATTGGGTGAGAACTGGATTGGTGAGGGCCTTTCACCTAGGCACCCCTTGTGAAAGTTTTTCTCGGGCACGTGATGTGCCTCCAGGGCCGCCGCCATTGCGGTCAAATGAATATCCCTTAGGTCTCAGTGACCTCAAACCGGGTGATGTCGTGAAAGTCATGAATGGTAACCTTTTTATGAGATTTTCTGCAAGCCTTGTACAGTTGGCACTGCTTTTCAACATTGCGGCCACTATGGAAAACCCACAATGTAGCCGTATCTGGTTGTGCCCACCTTTGAAGCTTCTTTTCAGAAAGAGTCGAGTCCGATGGTATGTGACACATTTTTGTGCTTGGGGCCGCCCTTTCAAGAAACCCACTGGATTTTTGGCAGTTAATCTCACCTTGCATCACTTAGAGGTGGGGCGATGTCATAGCTCCAAACGTGGTATTTGTGCTTTCACAAATTGCAAGCATGTGCCATTGTGTGGGCAAGATTCTCAGGGCAGATGGCTTACTAAGCTGGCTCAACCTTATCCAATACGTATGTGCAACGCATTGGCCAAAGATTTTTCTGATTATGAAGTTTCTCGCATTGCTGAAAACTTTTCTTCCCATTTTTGACGATGTCGGCAATACCAGATGGCATGCAACTATGGGATCATTTCATTGATGCAATAAAGGGCCACTTCTTTTCATCAACACCTTATGCCTTTTGAAAAGGCTTTTGAATTCAAAAGGTGTCGCAGCAGAAGTCAGAGTCCCCATCTGGACAAAAGGTGCGAGTGGTGGATCATAGATATATATAGCTGATTTATATATATATATACATATTTATATTACATATGAATAAACCATGTTTGAAGGAAAAATCTGCAAATTGAAACCTACATAATTACTTCAACTGAAACAATAGCAATTCAAGTTTCTCATTCGAATTCCTTGAGGCGTTCGTTTGTTGTTCATCCACCAGCCTTCCCCCCAAATGACCGGTGATATCATCAAGTACAACAGCTTGGTGAAAAAGATGGGACATCGCACTATCCGAGAGTTCGTTGGATTGTAAGGATTTAAGATTCGTCTATTTGTGTTTTGGTTACATCGTCATCTTGCGAATTGGATAATATTATGACTATATAAACTCATATCCAAATCTTAATTCTTACTCGCTAGCGAAGAGCTAGCGATTTGTTCCAACTTGACTCTTTATTAGAAACTATGTACTTTATAGCAGCCAGCCCTTCCCACGCACTTTTTGAAGATGACTTTCCTATTCCCAAAGTGGACATTCTCAGTTCCATCGATTGAGGCTGGATGATGAGTACCTCGGCATCAACCAGTCAATCTCTAACCAGCGACCAGAAAAACGCAAAGAAACAGAAGCCAAGTGGGGTCGTGGGGATTTGATATATATATATATATTATATATAATTTATATATATATATATACATATATCAGAGATCGAGGTTGATTGGCGTCATCGAATACTTGTCTCTCATGGATTTCTACCCATACCCCTTTACTCCTTTGCTAAGGTCCCTTACTATTCGTACTTGGGGGGTAGGAACCTTCATCTCCCCGTACATGTTCAATGTCTTCAACAAGAATCCCCCTACACTTGGGCCACAAAGGGGAAAAAACCCATTGATTTGTTTGGTCTTGGAGATAGAAATGTATAGACATATCAATTCAAAAAGCCTAGTTGGAATTCCCCACCCCTTTTGGTGCTTGCAAGAAATAATGCAAACAATTATATATATAATATCCCTGAAAATAAGCCAGAGCCCCAAAAGGACAGAATCCTTTCCAATGGTCCAACCTCCAAACCGTTGAGGTTGGAAGACTATGGAGCCCAGCTCCTGGCGTTGTCGGAAGACCTAAAGGGGTTGGATACGTTGGATGATCAGTCCTTTTGGAAAGGAGAACCGATATGGAATCCACAGATGTTTGGAAGAGATGCTCATACCGATTTATCGTTTATATTTTGATATAGTGTTTGTATTTTGAATAGTTTGATCAATTTTTTGAGAGATACAGAGATACATTTCAGATATGACCAAAAAGAGTAGATAGTATATCCTAGTGTGATATTGCATTATGAATGTGGACATGTTTGAGAAGTATGCAGATTGTTGAGGATTGCAAGTGCAAATATTCAACGGAGCTGTTGTTTGCTAAGGGCAAGCCCTGCGAAGAATGAAGTTTCAAGGCGAGAATGAGTTTGAACAGTTGGCAGCAACAACAATAACAACAACAACAACAACAACCTATGAGAAATGAAATTATATAGTTTCAAGTGTCAAGGTTGGTTCAAAGGAATTGCTTGTAAATGTTTGATAGGTTCATTATTGTTTTATAGCGTTTTTCGTGGTTGATAGCATCAATCATCACCTCCAAACCAATTGAAGTTTGAACATGAGAATTGGTCAAAGGAATGAGAATCAACAGATGACCTCATTGCAACATCGTTACCCTCCCTCAAACTAACATACCACTTGAACATAGGCCATCACAAAAGGAAAGTAGTCTTCCAACTTGGAACCATCCATTTTCAAGTGCTATGTTAGTTTCAGGGATGTTAGTAGGAACACCATCCCAGCCATGAATCAAAGCTATCCGTCTCGTCCAGGCACGAGGTGCTTTCGAGGTCAGGCATCTTCACATGCAGGGAAGCCTAAGATTTGGAAAAAAACCCTCGGTTTTTGGCAGGGTAGAATTTATGATCCAAGGGGTCTGAATGGGTCGAGGCAAACGATCTCGAGTTCCGCAGCTGGAACCTCAGGGCAATTTTTTGTCACGCATCATTGCCATTGAACCTTCATGTTTGGCAACTCATCATAGTGCAATACATAATAGTACGTAATTTTATGAACATCATCTCAATCTCACTCTTATTCATTATCCTCTTCATCAGAGTTTCTTCGCACGATTTTTTCGCCAAGTGTTGGATTGCATGTCTAGGATCGTATGCCTGGCATGACGCGACAACACATGTTTTTTTGGCACAGGACCTGTCATCCACGGCAGCGTTATAAGATGGTAACATGTGATGATAGGAGTTGGCTCAGAACCTGATTTGAAAAATCGAACCTCTATTTCTCATATGAATTGCAGTGAGTTGTTGTGTGGGGTTACCATTGGCTTGTCTTGAAGTGAGCATTTGCCTGTAATATCATTTTGCTATGCCAAAGTGGGGACTTTGTCAGCTATAATAGTAGCTAGTAACCACTATCAATAGTAAAGAAAATATACCAGGGAGATTCATAGTAACGTCAACTCTGAGAATCATCCGAAAATGAGATTCAGATTGTTGAAATCTTCGTTTTCAACTCATCCACCCTAAATCTTACCCCCTTCCCTTATTGCCATAGCACTGGCAGGCCACGTCAAAGAAGTCCATCTCCGAAGTCACCACCAACACCTTCAGGTGGAACACAATACAAAAAGCGGTGGAAATTTCATACCCCATAGGATCCATGGGACCTTGGCATGTTTACCTACATGAATGGTTGATTTTGGATGGTAAATTAGTAGGTATACCAGTCCCATGGATCTTACTAGGGGTCTTAAGAGGATGATATGAATTCGGACTTTTCCAATTCTTGGAGGAACTGGCTATCAAAGGCCATTGGTAGCGAGTTGTCAGTGGTTGGACCTCGATTTTGACCTTCATTGACCTTACAAGATGTCGTAGAATTTCCAGATGTCACACCAAATTTGGCCATGTGAGTCAACGTGAGTGTCTAGAAGATGTAGTCTTAAGGTCAGATTGCGGATTTGAGTTGGGAAAACCTGGAGTTCTATGTGGATAGCTTCATGATTTCCATGCATATCAATTCAAAAAAAAACGTGATTTGCACGGCCACCCCCGAGCCAACCCCTTGATCTTCACCAACTTGGATGATGTGCAACTTGGATTTTCTTGGAGGTTTAGATATTTTTCTATGAACAAAATCTAAGTCCTGGGATGTTAAAAATTCCCTGTAAACAAGTAAATAACGGGATAAACTACCTTTCCCTCAATTAATCCTGCACCACCTGGGGATGTATCCCAAAAATCCCTATAAACAATGGGATTTCAACTACCTTTCCCTCAACTGGGATAAGCTAAGCATCAAGTAACCAATGGCAGGTGGCTCTCCAGCATTGCGGCGCACGAATACGGGCAGCTCTTTAGGTCTGAGAGCTGAGAAAAAATTGGAGCTTTGATGGTGGTGTAGATGTTGTTATGATTTATAGATTTGTGTTGTTTTGACAAGGTATTTATGATCAAATGATGACATTGGTAACTTGACAGTTACACATTGTTGTTTTGGCAATAGGTGTGATCAAACTATTGTTATTGTTTGTTATGAAAATACTATTGTTGTTATGAATGTTCTTAAGGTTAATGGTAGATCATGGCACAAGTCTTACAGCTAAGACACCTCAGCAGGCTGATTTAGATATAGCCTGAAACCTCTGGTGGTGCCAAAGACTCATGCTTCAGATGCATTTAAATCTTACAATTTCCCAAATATGAGCATGTTGTTTCTTGAGAAGCTTCTGAAAATATACATGTCATATAGGTTTGCACAGGTTCAGATACATACATACATGTATCATCATTTGAGTTGCCAGTAGTCAGCACCACGGATTTTTGCATTTCTAGAATCCCGGGATTCCAAATTAAACTCCTTCATTTGCCACTACTGGGAAGGGATGACAACCCAAATCATCATATCATCATTGTTTGATATCATATCAATTTCATATCAATTTCATATCATCAAAGTCACCACATCAAATTAACCTAAAAAATGTTAAGAGACTTGGATTTTTAGCCGGTAAAAGATCCTTCCTTTGAGGCAATGGACCCAGCTTGATTTCCACTCGAAGTCTCAGGCGTTTGGCCGTAAGGGAAGGTGCCATCTAGAACTAGTTGCTAGGAAGCTCATATTGGAGGGATCCATTTTCCTCTTCCATGAATTTTGGAGGACGGGTACATTCTAACTGGTGGTTTCAAATATTTGTCATTTACATTTTTTGGGAAATGATCCAAATTTGACGATCATATGTTTCAAATGGGTTGGTTCAACCACCAATTAGCTTGGTATTTGAAGATGTTATTTGTTGTTGCTTACCTATATATGACATATTCAAAGTATAGGAAAGCTGATTTAAGCTAAGATTTGTGTATGCCTCTTGTATTGGTGGGTTCTCGAAGGTGAGATTTTTGTTGCATGATGAAGTTTTGCTCGTGGCGAAGTAGCAGTAGCATTACTCGTACCAAGAGCATCCCGAGTTGTTGTCCTAGTTAGGATCATGATCGTTTTTGGGGAAAAAAAAGGGTCTCACCATCTTCTTCGTCGTCGTGATCCTGATCCTCATCCTTATTATCATCATCCCAGTCCTCGTTTTCATCATCATCCACATCAACTTCCCTCCTCCTGATTATTTGGGACCTCATGAAGCCGCGCCAGGAATCTACCAGAGGCGGAACAGGAGCCAGCAAGTCCCAAGATGATCCAAGACCATTTGACAGGCACCCTTTTTTGGATCCGTTCTTGGAAACCTTTGGAAATCAAGCTGCTTTGTGTTCAGTAGTGTTTTATGACATCTTAAGATATTTCACCTATACACTTTCGATTCACTTATTGTATCGATATTTTCGTCTTTGATATCCGACATGCGTCAAAGGTGTTGGTCCCAGAAATGTCTTGAATAGAACTTCATTGTCGATCCAGAGGTCAGAACCATGATTGCAAATTCACTCTTCTTTCATTGGAATCATGGTTTCTTGGCTGAATTGAAGATGAAACCATATGAAAATAGATATGAAACATGTTTGCTCAGGGAAAAATCCGAGCCCAAGATCTCCCGAAGCATCAAACATGTCAAAACCTCGTAACAGGCTCCATGTCACCCAAGAGCACAGGCGGAAAGTGGGAAATGGTTGGAGGAAAGTCGTGGAGGTTAGTATTTCAAAGGACCATACAAGATGGGCCCCTACCAATTTTTAACTAAGGTTAAAACTCCACTTCTGGGGGTTTAACCTCAGTTACTCATTTATAAGGCCTTTTATAGGGTTTATAACTCCACTTATAACTAGTAGGGGGCCACCTTGTACAAACACCAAAGGATTGAGGATCGTGATCGGATTCTTCAGAAGCTGAGATCAGGCTATGCATTGCCATTCATTGCCCGCAGGCGACGCAGAAAAGAGAGTGGAAGAGGCGGAACATGGCTGAAGTATCAACATGAAAACAATATGCATATTGTGGAAGATACTGTTGATGGAGGAAATTCCTGCACCACTTAGGGAATGTATACAACCCTATGAACAAGTGGGATCTTCTGGGTATTGACTGGTGCAGGATTTCTTCCATCAACAGTTCGTGATGTGAGGCCGCTCAGCGTGTGCGATCGCTTCATGCCAAACCTTCCAAAGGACGAGAAGGAGCTCTGAGAAATAGATATGTCTCAGAAATTCAATATAGGTACCCCCCCCCTCAAAAAAAACATGTTTTTATGTATGTTTACAAGAGAACTCACCTGTTCTGTCCTTTTCAAGGCCCATCTTTGTTGGGATATTTTGTCTGTAAGCTGAGTAACAGAAATCTCTCAGACGGACTCCATCCAATAGATGCATCGATGAATGACGTTGGTTGCAATGAAAGCAATGGTTTGATGATTGATGTTTCTCGTTTCTGTAAGCAGGGTGTCGCTTTTGGGGATTCAAACTGTTGAAAATAATTTTGGAATTGCATGGAAGGGCGTGATAGTGACACAAGGCGTCCTGCCTGGTCAAATGGCGAAAAGCGAAAATATAAAGTATGGTCACTGGTGACATCTGGTGACAATCTTCAATGTTCCTCCACTTGTTGCATCTAAGCTTCCCTGATGAAAATTGCTCAAAAGATCTTAAAAGCTGAAGTTGGAAGGAAGGGCACAAGCAGACTAGGCACTGCCGGTATCCAAACGCTCCGAAGGAGAGTACCCTCCCATTATCAAGGAAGTCGATGAGAGGCACAACGACAGACCGTTGCTGTTGAGTCTATGATTTGGTAAGATTTATTCGCAACTTTACAGATAGCAGTTAGGGGTGTCGCAGCAAATTGCGATGATCATAAAGTCTTGTGGGCGTTGCAGTTGCATATGTGTTCTTCTCCTGAAGCATGCATACCTGCTCTCGACTATCCTCCCCTGCATGTTCATTTGGAATTAATCGGCTGGGTTCTTTCTACAATGCTGCTGTATATCGTATATAGATGTATATAGGTCATCATGAGGCTTTTAATCCATGTTGCTTCATGGGGACTCTTTCCAATGTCCTTGACTGGATACCACTCGGAAATAAAGTGGTTTGAAACAAGGTAACTCCCTTGAAACATTGTAATTTTTGGTATCCATGTTAAATTCAGGGATGTACTAAAGTGTTTTCATGATGTTTTTAGAAAAACCTCACGCTTCACTTGCTACAAAGCTGGAATTTTGTTCTGCTCTGGGAACTAAAGGAGTGCCGAAACACTGGAAGAAAGCAATTGGGTATGATGGCCAGTTTTCTGTCAGAATCCAATACATAAATCACCCCTGATGATCTATCACATATTGCATCTTTTTCGAGGGGAGGGATAAGGTTAGAGAAGGTGAAATCTTCTGGGAAATTTGGCCCCAAAAAAACTGCAAGCATGTTTTTCTTTCGAGAAAAAAGTCACCAAAGATAACACAGCTGCCTGAGAAGCGCCATCATTCAGGATACATGAAGTGTGTGGTCTCAGTTGGGTGTCAGCTGTGACGACCTGGAATTTATCATGGTAAGATTTGCTGTGAATATTTTTTGGTCTATTCAAGTGAGAGATGCAGTGACTCATTTCTACGAATATTGGGAACGAATATCATTAAAATTCATTTCAGTATACTTGGAGGTTGGTGAAGCATTACAATTTGCTAAAGAAAAATTGAACAAGAAGAAGACAAGACTGCAATGGTGCTGATTTGGCTTCGTGGTTTTGTTGTTTAGGCTTCATTTTTCACATAGGACTCCTACTTCTCAAATATGGTGGATTGATGGAACACATAGCATGAGCTTGTCAGATTTGTACCAGAAGGTAAGCAATGACAGGTTGCCTGTGAATTCTGTTCTTAGCCACTTCCAAGCTTTGATACCTAAATTTTGGAATTCACATCATATTCTCATATCACTCAACTTACAAATGTCATCATGTACCTTTGGTCGACTAACATAACCCCTTCAAATCAAAGGTTGGAAGATGAAATTTCCTTTTGGGATGGCCTATTTTCAGGGGCTATATATGTTAGTTTTAGGGAGTGTATCATCACATATCATTTCTCCAATGTATTCCCATCTTGGACCCATCAACTTCAACTTGTAGGGTTCTCAAGGGTAGGAGGTAACTGGGGAACCCTGAGGATTTGTAGGGAAGATTGGGGAATGTTAGGGATCCCTGTAGCCATTCGCGTTGCTGAGGAGGATCGATATGTACCACGACCTGATGGAACTCCTGCAACACTCAGTGGGGACCTTGGGGATTGGTGGGCCCCGGCCCTTAAAACTAACATCTAACAGCTTGCCCCAACCAGTTTGCCCCCTAAAAATTGATGGTTGCTTCAGATAAATTTCCTTGGGATGGCCTTTTGGGGGGGGCAAACTGTTTGTTTCAGGGATGGTTACAGTATAAGTGACCCTTGGAATGGTTTAGGTCCAACTAAGGTATCAAAAGCTCGCTTTGAATCACCTGGCTCCAAAATATTGAATCGTGAAAATCTTACCGTCCCGAACGCCAACCAAAACGCCCCTGAAAATAGGCCGTTTGCCCCAAGAGGAAAGGATCGTCTCCCTTTGGTACCAATTTTCAGGGGCTATTTTAGTTTCAGGAGGGTAACAAACTATAAGATCTTAACAAAGTAGATGGTTTTTAGGTGGCCAATATTTTAACCAATGATAGTTGAATATTCTCAGTGCAAGTCCTTCTCTCTTTCTTACCTATGTTATGGGCACACACTTCATTCATTATGTTTAGCATGATGTTTGGCATACAAGTGACATCCAAAGGTTTCAAATCAGATTTGGGGATGAGTACGATCAGAGCTGCATCCCTGACATGGGAATTCAACACCGTTGCGATTCAAGGTGCACCAACAGCATCCCGGCTTGAGTTTCTTGGCAAGAGTTTGGACGGTGTCAAGTCAAGATGAATACCGCATGACTTTATGGTCTTTATATGGTGTTATGTATTCGGGCATGCCTAAATCCTGTAAAGGTGGTTATGCATTCTATTCGTTTTTATAAAGGGATATTGCCCACTCTCACAGTGTTTTGACAGGGCCCAAGTTATGTTTGAAAAAGTCATATCAAAACACATGTCAAGTTTAATGTAGGTCTTCACACATATGGATTCTCAGCACGATGTCCTGCTGTGGAACACCTGTCTTCACAGTGAGAAGTGTTCACGCAGTGTGCATAAGAACCTGTGAGTGTAAAATTTGGGTGTCAGAGAAACCTCGGTGGCCAAGGACGAAACTGTCTTCATCCTATGCAACTTGGCTTTGTGGAGCTTCATTTGCTGGCATCAGGGGGTTTTCCGGATCGCTGGAAAAACAAGTTGCAAGCGATGTTTACGCCCAGATATATGATATCTGTGTGTCTTTATTCATGGCGGAATAAAATAGGACAAGTGATATTCAAATCATTGCAGAGTGGTATAGAAAGCCGAGGTTTTCAGATTTGACTTGCAGTACCATTGTGACAAGAAAACATTGTGTTCCAATCATGTGCCAGTTTGGTTGCATTCAACTGCCAGATGTTTTAGTCCAATAGTGGATGAAAAGATGAATGTAGTCAGATGTGACCCTGGTAGCATGTGACATCTAATGTAGTTACATGTAACATTTGTTGTTTTTTTGGGTGTGTGAAAAAAGTTCCACAACCATGTTCCCCTGTGGGATTTTTGTCATTCATTCCACCAGGCAAGTTCACGTGCCATCTCAAAGGCTGGGGGAGCCCTCTGGAAGGGTCTTGGGGTGAATAGGTCCATAGGTATATTCCCATGAAGGTTTTCCCATAGATATATATCTATGGTGATTTAAATGAAAGGTGATGTTTCCAGAAAACCTGACAAACCAAATGGGGTATACTTATCAGAAATCAATTAAATGTTGGTAAATATACCATACATTGATCCTTATGGGATGTGTATACATTTGGAAATAAACCCCCGAAAACCAACATGGATCACTGAAAATGAAGCCCCTGGAAGAGGTCGGATACCTTTTGGGAAGCATCATTTTCCGGGTAGTTTTCTGGGGAGCGTCATATGATTCATTAGAAGTGATTTTGGTTGCACGTACGATTTGGAAAAGGGTTTTGATCTGTCAGAAATTAATTGAAGGTGTAGACAGTCTAGAAAAGTGGAGATGCCCATGAACAAAGCTCAGACACCACCTACTACTTTGTTTGATGGTCATTTTCGTTCAAATGTGGGAATGTAGGGGTGGCAACAGAAGTGGCAGCTTGAAATGCCAAATCCGGCAGGTGCATCCTTTCTCAAAGGCTTCCCCTCAGGTCCGAAGACCCCCCTTGCTTGACATCGCAATCGAAACTTCAAGCTTGGGATAAGTTCCTGGTTAGCAGTGCCCCCCATATGTCAAGGTTGGTGAAAGATGTTCCCAATTTACCCTCCCCTACATAGCCCTTGAAAATTTGATGCTTGGAAAATGATTCATTTCCTTTTTATGGCAAAAGGCCTAGGAGAGGGTACCCCTTTTCAAGATTCGCCCTCCTGCTGGAGTTTCCGCACTGCAAGGATGTATTTCTGGAGTGATGGGCCCCCCAAAAAAAAGAGAATGCGACGTTTTTTGCAACGTCAAAAAGAAGCGAAGGCTGAATCCAAGCGGAAAAAACCTCTTTTGAAAATGATGATTTTCATTGCCATAGTTCATTGATGAAAATTATATTGGGGATTCCACCACCCAAAATGTCATTATTTTACTGCGACATTATGGAAAGTTTGGACTCATGGCCTAAGGTAGTTGTATGAGCAGGCATCGATTGAAGAGATGATCTCACCTTTTTGAATCATGGTTCCAGCTATGGGTCATCAAATCTAAGAAAGTTAGGCTGGTGAATGCATGTTCTTTGATCCCCAAAGTTGGCTCATTCTTTTTACACACTGAGGCTATGCCTTTTTTGTAGTGAACTGGAATGGTTAAAAGAAAAATCCGGAATATCTTTAAATATTTTAAGTAAATGGTTGGTTGATGGTTTATCGTTTGGTGATTAAACTTCATGAAAATCATGAACAATACAATATCATAAATATTCAGGCTACCCCCCCGGAAACAAATTCCCAAACCGCTATACGTATATATATATATATACAGCATANCAAATTCCCAAACCGCTATACGTATATATATATATATACAGCATATATATTGAAGAAAGACTTTTTTGGGATTTCTCTGCCCACTAATCATTGATTGATAAATCCCTGATGGACTGGAAAAGCCTTCGTGGTCATTGGGCAATTGGGCCTCATATCGATGAAACCGCCACCTGAGCGTAGAATTGAAAATCGAAATCCAATCTATTGCATAATCAAAATATAATAGATAATGATTAAATTATAAATATATTTAATTTATTAAAATAAAACCTATATTAATATATATTATTATAATGGATTTAAGAAAAATTAAATTATATATATATTATGATATTAATATATGTGAAAATATAAAATAATGATAATTTAATTAATATATATATATATAATATTATGGATAATATTTTGTAGAATTTATATAAAAATTAATTGGAAAAAAAAATATAGATATAAATAATATTAAAAAAAGAAAAAAAAATATATAAAGATATATATTTCTTAAATTTATTAACCATAAATATTTTTCTAATTCTAATATTATTTTTTTTAGAGAAATTATATTTGATAATATTATATAATAATTTATTAGAAAGAAATAAAATTTATATAAAATTAAAATTAATATAATTTTAATAATAAATTATAATAATTTTATTTTGATTTTATATTATAAATTATTTTAAAAA
>DF239241.1:188097-213158 GCA_000507305.1 Breviolum minutum Mf 1.05b.01
TCATCCTCATCCTCATCCTCATCGTCATCGTCATCGTCATCGTCATCATCATCGTCATCGTCATCGTCATCGCCATCGTCATCCTCAACATCATCCTCATCCTCCTCCTCATCATCATCATCATCATCAGCATCATCATCATCATCATCATCATCATCATCATCATCATCATCATCATCATCATCATCATCATCGTCATCGAATTGACATGGACAATTGTCATGTCTGTCACATTTTTGGCAAGAATTGACATGGACAATTGTCATGTCTGTCACATTTTGGGCAAGTCAAGCAACTTTTCCGATTTGTTTCTTCAGAAGTTTTAGTATTTCGCATCTACCGGGTTGGCAGTTGTTAAAAGTGAAGCATCTCCGGCTGTGAAGAGAATCTTTCTGGCAGAAATATATCAGGGGTCATTATAGGACACCAACCCAAACAATGCACTATTATAATATAAGGGAAATTCTTGCAATTTACCATACATGTGTATTGTTTGATTCCCCCAAAACAGGTGACTCAATAACCCCTATATATAGAAATCATGAAATCATGACAAACTCCTGCGGCAAAACCCCCCAAAAATCTGGATCACTTTCCTGGTTGCAAGAAAAAGGCCACAACTTTACCCACACAAACCTCTATGGTACATGGCGGCTTTACACCCTAAAGTCAACTCATCGAGCAGTAGCCTTGGAAATCTTGGAAGAAAGAACTAAATTAACTTGAATCTGTACGAATCATTGATGGTTCACCCTCCGTATTCCTGAGATGAGAAGGATACCCTGATCCTGAACTACCTGCCAAGACATTTGTCACCAGCCCCAGATATACATCACTCATTTAATTCACCCGAACGCTACCCATCTTCCTCTTGGCCACCACACTGGAGTGATCAAGACCTGAGATTTCAAAAAAATCATACCACAACCCAACCATGTGACTGAGGATGACCAGGGATATGTTTTGCCTCTTACCCATACTTTACTTGATCAAAATTGCGTGTCATGTTTATAGTCTATGCAGCTTTCTTAGATTGGGTCTCTACCCTCCCAAATAGGTCGGGCCCCGAAAGGAAAGGATCCTCTCCCAACCATCCATTATCAGGTGCAAGTTCTATGACCAACCCCAAACACTGCACTGTTATACAGCACATCCCTCCAAACTACCATATAGTTGCTGTTTGTTTGATTCCTCCACAAACATAAATATATATACTATATGTATTTGTATATATATATATATATATATTCATACATCTCATCAATGTAATGACCCCTGGAATCATCCACCGGTTTTTCTCGGCCGTAAAATCGTTTTCCATTCACCCCCAAGATGTCCCAGTGACCGGCGCATAAAGCAGCCAAACTCCAAGTTGCGGCCTTGGGAGGTTGCAGCTGGCAGATCCCACCATGTGTATATAATGACTGGGTTGATGTTGTGCATCTAATATGTATGTCAAAAGAAGATTTAAAGATTTTCAAATTTCAAGGTCCACTTCCACGATTTGAAAATATAGACTTGGATGAATCAAAAACACAACTGTTTGAATCAAGAGTTTGTTTCAACTGTTTCTAGATATATACCAAAGTTTGATCTCAACGCCTGCCGGCTCTGGACTTACACCCTGGAAAACCCGGAAAAAATGGAGGTTTGGATGATTCAATTGGGTGATTTTTCAGGTTCCAGCCGTTGATTTTCCAGGGTGTAGCCATGATCTTCCTCCCCCCCCAAAAAAAACAAAGGCGCCCAGTCTTTGGGACACCCAAACCACGTTTTTCGGCTCACTTCTGTGGTTCCGCGAAGGTACTGGTGTGCGAAAGGTATGGGGTCAGTGGGAAATGAGGAGGAACAAAGACAGGGGATGTGGATGAAGGGATGCAAAGTTAGACAAATTTATGGATTGAATCATGACTAAAAAGAGATTGTTCATGTTTGTTTTGTTTCAATACTTCCAAGAATCCCAAAATGGGAACTATGGAACTATACAAACAGATTTTATGTTTTTTCTGTTGACTGCCCAAATGAAGACGAAACTTCGGGTCAATTTCCACTGCAGTTCTTGGCTTAGAGGTGCCAGCTTCGGGATAAACACATGTTCGAAGAGCAGGATCCCCCAAGAAACTAAACATAGGAACAACATGTTATTAACATTTTTATAAACTAAGATATCACCCTTTCAAACATCAATCTCTTGAATTTCGATTGGGAAGATCCTTCAACTCATGTTTTTTCCCATCTTCACTGTTCCCACATTGATCCATGACTGGTACCTCTCGTGTGTGGAATCCAAGACCCACAAGCCCTGCAAAGGCAACACCTTCTGGCGTGTCAAGCAGGTGTCGAGGTCAACGCCTGGGATGCCTAATGGTAAAGGATACTAAAGGCATCATGTTTCAGATTCATTAAACTCAGCAGGGTCCAGGAAGAATAAACATTCTACATGAAAAGTTGTCTTGGTACATGCTCAAAATTGTAGGGAGCCTGCAAATTGAAAAAGTGATTTCCTGCAACAAACAATCATTAGCTTTACAGTCAGTTTTTCCTTTTCCACTCTGATTTTGGTCCCAAGTTCGAGAGATGACTGTGGGTGACTCCAAGTGTCTCCAAATGGACGAAGTATTGGGCGGTCAAAAAAACATGTTCCACCTCTCCAGTTGCACGGTGTTAAATTTTGCCCCCACCCAAACACTACTAACTAACATCCACAATTCCAGGAAGCTGACATCTGTAGGAAACATCTTCTGCCACAATCCCTTTCACAGGCTCCCTGCCGCCTAAGGTAGCTGCCCAGGCTGTATGTTTCCTTCGCTCCTTGCGTGTCAGCAACAAATTGCCTTCCAGGACCAAACGTTCCTGGCGTTTCGGTTGGCAATACGGTTGATGGAAGATATCCTGCACCTGTTGATAGGGTAAATATCCCATTATTTACATTTATTTACAGGGTTTCGTACATCCCAGGTGGTTGTTTGGGATTTCTGAACCATCAACAGTATCACTACATTTGATGACTCGGTGAAAATTCAGTGTCCATCATTTTTTGAGCCACCTTAATTATATTCTGGGCCATTTTTTGGGGGGAATTCCAAAGATTGAATTGCAAAGGTTCCGGAAGATCCCAAAACTCTCATTTTGGGGGAGAAAATCCGTGGCTTCGCCCGGCACATCTGTTGGAGACAGAATTTCGTTGTTTCCTCAAAGCTGCCGAGCATAACTGTTTGAAATGTGAAAGAACTCTAAGTAATAAACATCTATATATCTGACTAAAATGTAATATGTCACCAACCTCCAAGTACCTGAATGAAAGTCATTTCGGTGGGATTCTTCTACTAAGCTGCAGGTGTTAGGGTGCATCACACGAACCCCATGTTTGTGGCGCAAACCTCCATTCACGTTCAGGAAAGGATTACGGACACAAAAATTGCACTTCACTAGATACAGTGGTGACTATTTTTGTTGTGTTGGAATGATTTTAATGAACACCTTCAAACCGGTGGGTTAACTCAGGTCAGTAGCACCGGCACCGCACCAGAGGGACGTTGCAATAGGAAACGGCCACCTTTCAAGACGCCACCCACCTGAACGTGGAAGCTTGACGAATAGAAGGTTTTGAAGATGAGTTGAAGAGTTAAAATCAATAAAATCTATGGAACTTGGTTGCTTTTGCTTCTGTTTTGTGTTTGCCCCTACCCAAACCTTTGCGAAAAAAATGAAAAAACGAGTCATGGCAAAAGACCAGCCTTGCCATCGTGCAGTTCACATACACTATGTGGAATCCAATCTGGCAAAGGTCCTGAACAGCTCGACTGTTCAAATTTCATGAATTTTATTATTCCAGTTTGTTGTTGCTAAAAATCAACCGTTTTAAGTTAAAAGGCGACTTTTTTGGAGGATAGAGTGCATCGACTTTCTGATACATCCATTCTTCATGATCTCATTTTGAGACATCTCTGAGTGAACAGTTTTAGGTTGCTTTGGCCAAAGGGTTGTCAAGGTTTTCCGATAAAAACTAAGCAGGTAATAGCAGCAAACACAATGAACGTCTAAACTGACTCACGCATTTTTTGGATTTTCTGGTGCCAGCTCGGTTCTCTCGTAGTTCTGTAGAAAAAAGTCGATGAAATTTTCGAAAAACACGGTGACAAGCTGCGACAAAAAAATAAAAAAACATCCATCCATCCGAAGGTCCTTGAAAAAAGGGAAGCTGCTTCACCAAATTGGTGACCTCACAAATTGGCAGTGTCTAGTTGCAACACCCATTCAAATCCTAGGCATGATATTATGATCTTCCTCGGTATGCGAAGCCTGTACAACTGGTCTTCAAGAACACCCTCAAAACTTTGGAAATAGATTGATCCGAGAGATTTCTCCAACGTGATCGGGGGCAGGGTACTGACAACAAACAACATGTACCTTCAGCTACAGCTGGCAAAATCTCGATATGTATGAATATATATATATATATGACTATGACGACTATATCTGTCTTAATTATTGTGTGAATAATATATCATGAATCAATAAAGAATCAAACCTTCCCGCAAGTTAAGATGAAAAAATCCAAATATTTCAATGTATAGAGTCTACTCCGCTTTGATTCACCAAGAATTTTCATGAATTTTCGATGTCCAAGCCATGATGCTGGATGATCTGGAACGTCCACTCGGCCAGTTAGTCGGTCACCCAATTGATGCGTAGCCTTAAGGATCAAGGGAAAAATGGCAATCGGGTTGACAATGTTCATATCTCGAAGCTTGCATTTTACAGCAATAAAACATACATCGTCAGCCATGCGCGGAACTTCCCAAATGCCGTTTTTGTGTGGATCTTTACAAGAAGTGTAGATGTGGAATCAAAACAAAATGGTTCACCATCTATCTTGAACACCCAAACCTAATTCTGGTTCCAAAATCCTCAAGAAACAAATGTGAGAGTACTTTGTTCACAAAAAAACATGTGTAATCATCGCGAATCTGTTGTTCCCACTAGTATTCTTACATGTATAGGCTCGGGAATCCCAAGCTACACCTTTATTTGCCACGATTGCATCTTGGGCCCGGGTGGTTGATCCAACATCTACGACTCCATGAATTCCTGGCCTTTTTAAAAGCAGCCAACTTTCAGAAGATATCTCAAGTCATGAACTACGAGGTCATGACCATCTTTCCCATCATGCAAAGGGATGTAACTCAAAAGACAAGAGAGCTATATTATCTTATTTATGCTACAATGTCATGTGATATAATATGTATTGAGATGTAAAAAAATATGAGATATGTATTTATGTCTCAGTTGGTAATTGTCAGTATCAATTGCAGATCTAGAATGTTCTATTTCTATATTCTAGATATTAAAACATCTTCACATTGTCAAACCTCGCAGACTGGGCATCCGTTACAACTTCAAGGCCCGCATCTGGTACATGAATCCAACCTTCCTGCAGGTTTTTTGCCAAAATTTGAAGCTTGAATTGACTCAAGATGAATCCAAATATTCTTGCTAAAAAAATAGAGCTCAAAAAAGCTAGAACCTCCACTGCATTTTGGGGAATTGACATGGTAGCTTAGATAACACCTTTGATTTTGATTCTTTTCAGTCAAGGAAGTGATCATTTCGGCGGGATCTGGACGCTGGACTCTAAGGGTCATCGCGTGTTCTTGTCCCGCACAGATTGTTTATGTAAAAACGCCCTTTAGGAATGAACTTTGCGATCTTCTTTGGAATCATCCTGAAAGGAGAAAGGAATGTTGCTACACCATGTTGCTACTAAGAATTTACGACACTTGCTGGTTGTCATTTGAAACACGGCGACACTATAACAACAGCAACTCCTCCACTCCCACTGCATTCAACTGATTGAAGAGCCATCATTCATCTAAATTTTGAAGTATTAGATATAATATGATGATGATCACAAATTCATGCCATTCCTCCACGACTCCATCTTCGCTATATCAATGCCCTCTGGCATTTTGGGGCAAATGCATGGGTTATCTGATGTTTGGGTCTCCTTTTTACTGCAGGAAACTGAAACCTTGAGCTTGAGCATTGCCCCATTTCTATGACGTGTTTCCCCAAACCAACGGGTATTGCGTCCTCGTATTCCAAGGGCTTTTCCGACATGATTTCAACTGTTTCCTGCAGCACAGCTTTGGCAAAATGTAGGCAAAAATCCCAGGAACACTGCAGAAAATCCATCTTGGTAGGCTTGATGACGGCTTTTTTTTCAAACACTCAACATAACAACGAAAACCTTCCAATGATTCCAAGCCACTGGAAACAAAAAAACACAACGCGTAAAAATTCACATCTTGAGGATCTCCTCGGTGGGACTTTGCACCCACAACCATGGCTCGCCGCCATCACCACCGGCCACCTTCGGAAAGTTTTTAAGCAACAAAAATTCCCGCGAAGTTGGGACGGTGATTTTCTTTTCCGGCAGCTTTGACGTTTTTGGGGCACCTTTTTTTTCTTTTTCCTCCGGAATGATTCCTGGCAAGGTCACACTACTACCTTGAAGAGATCTGCCGAAAGGTATGACATACTTCATCTGCCAGGTGGCCACATGGTGCTCTGGTTGGCTTGTGATTCATGGAGCCTCTTAGCCTTTCCCCCTTGAGGGAGGCACACCCTTCACCGACACGTGGACCCAGTTTCCCACCGACAAAGTTAGCACTTCGGTTTCACAAAATTGGCCCTAAGGAACAAGCTCAGCAACCATGGTGGCGAAAGGCAACACAGTCTTTCTGGAGACTTCTCCTCTCAAAGTGTACACGTCCAAAGGCTGTAACTCCTTGAGAAGTTGCATTTCAAAACCATTCTCAACTAAGCCCTGTGTCTGGTACAAAGGATTCTCTCGTAATGTCTCAGGTAAATTGCCAGGTGTCTCGCACATTTTCTTGGCAATATCTTCACATAAAGTTTTGCTTGGCAATGTCACTGACTCAGTACTCTCACTGGAGTCTCCCATAGGAATAAAGGCTAAAGCCCGACGTTTTCCCATGGATTTATCTTTACTGAAGAGCAGGATCACAGCATCATAGCCTGCGCCACCCAGGTGCAAATGACATCACAGCCTTAAGAGGTCCACGTGTAAAATCATCACTGGGTCAGCATCTCCAATCATTCTGACCATTCTCATTCCAATTAGAAACGAAAACATGTTCCAACAATGATCCCGATTGAACCTAATATTCATTATATAAAAAAATGACTCGCAACACTCAACAGGTCATAAAACTGATCTCCTTTTTCCATCCAAAAAAACCAAAAAACACACCTTCTATTTTTCCCATCTATCACCATCCCATCATCACATCATCCCATCATCACCATCACACCTCTATCTTTGGCTAAAACTTTGGCAATCTTCGCCACTTCCATAGGACTTCCAGCCATGGATATCACCTCCCTGGCTGTTCCGAAGATGCTGCAAACGGCCACACGTAAGCCACGCAAGGTCACCACCTTCGTATCCAACAACATGAGATCTCGCACGCTGAGATGCGATACATCCTGGCGGCGGGTCGTTTAGAAAAATGGTAGGGAGGATGAAGATGAGAACCTAAGGGATGTTACGTTGCAACATGAAATATGTGTTGAAGACATTTATATGAGTAAATTATTATAGTAAATGCAAGGTATAGATGCCTCAATTGATGAATTACATGGAGCATATGGGTCCTGACATCACCAACTTCTACCTATGACACTGATCAACACCATCTGATCACCTTACGGGGACACTGTAATGCACATGTCCTTCTGACCCGGGTCGCTGTCAGCATACCAAGTTTCTAAAATGATTTACAGTTGGCAGTTCCTTAATCTAAAGGTCAATATTCAACATCATAAACATAATATGTATAGTATGATCTAGCATAACCTGATGTATCTATATTTGTACGCGCATTAGTCCCACAGCAATCGAAATGAACCATGTATGTAGAATCTAATCTTGAGGTATAAACCTTGCAACACATCCCCTCAGAAATCATCCTGGTACCAAGATCTTACAAGTCAGGCGTGCAAAACTCTTGGCACAGTGTTTCCAGGTCATTCCCCCGTCATCCGTTAATCTTTGGGGAAAACCATGGGCCCCGAACACTTTTCGCCATCGATCGTTTTCGGCTCCCCAGCTCTGTCCTTACGTGCTTCCATCAGCTCTTTATACCAGCTCTTGTCATCCTTCACTGGCACACCCAAAGTGCTTTTCAGGTGCCCCAAGGCCTATGGAGCTTGGACGTGGAAATGGTGTCTGGTTGGAGGTAAAGTCCCTTTTTTTCCATTTCGAAACTCTAAAAATAACCAACATGTGGTACCTACACCTAAAACACAACACCTTTTTTTGGGGAGAGGGGTAATTCATTTCTATCATATTCTATATTGTTGTATATGTTGTGATTTTTTATTTGTTTTGTCCCTTTTCAAACTTTGCTAAAACACATCCAGCCTCGACATCTCTTGATGTACCCTTCTTGGCGTCAGGATCAAAGTTGCGACAATCCAGCAAAATCGCCTGAGGCACACGATGTGTCGAAACGCAGTGGTTGGTTGTTATAGGACACCAACCCAAGCAATGCACTTTTTTTTCAGGGGGAACCCGTCAAAAAATCCCCCATACGTTTAAATTGTTTGATCCCCCCAAAATGGGTAACTCCCCTTTTGTTTGTTTTTGCAGCTTATGGGTTGCACAAAATTCAGAACATGCAAGAGTTGACATGTTTAACCAGAATCGAAAACAGGGAGAGTCACAAGTAATGCAGGAATTAGTCTATCAACAAGATGAACTCGTCAAGGAAAGGCAAAAACACAGAGCACTTAAGAACCTTTTTTTAGACTTGTCACTAAAACACTCTAGAATGGATGATGATACATAAGATTGATACCCCGGAAAGTGCATGATGATCACTATTGTATTGTAAGATCACTTTCAATATGGCAACATAACTAATCATCCTTGACAGGATCAATCTTGTCAAAATCCCAGCAACAGATGCCAGTAGGGTGCCCAGCTCCTTGTTCAGTTTGGTTTCTGCCTCGGTGTATTTGAAGATGTGAAGTTGGTTGTTGCTTCTCTGGAAGACGATGGGAATTATCCATCATATCATATCGTATTATAGATTTATATATAACAATTACATCCGATTGTATCATAAAATATTTACATATATTATATATACACATTACATAGGGTACAATATCTGATCTGATATGTACAAACAGTACAATTTACATATATGCAAATTCCGACAAAACATCGTGGTATTCTCGTGGTTATATTTCCATCCCCCCAACTCCTTGCAGCTTGGCTACAGCTTTGGCAAACTCCTCCACCACCAACGAACAGCAGGAGCCCAAGCTCTCATCAATCACATTGGAAGCATCAGGATATGCAATGCCACCTTGAAAAGGAATTGGTGGCAACGAGTTTGAAACTCAGAGATTTTGACACTTCCGGGTTCTTCAAGAATAAATTTCACTTACATTCACTTATATGCACCCAACATAAAAACCTAGAAATCCTGGGTTGAAGTAGACTCGACATGGATAAGAGGATCCATTCCTTTTTTCCTCACGGGCCAAAGCAGGGCTTCAGACATGGACGCGCCGCCCCAACAACGGGGCCGCAGCGTCGGACAACGACACAGTCACACAGCGAAACTGCCCTTCTTCGTGACAACCTCAAGCTGTGGATGTCAGTTGCGCTCAAGGAAACTGCAGCGGTAATCAGTCTCTTCCTGGAACTTTAAGCAAGATAAACTCATGTATATTATATATAACTTATAACTATATCAATATCGTCTGAACAACCCATCACAATCTCCATGTGGAAAGAATCTTTTTGTTTTACCGACCAAGTATATATATATATATAATATACAGGATATAGTATATATATATACGGTACCGTATATATATTGCAAATGTTCATTCATCATCCAGAAGCAAAATTGTTGCAAAGATTCCAGGTTTGGCATATGATCTGATGCTACTCACCAACAAACTACAGCTGCTTGCTAGTAAGCATGTTGGGCATGACTGCATGATCATCAAGCACAGTCTTCCCCAACAAAGAATGAACATGTTCAAATGGTTCAGCATCAGTTGAACCATTCAAAATTATGCCACGTGGTTTCATGGCGCAGCTCCCATAATTTAGTGAAAATCATGGTCCTTTCAATAAAATGTCTTTACAACCAACTACTGACCCCCTTCAGAGTTGCACCATCTTTCCAACGGAAGATGAAACAAATGCACAGAGCTTTTCTGGCATTTTCCAAACATGCAAATGGCAAAGATGTAAGGTTTTTCTTTATTCAGCCATTGTCTATACAATTGAATTTTGAAAGGTTGATTGACTGATCGTAAGGTCTAAGCATTCATCCGCGCCCGGCGGAATCAGCGGCATGCGAAGTGGAAACATCACTTCAGGTGCTCTCAACGTTGCCACAGCCACAAATTCGACAAATTCGGCAAATTGTGAGTCTTGACTTTTTTGGTAGTCTTCACGCAGGTGTTTGTCATATCCACCATGAGCATGAGCATCATGAAGATTTGCAACATGTCAACTGCCAAGGAAAACTTGAACGACAAGCTGAAGCTGAAAACAAGACTGAAATTGATGAAGAATACGAAGCCGTCTGCCACGAAGATGTAGAACGAAGCGCAAACAACGAGAAACATCAATGGCAGCACAAAGAAGCTGTAGAAGTACAGAACAAAGGCGGCACAGCAAGCGAAAGATAATTTGTGGGAAGATGTCTCGTAGAGATACAGTATGCCCAAGCACACAATGCCCACCGGCACACCAATAGCTGAAAACAAAGTTACGTAGCTGTACATGGCAGGCCATTTGAGGTACACCACACCATCGCTTTGACCAATTGAAGTCAAAGGCTTCAGCAGAATGTATGGAAGAACCAAGACGCACACATTCGTGAAGAAGCTTTCCGACTTGTGGATACTTGTGGTATAACCAGGTAAGCTTTCGGCCGAGCTTCTTGCAACAACCACACAAGCAACCAGTTTTCCCTTGCTCTCCGTTCTGTTGCCCTTCATGATGAAGATCCGGAGTTGGCTTCCTTTGAGCACCACACTTTGTGACCACTGCATCCCTGGCAAAATGAAGGGCCTGAAGAACCGAAATCATGGCCACAGCAAATGCGGTATAGCTCAGGTATGATGCAATCTCACTCTCCTCCAACAGCACACTGAGCCTTGCCGGTTGTGACACGGTGTAGTTGGACATGTAGCCACAGTGCTTCTCCAATTCCGATGCCCAGAAAAGTGATGTCCACTGCAGTGAATTTGACCGACACAACCTCCACGTTCACATCAACCACTTTTTTTTTTGAAATGATCGGAATCGAAGATGAAACATGTATAAACATGTTGCGTTTGCACCGGCATCATCGCCTTCACGCACCCAAACTCCTTCATCATCAGAGGATTTCAATATGAAGTATGCAATTGCAGCACAAATGACCACGATAAACTTGCAAACAAGGCTTACTCCTTTCACCCTCATTTCAATCTGATCAATGCGTCGATCAACGTTCTCATTGGCATCAGCAATGGCTGCCTGTGCTGTCTTCATGGTTTCCATGACGAGACGGGGCCACGAGGGTTCTCCAATCTCTGTGGGGGCCGTGATGCAAGGACTGATGACTCGTTTGAACTGAAAACGCCAAGGGGAATCGGTTTTCTTCAAGGTGCAAATATATGCCATGATGGAACCCATGAAACACAAGGTATTTCTACAGTCAAATGTGGATTCCAATTTGAACGTGTTCAAATGATGTGTTTCCCCGCCAAGCAACACGAACAGTATTTTATAACCCACCTTTTAATGCTTCCCTAATAAATTACCTCCCGATCTGCCTGCATGATGATCTAAAACTTGTCGAACTTGATGTGGTTTGAAGTGGGCAGCCACTTGGTCTGTCATCTTATTGTGATCCACAAGCACCAGTGAACGAGTCTCGATTTGATCTACCTCTGTCCAATCCACTTCATCCCAAAATGTCATAGCCACGGGGCTTCCATCGGGCAAGACCTGAACAAAAAAGTGTTGTTTGTTCGGTTTTTCCATTTCAGAAGGATAACATGTTGAGTAGAGGATGTGATATTTCTCTGAAAAAACTTTGAAAAAAATATAAGAGGAGTTTCCAATTAGAAATCATCATTTTCAGGTTCTATCTTAAATGTCAAGCGGTTTTCCGTTTTCGGAGAATTGCCGCTCTAGTTGATTTGATGGATGTGGCCCAACTCAAAATGCTGGATGGGATGTGTCCAACTCGAGAAGATCCAGCAGGCGTTTTCTGATGGCAAAGTTCAGCAAGGGCAACAAAGTGGTTCATCCAAGTTCTACACTTTCAAAGCGGGAAAAAAAGCATGGGGCCTAAAGAAATGCCAACCTTGAGAAGAGAATCTCCTCTATCTAAAAACACATTATGTAAACTACCCACCAAACTAACACATCCCCATACCAAGGCACCGTTGAAGATGAATTTCCCTTTTCCCCCGGGTGGGATATGTTTGTTCCCTGGAGGATACCGTTTCTAACCGTGTGGGTCCACACCCCAAAGGTCGAAGGCTAGGCACCTTGCTACCAGCTTCTCGAAATGCGGCTACTGCATCACCTGGAAAAAACACCAAAGGCCCAATGAGTGGTTCAATTGATGTCGACAGATCCATGGCGCGAAAAACTCGTCGAAACATACGTACCAAAATAAAAGTAGTATCAATGCTTCTTCCATTGTCAAATGGAATACACATATATAGAACAAAGAAACTGACAATGACGGTGAAACATGAGTGCAAACCATGACTACGAAACACTCATCCACCGTGAAACTTCATTTTCAGGTATTGCTGAGTCAAGTTTAGGAAAAAAAACTCTCCCCAATCATGGCAAAGCAAGCAGGGATATCGAGGCTAACGGGCAATGAATGAATTGCATTCGCCCCAGGAAATTCAAAATCAATGACTGCGGCAATGTTTTTCGATGGTTGGAATTACAAAAGAGGACCAAATTTCAAGATCCTTTTGCTACTACCAAGTGCGTTTTTTTCCACCATGCCCTCTTGTTACAGTCCTTCCAAACGCACCCATATCAATCAACCAACTAGATGGTGTAAATCTCATGCCATGCAGAAGTTTTCGTTCATGCATCTTTCCAAACATCTGGCTCAGTTGTTCAATAGATCAATCTAAAGACCACAGTCACAACTTGTGAAATATACATTACTGTCCCTAGATTCTTGCTTTTTACTATATAATCATTAAATGCCTCTGCACTATACCGCTTCCTTCTTAGGTCTCAATAATACCCTTGATGGACAATTTTCCATCATCACCTGACAATATGATTGAGTCATAAGTTGCATAACTGCATTATGACATACAATGATTTAAAAACGAGTTTCAAAGTGTTCATACATTATAAATAATCATAATATATGATATTGCTCAACTTCATGGATGATGTTCAAGACTTCTCATGTTTATTCATTTGTTTTCCATATAAACCATCCCAAGTTGAAACGAGTTTTCCATCGACCCACCGGCCTCGTAGACGAAACTCCTCACGGGGAATTTGTGCCAAGGCCACCGCTGAAACTGAGTTGTTGAGCAACTGAGCCATGGCATAAGCGGAGACTAAAGAATCCACATCTGCAGCTTCATTGCCTTGGATTTTTTTTAGGGATCAACGGGGAAAAAAGAGGAGGGAGATGAGAGTTTCAAGATTTTTAAGATTACATATGATATGAAAGTTGGGAATGTTGATTTAGATTTGATTTAGACTATCAAGAAACAAAGCATTTCTTTTTGTTGGAGGAGTCATCTAAGAAATCAGTGCAAAAATACTCCATGTATTGCTTCCGCTAAGGAATCCCCCAAAATAATGGATTTTTGTAAACAATCAAGCTCTCCGCCCATCTGGAAAAAATCAAGTCGGCAAGTTTCCCACAACAAAGATCTGTGGACTTTTCGACATCGTAAAGCTCACCGCTTTACGGCGAAGGATCACCGAACCGGTGGCCAACAGAAGCAAACGACCACCCAGGCTCAACCGCCAGTGTCGGCACCCGAAACGCATGCTCGGGCCAAGCTGCTATGTGAAGCTACACACATTGGTCAAAATATGTGCGGTTCTCACAAATCTGTGAACCTTATCTACAGTAACTGAAACTAAAAGAAATGGTAAGGACGAGGCAGGCTACCTTCTCAAGAGGGGCTTTGTTAAACTGTTGCTGTCAAACGCAAAGATCAAATGCAGCAACGGGAGTTGAGTAGGACATCACAAACGTGCATAACTTGCATTCAAAACAAAGGCTGGTGTTCCAAAAGGGAAGGAAGCTTCAGTGCACTGGTGTTTGGGCCGTGTCTCATGACCAGCCTTTTGGTGATAACAGAACTTGGCGCATGTAGCATCTCTACAGTAGTCAAACATAGAAATATCAGCAGAAAAAGACTTGACCTTGTCAAATTCAGAAATGTTCATCCACAATTAAAACTGTTGATTTCACAAGACTCATCACAAGCGCTTGTTTACCCCAAGATCTCAACAACCATCCCCACCCCAAAAAAGCCATCAAGGAGACTTCCGTTGATAGCACCCTGTCCACCCACGCGTACCTTCAACGCGGGTTCACCGGCTGCAACTAACCTCGCTGTGATCCAGGAGTGTTGGATATGTCTTGAACAATGAAACCCAGATCTACAAAATCTGTGAATGTCTCAAGATTAGAGATTCCATCAAAATTCCTTTTCAACTTAATTTTGGTCAGAAATCGAAACCACAAATCAATTCAAGCTTTTGCTTTTGGGCTGTAGATTTTCAGAGGTCAACATTTGTATGACATTTGTTTCATCCACCAAAGAGCTAACAAACCAAGAGACAGTTCGCCACTGGGGAGCTCCTTGAGTAACTCTGCGGTCAGATTGGCCTTCCAAGAGGTTGTGTTTGAACCCGAAGGGCTTTGCTTAATGGCATCCATTTGGCATTTGGCACTCCGAAAGGAGGGTCCATGTATGTAGATATAATATGTAAATCCTGAATTTTGGGAATTTGAATCATCCCTCTTGGGCTGGATTTTGTCTACCACCAACAGCTTGGGGAAAAAAACTTCCCGGTGAGGTGCCGGAGAGGAAGCTGCCGAGGGTTTCCACATATTTTCACAGTTCACTCAAACTACCCATGCTCTCATTACAGGTTGGATGTTTTTTAAGGGTCCAAGTAGCACCATGTCATGTTTCTTCGCCAAACTTATGTGAACTGAATTCAACTCCAGGGGATTTTTTTTTGCCCTTTTGAAAGTTACAATGGGGGGCGTTGCAAGAATGGCAGTGCATGAACATGACAAGCAGTTGTCATGCTAAGAAGTGGATGGGCAGAACTTTTTGAACTCGTCAGTATCCTATTGAGCAAAGCGCAGTGAATACTGGCTGATGGTCTGGATGCAGCAAGAAAAAATCCACACAGAAGCGAAATGGCTTGCCAACAATAAAGGCATCCAAAAGATTCTCTTCAAATGGGTTTCAAGACCAACTTCAGGACATGAAACACTTGTTGGGGTAGCTGGCCTCCATTGTTGTTTCAAGTTGAATCTAGTGCCCTGGAAAGCTCTCCCTCATACCCTCATACTGTCTTCTACCATCCAATACCATCCGCGACCATCCACTGACACCCGGTCTTTGCATCCTGCCATTTTCTTCGGGACGATCATTGCATCCCCATGTTTCAGTCCCAAGCAGGAGCTGCAGGTTAACAGTTTCACAGCTTCTGCTCGGCACTGGAATCAACGAAATCCTTGGGTTTCTCAAGTTTTAGGAAGAAATTCAAAAAAAGTGAAACTTGTTGGTTATAATTTAAATATCATTGGAAAGCTTGACTATTCTTGTAGCTTAATTAAACAAGTAATACCATGATTTATCTATGATATCTGACATGCTCTTTTTATATTTTATCATATTTAAAACCCAAGGAGTTTTTCTCCAACTGATATTTTCTCAGCCATCACAGCTGCAACGCCGAATTCTCTTTTGAGAGGCAACTTGAGGGAACCTTTGGAACCTTGGAACTGTGTATCAAACAAATCTCTATGAACAGACTTCTAACTGGCTTTTCTAACGCAAATTTATTTGCCACATCCGAATATTGAAAACAACAAGATTCAACGTCTCAAGGTTCCTCTCATGTTCATCATCCAATTGGTGGTTTCTAACTCAAACTTGATCAACTCGTCAAATGAAATTCCGCCATCTTCCCCCCATGAAAAAAGGAATGAATACAAACACCCATCTTGAAACCACCATCTTCTAAGACCCTATCAACTACACATCAAACTACCACCCTTCCTGCAGGCGGGGGAATTGGAAATCTTTGTCCATCAAAGAGCTTCATCTTCAACCAGTCAATTCCACATCAGCTAAGATGGGATAATGATCAGATTCACCTGTCGACATTTGGATGGCAACAAACCATGGTATGAAAGTTAGGTTTCGGATTGGGGGTGCTACCCTGGTGGTGATTCAGACTTTTTACTCACATGTTTGGTTGCAATTCTCTACTGTTACCCCCAGTGTGATCTGTAAAGCATCTTCAAGAAGGACTCACAAAACAAACATTTCAGCTGTAACATCTGCCACCCCACATCTCAAAAGCTCAAAATCTCAAAACTAATAGTCTTCAACTTTGACAGCAAGTTTTGTATGTATATATCTAGTTGGTGGTTTCAACCCATCTGAAAAATATTAGTCGAATTGCATTTGCATCATTTCTCCAAGTAGGGGGGAAAATAAAACATATTTGAAACCACCACCTAGATATTTATGTGTGAATTAGTTCCACTACAACCCATGACTTGGACCTTTCATTGCCCGAAAGAACTTCCCCAATGAAAGGCCTGGCGCATGACGCCAAATCCAAGACTGCATGGTGCGGAAGCCTGCACGCATCATGCACGAACCGCAGCTTCACTGGGCATCTAGGTAGATCCTTTTCAACCATGAGCAGAAACACACAAACTCTGTTTTTTTGTAGGGGAATTTCAATCACAATCGTTACACTGCGGGTGACTTAAAGGAGCCCTAGAGCCTAGGGTGTCATGGTATGAGGAGCCAATGGTGATAGCTGATAACAACATGGGATGTCTTCCCAGTTAAAGAGGTGAACATAATATAACAATTCAGCCCCGCCGAACCAAGCAATTACATAATATGTAGAATGTAGATCATTCGATTTTGCCATGTGGTTGCCTTCCTATCAATCATGATTACTGGTGAGGTCGTGGTGAGATTGTTAGCTCTTGTAGCTGCGTCGTTGGGCAATGGTCCCAGCCATCAGGAGGTGACCGGTAACACCCACGTCTCTTGTGAGGGGAAGTAACATGTGAAAATCCATGTTTGGTGTCCATCGGTAAATATAAGTACCTTTTCTCCATCTGAAAATAACGAAGGATTGCTTCCCGAACATTGATCACATCTCTGGTCATTGGCACAACTGTTGGGTTGTTGTCTTACCTGTTTGAATAGTGGAGAAACAAGGCAGCAAATATGAAATTCTCCAAAATACTCTGTATCTCCCTGGAAGATACAGTCCCGTTTCTTGGGGGGTTGAACACTCGAAGAAACAGTGCTTTCCAATCCAACGGTCATTTGGGTTCCAGGTCTAGATCACAATCATATATTACCTGTTTTTACAAACCACGAACGGACACTACGCATATCATTGAGAATGCCACATGCTTTCGTAGGGTGCATAAATATGCAAAATCATACAAACATGTTTCATGGATTCTCCAAAGTGGATCACAACGGATACATCTCGGAAAGAAAACCTTGATCATCTACCAGCCTGGACTAAGATGGGTCAATGGTTATTCTGTGAGGTCCCCTACCTTTCCAGGTGAGGTCGAGTGAGGGCTGAAATCATCCCAGCCTTGTCCAATGGGATGCTTCCTGCGTTCATCTCCCCTGCGTGGCTAGCAGCAGGAGCAGCACATGACCACCTAGTTTTCTTTCATAGAACTTGAACTATGCCCCCGTGATAAATAGCCTCTTTCTGAAACCATCATCATATCATCAAACCAATTTAGTGCATATGATATTCCGTTTGCAACAAAGAAATTGACAAGGTCACTTCCCATAGGAATACGAAGCACAAGCACTAAGTGCACAACGGTTTAATGAAGGTCCTACTTGAATAATACCAAAAGCTATAGTGGAAATTTCCTTAGCCACTTCAGTCAATTAATAAAAATATGGAGTCACTTTTGGTGGGGACCTTTCCTTCAATGTCACCAAAATGTCACCTGGGACACCTCGGGGAGGTGCGATTAGCGCACCTTTCCAAGAAGATATAGTCCAGGCGAGCTCCGCTGCTGTGAGTGGTAGCATCCACATATGGACCATTGACATCTCTGAAGGAATCTCGAAATTTGAATCTAAGCCTCAGATATTTAGAGAAAAGCCAAAACGGAGACGGAAGTTTCCTGAAATGGTGGTACCCCCAAACCATCCATTTTAATAGGGGTTTCCATTCTAAACCATCCATTTTGGAGTACCCCTATTTTTTGGAAACACCCAGATGGACCTGACTTCGTCAAAAATTGTGTTTTTTTTAGCAAATGCCAAGGCATTTTTATGATTGAAAACCAAGAAGTGTTTTTTTCGCAGGATTTTTTAGCACTGTTTTTGAAGGAATTAACATGTCCCCAAAAAAAGGACTATTTCAATAGGAAATACATCTTCCAACCATCATTTTGCAGGGGATATGTTAGTTTTCAAGGGGTAATACACTGGACTTCGAAAAACATAACTATAGACTATAGGATTCTGAAGCCACCATTTTCATAGGGTCAAATTTCTGTGGAGGATCAGGACCCTTCCTTTCATGGAGAAACAACTGCTTATATCATAAGAAAGTGATCCTGGTGATCCTTATATTATACATAGAGTGTTCCTTTCCTTACATTGTAATAGTATTTTCAAAAATAATGACAAACATTTCTGTCATTATAATTTACATCCCGCGCGTTTAGTATCAGCCCCCCTGTTTTTGTTGGTGGCAAGTGGCCGAAAGGTCTTGCCATTCTCATGAACCACGTTGCCTAAGTAGAGCTTCGTGGATTTCCAATCTTCCAAGGCGTTGAAATCTCCCATAAGGATGATTGGAGCATTCGGATAATCCTCCAACAAACCAGCGCATGTTGATGGTTCAGAAATCCGGCCATCACCAGTTGAGGGAAAGGTAGTGTTATCCCTTTATTTACAAGGTTTTGGGATACATCCCAGGTGGTTGTTTGGGAGTATGAAATGATGAAAGGCAAAAGTCTCTCCATTCGAAGAGTTAGAAGGAAAATTAAGAAAACAAAACAAATCCACAAGTGCTGTTTGTTCAGAAGTTGGACAAACAAAAAATCACCAATCACCACTGCTACGCATGGGATTTAAAAATATGCTCCCCGTCCTTCACCTTTTTTCTGGCATGTTTCGAGAAGTCCAGAGCATTCCTCAGATCGTCACAACAATTCCAAATAGAGACCCCAAAGCATGCTAGATAATCAACCCGAGAATCAATAAGATGTGAACATGTCTATCCAAATCAGTCCCACTAATTAGTCAAATTCATACAAGTTCCCACTTGATTAGGCATCAGTCTGCTAGTCGATGGTTTCTGTTGAATCTGTTTCAGAAAAGCTTTAGCATCCTTTGGCAATTGGCCGAGTAATTAATTCTATGGTATCCTTAGATGAACCCATTGTCATTGACCAGTGCCGTTAAAGCTTCCCCTTCGGAGATCTGTTTTTGTGGCCCCAATGAATGGACGATGCTAAGATGATGTAAAAAAAGAGCCCAACTCGTCTTTTTTCCCCTCTCCATGATGTTTTTGCCAATAATCTAATACCATAGTTAATGGAGAATATGAATATGGAAAAAACATAATCATCAAATAATTCATCTGTTTTTTTAACAGCTTTTTTGAAGGAAACGACCCCCCTACACAACTAAACCACTGCTTTTTGTTTGGAAAGTCCAGCTTCTGCAAGTGAATGTTTTCATTGCCGCAACACACGGGATGTGCGCCGTAAACCAAGACATGCTTGTTGGAGGACATGTGCCGAAGCACCGCCCAGCTGAGTCCTGCTGGAAGTTTGCAAGGGGAATCAAACATCCAGGAACAACGTCCTAGCTGGTGGTTGAACCAACCCCTTGGTAAGAACGGCTGGAACCTGAGGTTTTACGGGCCCCTTGGAAAAAGAAAAAACCACCGGAACCAAACCATCATTTTCAGGTGGTAAAATGTTAATCTTCCCAAGTCTATCACAAGAATATCCATCGCTAAATTACACCTTCTGACATAATCATGGAAGCGCAAAATGGCTAAACATTTAAAAAGTGACTACTATTGGAGGAACCCATTTGTAACTGAATCATGATGGGAGGAAGGGTATAGCAAATCCTTGGCCCATTTAAGAAGGGGGGTGAAGAAAAAAAATCATGTATTCAAAACCACCCCGTTTTTGTTGCTTGCACAAAAAAAACAAAAATCTCCTCTTTGCTGAAGTGATCCTTGAAGCTTGGGAGGGTCTAGAGTTTGTTTCATTGATTGTCTGCTTCAACATGAAGAGATCATGGAAGTCACCACAATCCCAAACTACAAAACCTCGCCACCTTCCTCGAGGTTTCAAGGAAAAAACACGTCCGGGCGTCCTCTATTAGAACCCCAATCCATCACGGAATCTTCCTCCAGTGCAAAGAGATCAGCGCGGTACAAAATATCTCCATCCCACCATTTCTCTTGTGAACCTCCTCTGCAGAACTCGTAGTGTCCTAAGCTTTTTTTTCGACATCTGATTTTAGATAATTTTCACCTCCAAAATGTCTGGAAAACATTCAACAAAATCCAAGAAGTCTTGGTGGTGGTTGAACCACCCATTTGGATCTTCCCCAAAATCGGGTGAAAGTAAAAATGTGTTGAAACCACCACCTACTATTGGTTTTCATGTGGCTACTAGATTGCCAAAGAAAAACTACAACTGCCATCAACTGCCCTGGCAACTGGACACCAACTAGACCGGATGGAGAACAGAATGATGATTGAAACACCGAATCATATCCTATCTTCCTATCTGCTATTCAAACTCCAACTCCTGAAAATTTATGAAAATTTCACTTCCAAAAAGGCTCTGGAAGTCTTCTGCCGAATCTTCTCCAAGATCTGCCCTTGTTCACTCCATTGTTCCGTGATGACAGCAATATCTGGCGTCATCTCAGCGACCGCTGAGGCTATGCCTTCCATGCGGCTCTCTTTGCCAAGTTGAGCATAATACACCTGGGTGCGGGAGGGCTTCTGCAGCCATGAGACGGTAAGCATCTTTGAATCACTGTGGATGAAAAAAATAATCCGCTATTGATTTTGGGGATAAGCATAAAGAGTCATAAACATGCTCTATATATGATTACATATCCATGAAATTCCATGAATATCATGCAGCATGCAACTACATTCAAGAAGTTTTAGATACATCCATCCTCAGGTGAGCAGTGCTTCGAAGACGTTTGCTGTACCTCTCCCAAAGTTACGTCTAAGAACTTCAATGATGAACACCGTGCAAAAAGAGAAACAATGGAACAGAACACAACAGAATCATTTTTCGTTAGGACCCTCGTTGTTCAGAACAGAAACCTGATTTTTGATGCACCTGTCTTCACTCACTCCCTTAAGGTCTCGGTACATTGAATGCCATCAAGCGTGCACATGTCGCACCGGCTGCACAGTCACTCGCAATCACCGAAGGTGCCGGTGGAGGTGGTGGAGTAGGTTCAGGAGTGGTGGTTGTAGTAGTGGTCGTGCGCCAACCTCTATGATTTTGAAGAGTTGCGTGAAGGGCATCTTTAAGGGTCTTGTTGCTATCAAATAGCTTTGGCTGGTTTAGTGCTTACTCGGAACATGAGGTTGAATGAGAGTAAATAAGGCGAATTGCACGAAGCGCAATGAGGTGACTTGAATGAATTTTAAGATGATTGAATATGGTTGAATGGCTTCATCAGATTATTCCGAATGAATTGAAACATAAAAATCGAAATCATCAGCCAAGGACTTCGAAGTCTTGGCATAGGGCCCGTGTAGGTGTACCTATTCATACCCTTCAACCATCACAAAAAACATCCCCCAAAGTCACTCCTGCCTGCTGGTGGTATTGGTGCACAATACTTGAAGGCCCAAAGCGGCTTATGAAATCCATCCGAACGACATCCAGGCACAATACCATCCTAGCGGCTGGTTGAACCAACCCCTTCGTAAGATCTTACTATGTATGATTATATAGTCAAATCGGATCATTTTCAGAGGTAGGGGTGAAAATTTTGTTTAAAAAAAAACATGTTTTGAAATTATCACCTAGCATCCCAGCCGACAAACTTCGGCGTGATACATACCAAGTCTCCGAGACAATCTTCATCACCTGAGCAGCTGCCCTGACACGCTGATAAGGGCTTCCCGTTGCCGTTTTGACCCGGGGAGTTGTCAAACACAGGTAATGGCGTCTCATCATCGTCATCGCCATCATCGTCATCCAATACCACGGATTTCTTGTAGAACCTCCTCTGCAAAAGCTGCGCACCCACCGTTTCCACTCCGACCTCCCTGTCACAGCTGCATGAGCAAAGAAATCCAAGGATATTCACCACGAAGAACAACAAAACCATGGCTTTTCGATTGGCACGAGTGACGTGATTGCGTTGGGAACGAAAGCGGTTCGGTCTGGTTGGCAGCAGTTGTTTTTTTCTTGTTTTTTTCGAACAGCCTGACTTGCAGCTTGGTTGAATCAATCTCTATGCACAAGTTGAAATGAAAATGCATTGAAGCAATACAAAAACAAACAAGATAGAATGGAATACCATAACCCCACACCATTGAAGCTGACATAAACGATAAAGATGTCTCAAGAAAAACCAACAAAAAACATGATTGCACAAATTCACTTCCTGCCTCTTTGTACATCTTCACCTCAGGGCTGGCGAGTTGTTCGAAGTTCTGATTCTACGTGAACATAGATATTGAGAAGTATTCTAGTTGGTGGTTTCAACCCATTTCGAAAATATTAGTCAAATTTGGTCATTTCCCTAAGTAGGGATAATATTGGGATAATAAAACCAAATATGTGAAACCGCCACCTAGTGTTGCACTTCCTTCACATCATATCATGTCAAAAGATTCAGGTTTTCACCCCCACTAACCCCTGGCAAAAAAAAATAAGACCCGACCCTGGAAAAACATGGGGCTCAACCTGGTGTTTACTATGTTGTTGCTACTTCTTGCTCTCGGTTTCGGTGTGTGCTCTTACCATGAGAGTAGTTTGATCCCAAATCGGAACTGCTATACGTTGAACTCAATGGACACTTAAAATGAAGGAAAATTCACTCCCGGGATGGCTGGCTGAAAGCTGTATCAAACAGCGCAAAAACCATTGGTCTCCACATTTTTTTCGGCCAAACAGTTTTGTTCTTATAGGGCACTACCTAGGAATCGACAACTTCAAGTTGACAGTTGCCATTTCTGAGCTGCAAAGAAAAAACGTCATTCCATCATCTGTGGTGCCTTGGTCTTTTGTTGGCACCCGACTCCACCAGAAATCGCACCTTCAAGGTTGCCATTCTTAGCGACTACAAAAAGAGGCGCTTGGTCTTTGTTGGCACCCGACTCCACCAGAAATCGGACAACTTCAAGGTGCCCTTTTGCAGCTGCTACGTTTAGAGGGGTTGCTCCAATATCTGTAGTGCATTGGTCTTTGTTGGCACCAGACTCCACCAGAAATCGGACAACTTCAAGGTGCCCTTTTGCAGCTGCTACGTATAGAGAGGTTGCTCCAATATCTGTGGTGCCTTGGTCTTTGTTGGCACCTGCTTCTACCAATAAAGACACGCATTTGAGACTTCCATTGAAGGATGCTGCACACAAGGGCGTCACTGCATTTGCACTTTCCAAATTGGGATTTCGTGGCTGGTTCAAGTGCTTTTCGAGAAGTTTGTCATCATTTTCGCAACATGCCACCATGATGGCCTGATCCTGCCCCATGTCAGGCAGCTGAAACTGTACAACTTGAAGGGTCAAGGTATGATTGCCGATCAAGTTTTGATCATCATCCAGTGGGCAGTTGTATTGAAGGAGCCGTTGTCGGAAGCGTGGGATGCCAATCTTCTGTGCCAAGCCCTGTTTTAAGGCCTTCACTGAACCTTCTGCAAAGTCCACTTCTTCAAAAAACCCAATTGATTCACCAGTCACTGCGGAAAGCACTTCTAACATGGGACAACTATCAAAAATGGCCCCTGAAGTCAGAAACAAATCTGAATATCACTGATTTGTTGAAACACCTCGAACCAAAAGTGGTTGCCCGAGAATCACGCATCCTCAGAACAGCAGAAACAGCAATGTTATAGGATGTTGTAGGTTTGTATCGATCGTACATCAATGATTCAACAAATCATCAGAACAAGATGCCGCAGAAACTACCAAGTTTTCTTCTCTCGATCCCAAACCACCATGTTTCCGGCCGTTTTTCCGACCCAGTGGCTGGTTGTCCCGTCCGAAACAGACGTTGTGGGGGACCTTCTTCTGACCTCAGACTCGTTGCATTTCGGCCCAACTCAACTCACCTAAAATGATGGGCCTTGGAAAAGGTGGCTCCGGCTTTAAATATGGCCATTTCTGGTATCTATCTTAGATTTCGGGGGTGTAAAATGAAGTGACTTGAACTGCCAGAAACTTATTTGGTATCCAGTCATATCCTCCAAATTCTTCTTGCATTCTCAGACTTCCAAACAGATTTCCAAAATGTTCACGATGTGGAAATCTAAGGGTAGTCTGGGGTTGTCCAATCCCTCCTATTCAACGGAATATAAAATCTCGCAAACCTCCGACTTCCTGTAAAGAAGGCCGTTTTTTGGTAGGATTTCAGGATCCTAAAATTTGCCCTGAACATCCCCCACACTACCTGTGAAATATATCCCGAAATGGGGCGAGGTCAAATCACACCGGACACTTGATATGTACA
>DF239241.1:233167-254129 GCA_000507305.1 Breviolum minutum Mf 1.05b.01
GAGAAAGAGAAGCATCAACGACATAGAGAGAAAAGACTTGAATATTTTGAAAAATATTATGAAGAACATAAGGAAGACAGAAAAGATTACAGGAAGGCATATAGTCAAATTGAAATAGAATGTGAAGTTTGCAAATGTACAGTTAGAAAATGTGGATGGACAAGACACATAGTGTCAAGTAAGCACAAGAAAAATCTGGATAATTTTGTAGAATAATTTGTAGGAAATGTTTGAATAAAATTTATCCTAGAAATTATTTTTTTTGAACATATTTTTGTGAAAATTGTTTTTTTTTGTGGATGTATGGTGGGCGAGCGGGACTGGTGTATGAAGTGGGGATATTTGTGCTCTTGCTATAGTACCCTTGCTAACAGGGATTATTGCAGCCCGCCATGGGAATCCCTTTCAACCAACCAACATAAATGGCGTGAGGTAGGTTTTCTTCTTTTGTGGCTCACGATCTGGCGAATGGCTCCATCATCTACCTAACATAAATATATCAGCAAAAATCAGCCAATTTCTAGGTGTTTGTTTCTTTATGCCTTTCAAGCATTTGTTTCAATTATGCCGTGCAGTCTTCCTGTAGAACAGGCACTTCCGAACCACCTGTGCTAGTGGCTTTGCTTGTTCGCTATGCGTTCCTTGGACACAGAAGGTCAGCAAAGGATTTCACGAGCAACATCTGAAGATACTTCGCTATACTTCGCTTTCTTCCAATCAAGGGATATGAAAGGTCCTGCTTCCGCAAGCCTCGAACATCCGATATCCGAGGTACAGCAATGCTCAACTTGCGCTGCGTTGTTCCACGCGAGGCGTCCATGTTTCTATGCAGTTGCCTGTTTTGACACTGTCAAACCCAGTGGCACTTAAGCACCTCAGATCCCGTATCCTGACTTGCTGTTCGTTGTTATAGATTTATAATGATTTACATGTATTATAAATATATACACATACATATATAACACATGTAATACAAAAGATATTTATTGTAACGGATATAATTCAATGACGTCTTAGTTTGTACTTGCAGGCTCATCGGAACTGGGACCTTTGGTTGCTCAACTCGATGCTGCCCAGCAAGCCCTTCGTGGCCGTGTCCCTGTTTCTCAAGCTGCACAAGGTTGTTTTTATGGCGGGCAATAATAAGGCCAATATTGGATGATTTGAGTGTTTGAATAAGATGCTTCCACTAGGACGATCGATATTTCTCTGAAAGTCCGGTGTTAACTCTAATTTTCCTCTCGGCTGTGCATGACAGCTCACTTGACACAGTTCCGCTTCAGATAAGCCATGCTAAGCCATTTGGGCATGGAGAGATGAAAGACTGTCGATGGAGTTTCAACTCAGCTTGCTGTGCTAAGGGGGCGGAAGACATGATCCTGGATGCAGCCTCAGCACAGTTTGGCAAGTGACAGATTGTTTGATGAAAGCGGCGCACACACCCTTTGGGCAGATGCAGTGCATCTTCTTGCAACTGACATTCTATATGTACATTTCATCTCAGAAAGGAGACTCTGAAAAAGGAACATCATTTCAGCTGAGCTTGCAATGAACATCGTTGGAAGACTGGAATGTGCGGCTCCTTAGGCGGTGTCAAATGAAGCAAAGAGACTGATCTATGATGATCAGATGCCAAGTAGCTGCCACTTGACAGCAGGTCTTTTTGCAGGTCATGATTAGGGAGACCTACTTCTTTCATAAATGGTTGGAATTGGCTGATTGTTTTTTCAATCTTTTGGAATGCTCGCTTGCAACTGCATGGAACGATTTCTTGAAGAATGTGTTGCCAGGTGGAAGCATATGCTGTTTGAATGTTGATTGCGTAAGACTGTTTGAGACAGCGTCATTGCATTTGTGATTTCTGCATCTGTATGAACTAGATGTATCATGAGTGATGAGGTTGTTCAAGACAACTTCAGTCTTGCAAGTCACGTCTGAGGTCCGATTCTCCTGCCAGATCAGGAGCAGGTGGCTATTACGGCCATTGCTGCTGTTATCTTTCCACATGTGCAACTTACATGTTAGCGGCAAAGTTGCTGACCGTTTCGGTGTTGTTTCTGAGCTGATGGCAGTTCTGAATCTCAAGTGCTTCGCGTTTAGATGGGGGTTTTGATCACACAGACTGGACAGCCCTGAATGTACAACTTTGAGCGTAGCATTGCCACAAGTCTTGGTCAGGGAGCTCAGACAGAAATCTCAAAGGAAGCTTCCACATGCAACTCTTCTGCAGGCCGTAGCATCCGCTCCAACACAACCGGAAGGCGTGGCAATGCGGAGTGCTAAGCAAGGAATAAAAAGGGGGAAGAAACACAAAGGTGACACCTGCGTTGGAGTCGGACATGTTGTTTGACAAAAGTCCGGTTCTGAAAGTGAAGGTTCCGGACGTGAAGATGACATGCTAGGGTTTCGGAAGTGGAGGTGATGTTGAGGGTTCTGGGGGAAGCTGAAGGTTCCGGAGGGTTCGAAGGTTCTGCGATTGTTTTGGAAGGTAGTTCCTTCAGGTGGATGATTAGTAACTTAGTAGGTTCTGCAGCAGCCTTCTCGAGGGTGCAAAGGTGCCATGAGTATACCACGTATTCTGATTCTAAGTAGATCTAAGAGATGAGGAGATATGAGTATTCGGTGTGAAGTCATCTGGCATCCAGTGGGCCATTTCGTTGTGTGGATTGGCACAAGGTACTCTAGGTACTGTTCCACTAGTTGGCTTTGGAACCCACGAGTTACAAGGGTTCGGAGCCTCGGGACATGACTGCAGAAACGGTCAAGAACAGGCGTCAAGCGTGCTTAATGTTTTCTGATCTACCATTCCGCATACTCAAATCATTTGTTGCACACATTTGGTACATGTTCATGTACAGTACTTCAGCAAGGGACTTTGAATGGCTTAGGACTGAGTGCTACGCAGCTGTGCGGGCTGCTCTAGAGGCAGAGCTGGCAAGCCGACATCCCTGTCCACAAGTAAGGAAGACTCAGGAAGACATCCTAACTTCGACCATACTTCTACCTGATTTGAAGATACTTGAAGCATATGGATTCAGACTTCCAGCTGTCCTTCCTCGTTCCTCCTTCCTCTTTCAGGCAGGTGTACGTCACATTGATACTGCCGAGACCTCAGACGAGTCTGACACTGTCGAAGCAAAGATGGCAATGGAAAGCGTCTGCCGTGCTTTTGCATAGTGAATGTTAGTAATTAAAGTTGCTAACTTGGTTGATTTGTTCTCTAGAAACAAGTTGTGATGAAATGATTGCCCTCAAGACTTACAATTTGAAGCAATGTCCACCGTCATGGTCCGCAATACAACAAACAAGCTTCATTTTCATCATGACGTGGAGTCAGCCACCCATCCCACCTACTTGAGGCTGAAGGCTATCAGAATGCTGTCAGCATTACCGAAGCAGTTCTGGACAGCAAGGCTTGGCTTTGCTGCTTGCATTCACCAATAGGATGGTTGCCAAATCCACCCAAATCCCTAGTTCAGAAGCCAACAGCCAGCAAACATGCTAATCTCTGAGAGATACTGCAAGACATGGTGCACCTGTGAGAGTCTTCTACTGTAGAAAACTGACTATGCACTGCGAACATTCCACTCTACCTCTTTGGTTAAACCTGTCGCAGCAGTTCGGCAAATGAATGCAAAGGTGCCTCGGGAACAGATCTTTGTAGCTACCAAGCTGTCTTCCACTGGTCTTGACGAGGTTGGGCTTGAGGGGCGTTGCGTTGAACGAGGGGAGCACTCCAACCCGACAATCCCGTCCTCGCCTGCGTTCACAGGCGACGTCTTATGAGATCTTGTCAAAGGAGTTGAAGCTCTTGCCAGCTGGCCGTGCAGAACTCTGTCCTTCGACTCAATTGCTCCATTTGAAAAAGATTTGAACGCAGGAAGCGTTTGTCAGGGCTAGTTCAGGGCTCATCTGAGGCTATCTCCACTTTCCGAGTGAGAAGAACCTTGACGGCTGGCGAGCCCTGGAAAGACTTCATAGTGAAGGCCGTTGCAAGTCCTTGGGTCTGAGCAATTTTCACCAGAGAGACGCCTGGTCAAAAGGATTTTGAGGATAGAATGATAGAATGGCCACGGATTTTTTCGGGATTGACTTCAAAGGGTACTGAAGTTGGAAATTCAGTTTACCCCAGTTACTACTCGTAATGTTTTTGTGAGCATTTCAGCAATACTTGCAAAGGGTGCACATGAGAGTAACTAGATTTCATCTGGCCCCCCTAAATGACATTTGGCAATCAGAGTGACAGAAGTCAAGAACATCATCCAATCATATCCAATCATCCCGAAGACATCTAGGGTCTAGTGTGGAAGCACAACAATCCTGATTGGCTCTCATTGCCGTTGTGCTCCAAGGACATTCAGCAGATCATGAACCATGGCAAGGTGAAGCCTATAGCCCTACAGAAGCTTAGTTTCCAAAGGATGAATGAGAGGAGGAGGTTTCGACTGTTTTGAGGGTTTGGGGCAGCTCCTGACTCAGGCCAATTCATGTTTGTCATGTTGCTGCAACGAAAGTCGGAATCTTTGCGCCTACTATGGCAGTATGAAGAATATCCTATGTTCTCTGGGAAGAAGGAGAAGAAGAAAATATTCCTTCTCATTCTCATAGGATTTTTCCACCCGCTGGGTGGCGGATGGATTTTTGCAACAGCAGCTAAACCTCTCAATGCCTCATCCCGATTTTTGCAAGCAAACTGAGCACAAGCATTTCGGGGCGTTCATCGATGTGCTCCTCCCAATGTACTGAAGCCTCCAAACTTATGCATGACTGCATGACTTAAAATCACTGCCGTCGTTCACTTTAATCTGGGAACATGCTCAACTGTTTGTATCAGGTTGTTGGTCTTGCTTGTTCATTACATATGGTTCGTGCGCAAGTGCGTGGGTTCCTTATTTCTTTTTTTGCCTTTCCTTGCTTGTGGTGGTCGCTGCAGCAGTGGGCATGGGGTGGTGGTGAGTTGCCTTTCTGCGGGAGGTAGTGCCAAGGGTTTGTTTCAGGATTCGGCGTTCAAGCCCCCTATGACTCTGTTCTGCGTGAACTGTGCCGCCACTGCACAGATGACAGACAAAGGGAACGTTGGAGCAGGTCAAAGCTCACCACCATAGTGTTCGTCGACTTCCCCACCATTCTTTACTGAGGATCCAATTTTCCATCTATGAACCTCCAAGTCCAACGTTTCTTCGTTGGCTTCGATCAGAGAAGATCCTCGTGGTCGCTGCAGCCACACTCAATCCCAATGCGACGGCCAACCTGAATCCTATGGAGGACTTCAGAGGTAACAGGGTAACATGGGCTGATTGAGTGATCCCGGTTGTGGCTGCCACCAAAAGCCCAAAGCTGTTGGAATCATTGGAATTCTCACTTTTTACTTGATAGGATCCACATGTGCTGCGCATTGCGGCGAACCATGGCCGGACACCTGCGCAGGCCTTGAGCCCCATAAACAAAGACACTGACTGACAACTTGATGCAGGCAAAATGCAAGGTTGTGCGATGCCAGAGCAATAAACAGTCAAAGTCAAGAACAGAGGCATTTCCCAGGGTGTGTCAATTTTCTTCCAGAAAAACTTGACTTTTGACCATTTGGAGTCAAGCAATGTCAAGATTTACATTTTTGATGTGTAAGCGGATGCAAGTGGGACAGGCGGGAGACAAAAACAATTCATTGAAGAACATTGAATCTCTTCATTCGGCTATCAGGTTTTGCTGCGTTGGCTATTGCAGCAGCGTGTGGCAGTCTTGCCTCGCAGTCGATCGCTGGAGCATATTCGTGAGAATAGTCGCGTGGCTTTCACAGAAAGATTGCTCACTGCTTCTGCTTTCCGGAGGGCTAAAGATTCGGAGTGCATTTCTGTCAGGACCATCATGTCAAGCAACATCTCAGCCATGTTTAATGTAATTTGTGTGGGATCGGAGTTTTGACCTGGTGAAGATCTGGATTCCGAATTGATTCGGCTTGACAAGTGATCCAGTGATCCAGTGATCTTGAAACCAAGGTAATCTGGACTTTCAGCTGACGAGCCAGGAACTCACATGGCTAAATGGCTTAGCCACTTTGATGCAGAGCATTGGGAGACAGTTGCGTCCAGATGGCGCGCCAGACGTGTTCGGCCTGCGTTGACAGATGACAGATGCAACAGCTGCACATTTCGGACATGGATAGTGTTTTACTGACGCATGGAGTTGTGCTCAAACCTGCGAGCGAAGCCGTGGAGACTTGGAGAACACTTGCGAAGGGATACATGAAGCCAGCGACTTGAAGGCCCTGATCTCGCTAAATCACGGCGGTTTCAACAGAAGAGCATCAAAGTCAGGTGTGATGACGGTGCTGTGACAGCCAAATTCGCACAAGGCGATGAGAGCAAAGTCCAAGGATGCAAAAAGGATGAAACACGTGTTTGTCAAGGCTTGGTCAACCTTTCAAGATGACAAAATGCCATAAAAAAGCGGGATTGGTTCGGAAGCCGGATTTACACCAATGCATCCACAAGATCATAGCAAGATCAGCACCAATACTGCTGTCTATCAGGGTGGTGAAACTTGCATCGTGCCACCAATGCCTTGAACGCTTACTGTATTAGCTGTGCTGCCCTGGCTCTCAGTCTCAGAGATCGCTTTGCTGCACAACAATTTCAGCAAAGACGCTGTTGCGAATGTAGATAGAGATTGTGAGCACTCAAACACCAATCTCAAAGAAGTCTCTCGATCAACTCAGTCTCATCGCAGCACTATTTCAGCAAGACTTGCCTGTGGCCGTCATCCGTTTCCCGCGCTGTGGCCGGATAGTCGTGCAGCCATGGCTGAGGAGGCAGGTCTTTCTTTTTGGATGGAGCTAAAGGCCATGGTTGCACTTTTCTATTTTGGAATGGGTCTTGAAAATCTTCACGAGGACGCCAAAATTTGCATTGAAACCTACTTGGCTCAAGAGCTTTGACTTTCAAGGTTGCTAAAGATGCTGGCCGATCAGATCGATCAAATTTAGTAGGTCATGGCCTGTGTTTTGAATAACACATCCTGGGGTGCATTGGCCATCATGGTGGCGCTGGAGTTGTGTCTTCCATGGGATTTGAGCCACAAGAATGCCATCTCTCGCATGCAGTTGCTGGTCTCTGAGCGGCCCCAAGGTGAGACCATCCGAAGTGGTGGGATTGCAAGTTGCCCTTCCATGGACCTATTCCCCCAAGATCCAAGGAATCTATCAGCTTCTGAATTTCGTCCGTGCCAAGCCAGAGGTGGCCTCCAAACCTTTCCGTTGTGATACCGCAGAAATCCAACTTTGAGATTTGGAACTCGGTTTACATGGAGAAAGTGTAATGGGATGTCGCTTTTCCAAGTCTCTCCGAAGAGCTCCTTCAAAGGCTTGACAGTAGCCTTGCCGACTTCCAAGAGAAACTGCGTGCCTACGACCCGTTGTTTCTGAAGTTTCTGAAGGCTTATGGACCTGGAAACGAGCGTGGCTACTCAGCTTTGGGCAAAGTTGGCCAAGACATCTTTCTGTGGCGACTGACGGGGTGCATGGGGCATGGACTTCACGGCCGAAGAAGCTATCCTGAAGGCCAAGGATGCAAGAGCAGGTGCTGCAGAGATGTCCAGGCAAGTGGTTGACGGCTTGTCTGCCGCCTTTGGAGAGGACATGGATGTACCAGCGGTCTTGGCCATGATCAATGATCAGAAGGGTCCGTTGTACCAAGACATGTCTTGGGAAGAGATGGCCACAAATCTCACTTCGTTTTTTTCCCGATATCCTCAAGAACACTTCAATCGCCTTTGGGACACTGAGCAATTGCAACACAGCGGTCCATTCTTGCAACACCCTGCCAAAGAGTTCTTCCCAGGCGGGTGTGCTGGGTATGTATTCCCTGCTTTTGGTCTGAACGCCCCGGCCTGCAAGGAGAATGGCGAGTGCAGAACCCCTCCTTTTCTCTCGCAGCCAAAAATGCTTTGCGAACCTGACCAAGGGGAAGGGTTGGGCCACTGGCTCCAGCAAACCCAATGTCCGCCTCCGCCTTGCAATCCAGACTTGCCTGTGGTGGACACCTTCCAGGAAGGCTGGGGTACTTACTGTGAAGGCCTTGGAGTGGAGCTTGAACAATATGAGTGCCGGTTCTTCTTGGAGCACGATGTGAACTACGGGAATAAGACCAGGACAGAGGCAGAGACAACTACCCGTTTGCTTCCCCAACCTTATATGAATCCAATGCCATGGATTTCATCATCGACACATGTCAGAGGTCCACGCGTATTACCCAACACTGGAACTCATGACTCGCCAGTAAGGATTCGTTGGGGGACAAGTTTTCGTTGCCCGTTATGGGCGCTCTCGTTGACCCGTTGACACCAGCCAGCAGGGCAGAGCTTCATTGATTGCAGCAAGGCCAACAACTGCTTTGGCTGAGTGGGCCGGGTGCGAGGACATGTCGCTGAAATCATCCGCTCAGCCATCCATTCGGCTGCTCCGAACGTTGCGCGAGGACTGGCCTTTTTAATGATTATTAAACTTTAGTTTCAACATGAATGACTGTACATTTTCTGAAGTAGAGCCAAGTGACCAACAGAAGGATTGTTGGCAAAGCTTGAAGAAAAAATGAGTTGCCAAAAGTGAGGAATACATTTACTGTAGGTCCGCTGGGTAGACCTTCTGTGCCATCGCTGCAGAGATTCACACGACAAGTCGTGAAGCATTCGGCGTTTGCTCCACTGTTCATCATTTGGTGTTTGCTCGAAATCTTTGAGCGCCACACCACATCATTATATATTTTGTTCCTGGAATGGGCCCACCCCGTTTTGATTGTTGGGAGGAGATTGCTCTTCTTCCATGGGCCTGGGAGACTTAGGCGGTTCAGATACAATTTTCCTGGGATCAACTGCTTCCACCTCCATGTCACTGCTTGGTGAGGTGTGTTCCCCATTCCCAAATTCGGGCTTCGCTCCACCGGTACGGGGTACCTGAACCTTTTGTCGCCGCAGTGATGTCAATCTACGAGGGAAGCATTTTCTACGTACAGGATGGTCCACATCAGTCCTCCACTTATTGTCAGCGTAGGGGAATTCGTCAAGGCTGCCCGCTTAGTCCGTACTTGTTTATTGTTGTCTTGTCAGCTTTGCTGCGCGATTTTCAGCACAAATTTTAACTAATTTTTCATTAAGGCCATGGACATACTCCGGGGAATATCCTCTTGTCGATGTTGAATATGCAGATGACACTGTTTTCATGGCACGGACACAGTCGACTGTTCATCAACTTCTGCACTTGCTTCAGCACCTTGCCTCCCAGCGAGGCCTTCACATCAACCCAGATAAATGTCAGCTGCTGCGGCTCAATTCTAATCTCCCCATTTGCCTATCCCATTCCACTTCCCCTACCAGCTGTTGTTCCTGCTGTTTCTGCTGCAATTTTACTACCCTACCCCAACCAAAAACTCTCTAGCTGATACTCCCGGTGGTGGACACGGCAAAGTACCTCGGAGCTATGATTTCAGCCAATAGCTCATCCAATGCAGATGTGGCTTACCGCTGCTCTCAGGCTGCAACCGCCTTCCGCTGTCTTTTTCCTGTTTTCACGCACCCTCAGATTCATCCAAAAAGGAAGCTCCAGATTTATGCCCAAATCGTAATGGCAATCTTACTACTCGCTACAAGGTCCTACGCCAAAGTCTCAAATCTCCCAAATCAAAAGTTCATATTATCATAGTTGTTTGGACCCCTCTAGCGCTGATTGCTCCAACCACTTCCTGTTGCAACAGGCTTTTGCCCAAGTCCCAGGTCTCTTGCTCCCCAGTCAGCTAATGTCCAAAAACCGTCTAAAGTATCTTGGCCACATACTCCGTCACCGACCTGCACTGAGCACCATCTCTGTTTCAATGATTCACTTTCTCTCCGTACCATCTCGTCACCATTTCGCTGTGGTGCCCCAAGAGCACACTGGCCAGAAATTGCCCTATAGCGGAATCTCAGTATCGTCTAAGTTGTCATTCCAATAACAACGTCCCTTCGCCCGGAGATAATCTTCATCCTCTTTTTCCAACACTTCACACTCCCTGACCTCAAAAACTGGACGCATCCCTCCATGCCGTACTGGTAGAACACCGCAAGACAAATGCATCAACTCCTTCCGTTAGCTGAAGAAAGAGAATACTGGAAACAAATTGCTGCCCCCTGAGCTGAAAGAACCGAGAGTGTTTGCTGCTGATATGTAGTCCTGCACCGTGGGCTGCATTACGCTAGGAAAAAAAAGTCGTGAAACAATATCAATGACATGTGATGAAAGATGAACGAATATGGGATGATTGAGCTCAAATGACACTTGATGGTACTTGATTGCGCTCAGACAACTCAGAAAACTATGATAGCATCAGTGAAACATCAGGTGGCCTTAACGGACTCCAAGGTGGAAAGACTGCGAAAGGCTGTAAAGGGGCAGTTGGAGGGGCAGTTTTGTAAACAAAAACAGATCTTAAAATTTTGACAGAGTGTGACATGTTTTGCAAATAATTCGCAGTGCAATATTTCATGCATCGCATTCTCCCACGCCCGCCTTCTTCACCATTTTGTCTTTTTTCCGTGGCATGTGCCAAAAAAAGGTTTACTTGCTTGACAGTGTTAGTATTATTGTCATCCCACGGGACCATCTTTGCCACAGACCCTGGATCCAATGCCACGCTTGTGCGCCAAAGTGGTGCGCGGTTTTGGCACCTTGGAAAAAAAGGAAGTTCAAGGATTTTGGGCGCGTTGATCTTCTTGTGAAACCCCCAGACTGTGAAAGACACGCGAGAAACTGAAAGGAAACATTTGCTTGGCGCTACAGTTCATCACCAGGTCGCGGCAGCAAATTATTCGGTTTCCCAACCGCCAACATGAATATCAGCCCTGGACTCAGCTAAATTTGGACTGTGGTTTCTATTATGATCCCTGGCATCATAGATTTATAACACCCGCTTATAGCATCATAGACTTATAACAATTATCATACATCTTTCAAGTCCTTGGCTTCTTTCAATCCCTGGCATCTATTCAAGAAAGATGCATGTATGATGAATTACTATATATTTCAATAACACCAGGCTTTTTCAGCCCTCAACCCGTTGGTTTGGTTGGCAGCACCATAGCTTCCAGGGTGGGATGTGGCCGAGTCCCCTGAGAAGCTGGAGCCGCAGGTGCTTGCCGTATATTCAAGCTGCTAGCTGATGCTAGCTGCTAGAGGATCAAAGTTTTGTGGCGGGAAAAACTTGTGAGGAGAAAGACGTCCTCAACTTTGCTCGTAGCTGCGAAGCAGGCCTATTGGTTAACATTCAGAACTGCATGGCCTTTATCTCCTTTATGTCAAACAACGATTGAAAAATATGAACATTGCGAAACCGCTTTTCGGGGAGCTTTTTGGGCCATAGGGCGCTTAAGCTAAAGGGATTGTCTTTCAAGATGCCACGAGCTTCCAGATTCATCATTTGGTGTTCCAAGCAGTAGTGTGTCATGCACCAGTACATATCAATCTGAATTCCTACTTTTTTGCAGATAACGTGAGGATAGGAAATTGTGTAACTTTGGATGCATTTGAGGCATCTACTACGGGTGGGCCCAGGTGAGCAATGGCTCACGCCTCAGCAAAGGTGATCATTGCGAGGAAAGTATTAGAATAAATCAACAACTTGATCCTGCAGATGATGAATGATCTTGAGTCCATGGTCGGATGAGCTTGAAGCATCCTTTAGACTCTTTAGAAATTCTTCCAGGGGTCTGGTGGTGGTCTGGGCACCAATGCCATGGATCCATTTTGGGTCCATTTCGGCGTTATTTTTTTGGAGCCTTCCTATATAGAGGTCCAAAAATCGGGGTCTTTCCCAACACCCCCAGCCTCAGTGGTCTAGCTTTCATTTTCTCTGGCCACTCAAGTTCTGATCAGTCTTGTGCTTTTCGCAAGATCGGCCTGGATCTGTTTGTCATCGAGTCATCCCTTCCTCAGGGTTCGTTGTGACTTGAATGCACTGCTGGCTCGCACTCCTGACTACTTGGATTAGTCACTGATTGGAAGATTGCTTTCCGGCTCGAAAATGCCCTTTTATAGGAACGACCTTGCTTGTGGCAACTCCCAAGCTTTACCTGCGCGCAACGGCTGCAGATGACTAGTGCGAAACGTATGAAAAAGCGTTGAATAATCACCCGTCCAAAGTTAAACGGTCATCCGAATGCAATTTTGTTCCAGCCTTGTCACCCTCAAGAACGATTGAATCTTGAGGTCCTGATCGTGGCATCTACAAGGCTGCACTTTGTTACATCGGCTCGCAAAGTGGTTTGTGTGGCATATCCACCATAGCTTGCACTTGTATCTTTGTGCAAACTTGAATGCCCTGGTAATGAATTTGACAAGGTGTCCTGAATCGGAGTTGTTTCATAATCTTTGTTCAATTTGGTGCCTGAAAGAGATCATATGTTAAGAGCAGGTTTGTGCCTTATGCATTTTGAAAAATTTGTGGTCACATCTCAATTCCATCGGGTTCTGCTTCATACACTTGCCTCCTTCCCCGATTCAGACTGCGATGAGTGTGGGGTGGAATCCGACTTTCCCGGATGTCAAGGTGGGCTCTTCAGCGCAATGTGTTGAATCGGATCAGATTTTCGCGGACTGCAAAGCATCAATTTGTCGAGACAGATTCACTTTGAACAATTTTTCCATGCGAATTTTAAACATCTTTACTTTTCCATACTTTTCCTTTTTTCCTTTTGCTTCCAAATTTCTTTGCTCGTCTCTTTCTGTGGGGTCAGTTGATACAGGCCAAGACTATGGAGCCATGGATCCTGCATGACTACGCAGCTTGGGATTGTAAGAAAAACAAGACGCCAGAGAGAACTGTTAAGGATGCAAGGTGGTGTGTAAGATTGTCAAGAGGCAAGTCTCAGCTGGAACAAGATCAGAGGCAGTCTACCTACAGGACATTCCTTCGTGTGCAATTGAGGCTTCAAACACTATCTTTTGAGAGTTGAAATTAGACCTAGTTGCAGTAAAATGGTTCTAGTCGTAGAAGTCCAACGATCTGCAGTCCCAGGCTGAGGACTTCTACGACTGTGAGCTGCGCCTGATTGTTTGCGGCTTTGTTCGGCCGGAGAATCCCTGGCCAGATTTTGTCATACAAGACGTACCTTCTTGTATCTTATCTTATCCATATGATATAAATCTATACAGTGTAGTATTGTGGTCAGGAACTACTATGACACTTGGTATGCAGTATCCATTGTATGATTGAAGACTGAATCAATCTCATTGTTAGATGAAATCCTTTGATAGCAACAGTCCATTCCAGCTAAGGAGAGCCTATCTGAGTTGCTACTTGAGTTTAGTGAAGTCCTTGTCCATTCTTGCCTCTTTGCCAGGGCCAAATTTGCTGACTTCAAAGACCTTATTGTTGCAATCCGCGAGGATGGGACAGGGTTTCCATGTAATGGACATTCATCTTTTCGTTTTTTGAATCGGTGCTGTCAAGTGGCACTGCTTCAACACCAGGCTCGGGAAGTTGACTGGAACCACAACTTCTGTCCTTGCCAGCGCAGGACGGAGAGTTCTGTCGGGAAACCTTGGACGATGAAGCTCTGTCCGCTTTGGCAAAGGATCCGTCGGGAAAGCTCAGTTTTGTTTCCCTCAGTCCACGAATATGACATGTTGAAAAGAAACATGTCCGATACCGGAGAACGTATCTGGACGTATGGATTTTCAAGAGTCATTGAAGTCCTTTTGGAACCTGACAACGACAGCATGCCAGCTCAGTGATCAGGTTTTTCATGGCGGATGCGGAGACTGCGTGAAGATCTGATGACTCCAGACGTGGCTGGTCCAAGCGCTTGGAGCACAAGGACATATTGATCATATTGTCAAATACAAACAAACAGTTGCGAAAAAGAAGAGCGATGGTGACTCAGGTCTCGCAATGAGCTGGCGGGTGTGGCCATCCACTTGGGGCCAAGCAATTTCACCTACTTAGCCCCGCATAGCTTGAGCAAAGCGATGAAAAAACGCCAGGGTCACGACAGAACTGTGTGTTTGAACTGACTTGCACGATTTTTGGATGATAGGAGCTTGGTGAGAATGTCTGAACACCCTCATTGTTGTCTTTGTGGCACTGAGCACCATGAAAGGAAGCTAAACGGTCTTTGGACAAAATAGCTCGAAGAACTGTAGAACTACTGCTGCGAGTGGTTCTTCTAGGACAACGCAGCCTCATCAGAATGAATTGGTGTGAAATGCAGTTTTGGCCATTTTACTCCGCGGCCAACGTCTTGCAGTTCAGCTCAGAATGAAGTAAGACAAGGCGTCCGGGCACCGCCGCAGAGCGGAAGGTGCGGTGAAAGGTGCGGTTCCAAGAAGCGATCATCTCCATACGATGTCCCGCAGATTCTCCAGTTCCGTTGATTTCTGTGTTTTGCAAGTTCCTGAAGTTCAAGTTGGAGTGATAATTCCCCTTTGCGTGGACTTGCTGCATTGCTCTGAGGTGATGTGCAGGCTGGGGATCGGCCCAGATCATCTAATAAAAGACCAGTTTGGGGTCTTGCAAACGAGTAGGGCTGGATTGTCCCTAGACGGCCTTGCAATTAATCCTCTGAGTTGGTTGCATTTTCCCAGGTTTTCTTCACACATCATTTCGAGTCAAAGCTCAGGCTGACAGTTTCTTGCATTGCCAGAGTCTCCATTCAACTTCATCGTGTGAGGCCACCAACGCTGAAATGGCTGGTTTGGATGGCTGTCACACCAACCTTAGCCATGCGGGTGCAAAAGAATCCAGTTGCACGAGTCACAGATTTGTTAGAGCGTTTGCAGGCGCCTTGGGAGTTGGCGTAGCGTCACAAATTTTGGTAGCAAGATGCTTTTCGAAGCAAGGATCGAAAAGCTGATTAGATAAGCTACAGTAATAGTGGGGCAGGGCTTCAAACATGTATTCTTTGTTTGAACAGCAATTCTTTGTTTGTTTGAAATGACTTTGGAGCGCTTCTATTCAATTGGGTCCACTGAGCTATTGCTTCTTGCCTGTACAGGACAAGGTTGAAAAGCAGGGGAAGGATGAAGCGAAACTCTGGGAGACGATGCTGCTTGGCCTGCGGCTCCACAATCATGCGTCTCTGTTGATGTGAGTACTGGCCAGTTGAGTAGTGGTGAAGTATTTAGTGTACTCTTTTGATCAATCTGATCACTTCCTGAGGAATGGAATTGTAAAAGGAATTCGAGTAAACGGTTCTGAGCGTATCGTGTGCACCTGAGGCAGTGCAATTGCAAGAAGACCAGCACGAACCTGCAAAAGAACGTTGAGCAAGAAGAAGCCAGGCGCAGCAATGAACCAACATCAACATCCAGCTATTCACGTGATCTGCTGCCAGGCTGCCATTGCTCCGCAGCGACCATGCAGCCCTGGGCGCACAAAAGGCTCGGTTCGATGCGGAGAAGGCCAGCCGCGGGTCGAGTACTGGGGGGACGAAAAGGAAACAAGAAGAGACAAGGTTTCAGCTGGTTGAGCATCCATGTTTCATAATTTTGATTGCAAAATCCATTCCCTACATAGTGAGCTTGCCCAGGAGCGTGCTGTTGCTGAAAGCAAAGATGCGCAAACAGCCCTATCTTCAGCGCAAGAGCTCAGGCCCCTTAGTTGAAAAGTCTCAATCATGTCCAGTTCCATAGCAAATGGTGAGTGGTGTATCACGACATAGCCAAAACAACAACTGGATTGACAAACATTGACATTGCAGTATTCTTCCTGATCCATGAGACAGCCTGGTCCCGGCAAGCTTTTGGTCAATATTTTTGTTTTTGCATCTTTGAGACATCGATTGGCACATGTTCGAGGCAAAAAGAAGCCAAAGAGTACAAGAAGCTCAAGGACTTATGTGTGAGAGCTATGTGTCCTTTCCCACGCAGCAAGGCATCGTGTCCTCGTTTGCGCACACATTTTTGGGCATTGAAGTACCCTTTTGATGCAACTGATGGGTTTAGGTCTAGATTGGGAATTAGATATCAATTCCAGAGGCCACGATTCTGATGGTCATCTGGCACGAAATGCCAGTTTCATCCAAGTACAGTGAAGCGAGGAAGAGATGCAAGGCAATATGGAAGCCATTGGCAGAGCCATTTCTGCCCTCAAGAAAGGCCTTGCAGGACTGACATTTCCTATGCACGCCCGTGAGAATGTTGGTGGTTGGAGCGTCAAATCGTCCACAGTTGGGCAAATTTTGGAACCTCTTGTGAAGCACGGTGGGGCATCAGATTCATCAGATCAACTTTGCGCTTCCATTATCTTGGCAAGAGATGTTGTCAGGAACACATTAGGCCAGGGAAACCAGCAAGGTCCTAGCTAAAATAGCTAAAGCTTCTGCTTCCTTCAGGAAGTTTCCTGCAGACGGATGAGGCAGAAGAGTTACGCCAGGTGGTGTCCACCGCGAATCTCAGGCAAAGACCTGTAATTCCTGGTTTTTGCAGCCTGTTTCAGGATCATCTTATCATCTTTGCAGGCACTGCAAGCGTTGAAAGCCTGGCAATCGATCATGGGAGTAGACCACATGGCATCGTCAGGCTTTCGGATCGCGACGCCCTGGCGTCGATGCTAGCTGGAGAGATGCCGCAAAGTAGCACCATTCTTGGGATTTTACAGAGACTTGGACTTGAATAACTTACGTAACTTACGTATATATATATATATATGTATAGTCTATAGATCTATAGTATATAAAAGTAGTTGACAAACAAAGCGAAAGATATAATCTATATACATGATGACTGCACTAAGTTAATATCTCTCTACCTAAGCACTGAGCATGTCGGTATATTCATATACTACATAGTATTTCAATCATAACGTATAAATGAATATACTGACTTCTACACACATTGTGGATTCCAGAACTCCTAGTATGCAGCATTTCAGCACAACCCTGAGGAGCATGCGGGATTCTATGGAGGAGGTGCGCCATCGCCTTTGCACCAAAAGTTTCAGGTACCCAAAATGGAGGTACCGCACCTTGTAAGGCTGTTTTTTTTTTTTTCGGGGTGGGGTTCCCCTTACATAAGCCTTTACATACAGCTTAGATAGGTGAGTACCTCCAGTTTAGGTCCTCCGAGATCACTCTTCTCGTGTCAGAACATTTCTTGGCGAGAAGTTGCAGAGAAGAAAAAAATCAGAAAGCTCCTTGTAAAACAAAAACAAACAGAGCCCCTAATTTTGATTCAGCTATTTCAGCCAAATCACTGTGAAGTGTTCTTTTCACATTTCAGGCATTACATTCAAAGCAATGTTGGTACTGCATTGCTCGTGGTGTTACTCGCATTGCAGGATCAAACCTCCGCAGAGAGTCGAGAAGCAGAGGCGCGCAGCGCTTTTGATGGCATGGCCACAGCCAAGCGAAGCTGGGAGCTGAGCCTTGCTTTTCATTGGCAAGGCGTAGTTGGCGCAATCGTTTTTGGAGTGCTGCACAATAGAATTGGCTTGGTTTACTTGGGGTCACTTCTTCAATTGCAAGATTGACACGTTGTGGTCTTGGTAGTTTGTGGAGATGAAGCTTCTACCAAGGTCAGATCTCTACATTGGCAACGGAGATTGAAGCAAAAACATCCAGGAAATCACTGATCAGCTTCGGTTGGCTTGGTCTTGGACTGTTGGACCAAACGACAGGAAAGAGACAAACGTAACATCATTACGGCATTCAGGATTTCCAATTCAGGACGTCGTAGTTGTTCCCATGGGCACAGGTCAGACCTGTCACATGTAGCCAGGATCGGGGAGCTGAAAGTTGATTTGGTGAACAAACAGGAAGCTATTGACAGCAGCCTCTTGGCTTCATGCAGTTGCGAAGCATTGACTTCTTGCAGGGCCGAATCTCCAAAGGGAGGGTACTTAAGGTTTGTAAAAGTCCAAGTTTTGCTTCAAGGGTCGGTGAAGCTGAACTGAACAGAATAGTTGGAACTTGATTCGGTTTTGTACTTTGGTGTTCGACAGGTGCCAAAAAGCTGGAGGACGGGGCCTAGTGTTCTCATTCCATCCCAGTGCTACCAGGTTTGCAGGGATCTGCATGCCTTTGAAAAGCACGGGAAGAAACGTTGGTGTTGCAAGTAGCTAAGACACCTCAATGTCTGTCAATGATTCAAAATTTGCGGAGGCTGCCCCTTGCGGTTTGTCATGCGCTCAACGTGCAAGGATAGCAGCAAACTCCTCGCTGACACCAAAGAGACTTGCGAGCAGCAAGAGCAGGAGCGGAAAATTTGTCGGTGAGGAAATTAAATGAAATTGATGGAGGTGGACCGTGCTTCCAAACGCAAATGGTTTTCGTCCATTGTTGTAGAGATCTTGAGACCTCCTGGTCCCTGCAAGGATTGGCAGGAACGGTCACAAAGCCGGGCTGAAGAAATGCATGCTATTCAAGAGACCTTGAGCCTTCTCGGAGACGACGAGGTGGTGGATAATCGCAAAGCGGAGAGCTGGATATGGCGAATCAACATCAATTGTTTGGTTATGAGATTGTGAGTTCTCAAGGTCTTATTCTTTTAGTGACATCTTTTGATCAAGAAACAGGGGAAGTCGCACATTCCATTGAGCCTGAAGTTCCGTGGCCAGGTTTCTGAGGTATAACGAGTAATTACATGATCGCATCAGGGGAGTCACTAGGATGGAAACAACAGACTGTCAAAAGAAGGATTTGGTACATTCTGCTTCTGCAAAAGAAAAGTGAGAAACATGTCTGCAAATGCCCTCTGTTTCAGAGCAGTGTTTGCAATGGCCGCGTGATTTGGGCTCAAGCGCATGTCAGCAGACCTTATATTTGATCTTTCCAAAATTTTACTGTACTTTTTTTAGCAAATGTCACTGGAAGGGTTTTTGGCCAAAAGGCAGGACAGATGCAGAACACGAAAATTAAGAAGTCTTTGCCATCCGCTGGACCTGAGCCATGGGATCGCAACACAGCCAACATGACAAGCCTGACAAGCGTGAGAAACCCAGCGAATCCTCTATGCCCATGTGGGTTGTTTGGCTGCAGATGGTTTCGATGATGCCAACACTTCCCTGTTAGAAGCAGCCTATCCATGCTGCGATGTTGCTTTAAACATGCTTTAAATTGAGAGTTTTTTTTTCAATCGTCCTTGATGGGCCACAACAGAGCAACAGAGGGTTTGTTCTCAAGGACGAGTTGTCACAGTCATATTTGCGATATGGAGGTATTTATCCATTGCTCACGTTCCAGCATTCCCTCCACCTTCCAGAGATTATTGAAAGACCCTAATGGTGCAATCAATACCTGACTTTCAATGCTGTCCAGGAGTCCAAAGACCAATGATATCCTCTGGGAATGCAGGATGTTGATGTATTTGATAGATATCCTATGGTTTTTCCGCTTGCAAAATGCTTGTGAGGAGAAACAATGAAACGTAGAGTTGAGCCTCACTTAGATTTGAACGTTGTTCAACAATGACCGGACACTCGCTTCATTTGAGTCATGGGAACTTGAGATCAATTCACATGTTGCCATTTTGCTAGCAGATACCTTTTTCAAGAAGTTTTTTCACCCACCCACCCTCACCATAAATGCATATCGATACTCATGTTTGGCATCCATGAGTTTACCATTCAACCTTCCTGCTGCCTTCAACCCGTGCCATTCTCATGCGATTTTCCAATCACACATTCATATAGCATTTGAACGGGAGACAGAAGCAGCTCTTGGAGCTGATCTCAAATGATCGATGAACAGAAGCTGAGCGCAGTGTGATTGATCTCCGTGGATGAAAAATCATTGATTTGGATCACATTCTCTACCGGACGGAAGAGTAGTTGTGCAAATAGCCTTTTGACTAAGCCTTGATAGAGTAGATTTGGAAAGATTCTCAGTCCAACTCTGGAGCTATGGACTTTCAGCACAATCCATGCAACATCACTTGCACTATAAAATTCGAACTAACTGGGACGCACTTAGTTCTTCGGCTGTCGAACCACCACCAAGCACAGGTGGTCAAGATGTCAGACTTCCTCGGTTTCACTGACTGGCCAAGCCATGAACAGCTGATGAAGCAAAAGACACTTGGCCCAACTTGGCTGTGGCCAGAGATCCCCTGTGGGCTTGATTTGGGAAACCTGCATTCTGTAGTGAAACTTTGTGCTCAGGAAGCTATGGAAACGGAAGAGAGACTTCGCATGCATCTTCGTGTCACACCAGTGCAGTGCTCAGCATGCGAGGTTTTGGGATGTGATCGGTGTGATTGGATGAGCACATAAAGATCAGTTTCAGAGCACATCGGACTCTGCTCCCAGGTGGCTGGGGTATTCGCATCCTGATCCACAAAGTCAACAACTGCCAGTGTTGCAGAGCCTTGCCATGCGGAGTGACTTCAGACGTTTCTTAGAGGGGAGAGACATAACACCAGAAAATACTGGCAATGTAGAAGAGTTGAAGTTGCTAGTTCTTGCTTTCATAGACCGTAGAATCCGTAGAATATCCTGCTTTCCTAGAGTCGCAGCTTCAACGCCTGACAGGAAAGCTCTAAGAGGGATACTGAAAGGGCTTCCAGTGACAACCGACGTCCCCTCCCAGTGGCTTGGACGCCATAAGTCGGGCTTGAGTGCTTCCCCCAAATAAAAGTGCCAGAAAATCTCTGCTTCAAGTATGTGGAAACAGTGGAAGTGGCACTTTTGTGGGGAACCTCTAACTGACTGCCGGCATGTGGAAATGGCACGTTGTCACTTTGATGTCAGGGATGCTATTGGCTAAGGTTCTTTGGCGATCGAAAAGTTTTGAGCCAGGAAGAACGCCTGAAGCTAAAGGACTGATGTTGGCATTTCTGAAACCCGGTGAGCACCATTTCTGAAAACCCGAGCAGAGCTTATCTTGGCAGTTTGAATCCAACTTTCATGAAGGTCAGTGTGGTAACCCATCAACAACTGCTAAGACTAAGACGTTGCAGCTAAATTTCCAACTTGAAACTTGTTGGTTAGCACATACTTGTTTGTGC
>DF239242.1:2684-67482 GCA_000507305.1 Breviolum minutum Mf 1.05b.01
AGAAGAAGAAGAAGAACTAGTAAATAATCCAGAAGTTATATCAGTCAATTCTTCGCCACCAATTACTGTTAATTCTTCCTCAACCTCATCAAGACAAACCCCATCCTCCATACCAGCACCAACGAGCCCTCAGCCCTCTTCACCAGCAAGCAGTGCCAAGACAACTCCACGAAAAAAATCTAAATGATATTAATATGAGAGAAGTTGTTTTGAAAAAATCTAGCAACCCTAATAAAAAATACGATGCATATGTTGAAGGTAAAAAGGTCTCGTTTGGTGCTAGAGGCTTTTCTGATTTCACCCAGCATAAAGACACTGAAAGAAAACAGCGATACATCACCAGACACAAAGCAAATGAAAACTGGAATGATTTAACAACAGCAGGAGCATGGAGCAAAGGAATTCTATGGAATAAGCCTACTATAAGAGAAAGTATAAAGTCAATGGAAAACAAATTCAACATAGATATTAAATATAAAAAATAGTGAGTCATACTTTTACTAAGTCATGACGTAGCAAGGGTCTGGGGTAGTCAGAGAGTTTGAAATAGGGCTGTCCGAGTTTTCTAGTTATTTCTTCAACTGTATATTCTCCTTTTAAAAAATGTGATGTTCTTTCCTTTTCTGTTATGGCTTTCTTTCTCAAAATTCTTACTTTGTCTCCTACTTTCAGTTCAGGGTAGGTTCTTTCTTTCTTTGCCCTCATTGATACATTTAATACAGATTTGTATTCATTCTTCTTCTTCCTTGCTTCGTTTGGTGTTTGTCCAGTGCTGGAGTGGATGTCTTTGTTGTTATATGTGAGCATTATTTCTAGAATATATGAAGTCCAATCAATGTTTTCTTTTCCTTTCTTCTCGTCTGCCTCAACTCGTTTAAACAATTTATCCTTAAGCGTCCGCACAAAGCGCTCTACAAATGCAGGATGACCCCTTGTTCGGTATAGTTCTATGCCTTCACCTTCAACATATTCTTTGAAATCACTACTTGCAATTGCTCTTTCGTCATCGGTGTAAATGAGTTTTGGCTTTGCTTTCATGCCCTTCAGTGCTTCCATCGTTCCTGCAATCACATCAGGTGTTTCTTTACTTTTAATGGGAACTACCACAGCATACTTACTCAAGACATCAATGCATACTAAACCTGCCCTAAATTTTTGTGGGGCTTCTATATCATCTTTTGATATGAAAAAAATGTCTATTTGATAAGTATGATTGTTGTGTGGGGCAACGAAACTATTTGAACCTCGTGGTTTCCTTTTCTCCTCAACATTTTTACGAAAGAAATCATTGACATCGTCCATGGTGATAGACTTATCTTTTTGTCTGGCATCCCTTAAAGTGGTGGCTTTTGAACCAAATCCACTCCTATCAAAATAAATATCATTTATAATCTTCTGTTTATCAGACATTAAATATAATAAACAGAAGATTATATTTTATTCTAGTTGTTCTAGGTGGGTTCTGCTTCTTCTTCTGGTTCTTGTTGCTTCAACCGATTTTGATGATATTGTGTGTTTTCATGCCTTATCTTTGAGCGGTTTTGGACATGCCTACCACAAGAGCATAAATAATATTCTTTGTAGTTATCATTGTTTGCTTCATAATACTTTTTCTTCCTTTCCCTTATCTTGTCAGCATACTTCAAACGGTGTTCTTTCTGATATTCCTTTATACGGTCAGCATTCTTTTTGTAATACTCGCCCATTCGTTTATTAGTTTTCTCCCTTGTTGCTTCTCTACCCTCTTCTTTGGTTCTTCCTGCTACATTCTTATTCACACAACTATTATTTTCAATATAAAACCCTTCCCTTCTCGCTAATTCCTTCTTTGAATTACAAGGGTAATCTTCTACCCATTCAATCTTACAGTTCTCAAGCCCATATTTGCCAAAAAGGGCATTGACACTTCTGATACAAGTTTCTTTTCCATTATCACGGTTAATATATCTATGTCTATGATGAACCATTCTTTTGTTTAGTGGTTCTATAGTTGAACCGTAGTAGCATTCTGTATAAGCAACATCGGTTATTTTGTAGATTTGACCTTTATGATACTTATTTCTACTCATGATACTATTATATATCTAATAGTATCTTTTCTTTACACAGTGTTCAACGCAATTATTTTGAAGAACAATTGCAATAAGTGCAAAAAGCGACCGAGTTGTCCTTAGTGTGTGAGAAACTGTTGTCCAGCCTCTGTGCCGTGAAATTACTACTCATAAATCCTTTCTTTTTTCTATGTGAAAATCACATCCGCATTTACCGCATGTGCCTCGCATTCTTTCCATACACCATTCTACATCAACATAATTATCTAAGTTCAACTCCCTACCTGCTCTTATATCTTGTTGTTTGTATCCATCTACTTTGTTCTTAAGGTAGTTTATGAACTGGTTATGTTCCATCTCATCATCCGCATCATCATTTTTGAAAAAATAGACATTGTTAAAATCAACGCACCTAGTGAGTGCCGTCCAAATCCACTCCCTGCTCACTAGATGCGTTTTGTTCCACTCATGTATGGTAATATGATTTTTGATAGATGCACCCTGACAACTATGACAGGTGGCACAGTATCCATACCTAAAATGTTTGTATAAAATTTGCTCATAAACATCATATGTTTGTCCAGTTTTTTTTCTATTATCTCTGCTATGGGTAGTTTTTTGACCCAGTAGTCGTGATATAGATTGTCTAGAGTTATTCTGTCCTTTTCCCCTATCCTTTTACAAACCTTGAGGTAAATGTTATTTTTGAAAATTCTGTCTATACACTTGTCAGCATATTGGTCATGTGGCTGTGTGTTTGTCAAATCATTGATGGGTGGCAGTTGTTTCGTATCCCCTGCTCCTATTATGATTTTGTCAGCATTGTCCCTAACGAAGGCTAAAATTTTACTGTAGATAAACTCGTTTGACATAAAAATTTCATCAAAAACTATCACATCAAAGTTGCTGTGGTCAAAGGGTGGAAGTTCATCGCCCTTATTAACAGGAATTCGGAAAAACATGTTTAATGTGGTGGCTTCGCCTATGACTTCCTGAGACAACCTGTTATGAGGAACAACTGAGAGAACATTATAACCTAACTTGTAAAAATACTGTGCTATGTATGACTTACCTGAACCTGCGAATTTCGCGCGTATCATGCATGGATTGTTTTCTATTATTTGGTGGCATATAGTTTTTGTATCCCATTCATCCACTACTTCAACTTGGTTATTTTCATGTATGGGTATCTCTATTATCTCATTATACTTGTATCGGTATTTTTCAGTAGGGCTTGTAATCTGTGATTTTGACAGTCTCCAGTCCCCTATCTCATCACTGAATGTTAAGATGCCCTCCCTCAACACTCTCACTGGACAGTTTGGCTTACCCATGACCTTGTTCAAATCATCTATGTGTATCGTGAATGCGTCGCTCTTAACACTGTAAATTTTGATATTATTATTTTTCAACTTGGTATATGCATCATACATAGCAAAGTTATGATATTGTAATAGCAATTCTTTGATATAAATAAATCCATTTACTAAATGCCTTTTGCATGTGGTGTTCAGTATGTAGTATGTGTCTCCCATAGTAGTCTTTTCATTAAACTCTTCCTCAGAATCGCTTTCACCCAGATACTCTACTTCATATGTTTCTTTTTGGATGGCGTAGATTTTACCGCCATGAATTCTTTGATGATAACATGCTTCCTTTATTGAATTGAAAATTTTACTCCTTTGTCCTGTATTAACTGATTTCTCTAGCATACCGAAGTTAATGTTTGCAATCTTCTTTTTTATCTGTTTGTCCTCGTCCTTGTCATCACTGATGTATGTGTCCCAGAGTTCCCCCACGACCTTGTCATAATCAACCTTATGAATATGAGAAGGCTGTTTGTAATAAATGATTTTTAGTTTGACATTATCTTCTAGCAACTTTCTCAAAAATTTGCCGTAGATGATGTTAATCTTTTTATTGAAAAAGATGTTGCCCTCATACACTTCTACCATGTATAAGGTCAAATCATTCAATTTGTATATATCAATCTCGTCAGTCATAGGCATCCATGCATCAAACTCATTAAATTTCGGTATTCTCTTGATTTGTCTAAATGCCCATGTAAAGGCTTTAGTCCTGTCAATCTCAGCATGATTTTTGATACTGTCCATCTTATGAAAAAAACCCTGTGGAACTACAGTCTTACATTCATTTAAGACAGACATGTCTATGTCATCATACTTTGACTTATGACTTTCAGAAAAAATAGACTTGTTAAATTGAAACATGGCATTGATAAGTCTATTATACTTGTCCTCGGTATTAACTAGCACATCTCGTTCAATATATTCTTTTGATAAGTCTTGAGACGATATAATGTAATCTACAGATTTATAGAGGTCTCTGTATTTGAACCGCACCCTTAACTGTGAAATTTTGTTGGCTTGGTATCTTACGAATGGTTCATACCCTGCATCCTTGAGTTGAAACAGGACTTCGTTCAGGTTGTTATCCACATGGATTAGATTGTATCTATCATCCTCGGTTAATTTTAGCAACTCATCTATATGTGAAAAGATTTTATATGTAGGTGGTTCATCCATGTCATTGATGTAAAAATTACTTGATACCTTTAGTTCCTTTGGGTCTGAAACATCTAATTGATTTAATCTGTCCCAGTTAGCATTAATGGGGTAGATGTGATTGTTCTTAATCATCCCTGTGAAAATTTGAGTGTGTCTATTGTTCTTGTAATTGTCAGGTATGTATTGAAACAGGAGTTGGCATTCACAGTTGTAAAGTTTAACAGGTATGCTGAAAAATTTGAAGATGGGTTTCATCTGGTTGATAGANTCCCAGTTAGCATTAATGGGGTAGATATGATTATTCTTAATCATCCCTGTGAAAATCTGAGTGTGTCTATTGTTCTTGTAATTGTCAGGTATGTATTCAAACAAAAGTTGGCATTCACAGTTGTAAAGTTTAACAGGTATGCTGAAAAATTTAAAGATAGGTTTCATCTGGTTGATAGATATGCCGTATTTGTGTATGTCATCTTCTGTCCTATTTAGCATCTCTAGTATTTTGCTTCTCGTTAGTGCTGGCTTTGCTAGACTGCCTCGCTTCTCCTTTGTGAGTTTTGTGCCTTCATACTTTTCTAGTAGTGCGTTTATCCAGCATTCGTTTTCTCTGTAGTCTTTGTTTTTGATTGCTTCTTCTACTGTCTCTCTTGTTGGGTCAATCAGGGTTTCGTGGTAGTAATTGTAGATTGATACATTCTTTGTTTCTCTTAAGCCTTCTTCTTCTACATCAATGGCTTCATCATCTGCATTATCAATCTTACTGACGCTATATACTACAATGGCATGGATATAACCATATAAATTAGAATTGGTGTCCCTACGTAGTAATGCAAATAGTTTTTTGAAGAGTGCTCTAGTTTCTTTTTGTGAGGTGATTTTTTTTCTGACTACTGTTTCTATGAATGGGGTCGTTTTGATGTTTGCTGTCCTGTGTCCTTCTTTTGGATTGATAGGAAAATACTTTATACCATTGACGGTGAATNCGAATGCCTGTCGTAAAGCCCTTCTTCCAAATTCGCTGTTCTTATTATAATTACTGTCATCGCCAAATGATGTGAAAAGCATATAACTCACTGAATAGGTGTCTGTTTTACCAAATCCTCGCTCCTTTGCCTTCCTGACTAGTCTAGATACTGCAGACGCTTTAGTTTTTTCTCTTAATCTCATTTTTACATTACTTACTTTTTTAGTTTCTCGTGCTTTTTCTGCATTCTTTGCTAGTTTTTCAGTGATTGGCGTAGCACTTTCATACTTGGTAATTGCTTTGTCTGCTTCCTTGATGCCTTTTGCTTTCTGTTTGTCGTTTTTAGTGGTGATGTTTTTGATGAGACGCTCGGCAGTTCCAAACTGTGAGATTTTTCTATCTTCATAGAGGCTTGTTATTATGTTTATTCTTTGTTGGATTGATGCAGGCACCTTTCCAACATGTCTATCTCTAATGCTTCTTAAGATACTGATATTATTTCTTATATGTTTTTTTGTCATGATACATTTATATAGATAATAATGTATCATTTCTTTAGATGTTTTAGGGTTAATTTCCTAAAATGAATGGGATGACGATATATGAATATAGTATAAAAAAAACTTTAGGTATAAAGTATATAAAGAAAAAACCTATAGTATAGTATAATAGTATTATGACATCAAATGACAATGAAAAAACTCAGGAAGTGATAAGTGAGAACGAACTCATACAAAACTTCACGCTTGAAGAGATTAAAGAACAAATGGCTTTGTTTCAGAGGCTGTATTACCACAAAACACGCGAAGACCCNTGCACTCACCTTTCCAACATGTCTATCTCTAATGCTTCTTAAGATACTGATATTATTTCTTATATGTTTTTTTGTCATGATACATTTATATAGATAATAATGTATCATTTCTTTAGATGTTTTAGGGTTAATTTCCTAAAATGAATGGGATGACGATATATGAATATAGTATAAAAAAACTTTAGGTATAAAGTATATAAAGAAAAAACCTATAGTATAGTATAATAGTATTATGACATCAAATGACAATGAAAAAACTCAGGAAGTGATAAGTGAGAACGAACTCATACAAAACTTCACGCTTGAAGAGATTAAAGAACAAATGGCTTTGTTTCAGAGGCTGTATTACCACAAAACACGCGAAGACCCCAATGAGATACAAAAACGCCGCGAATACAAAAAGAAATACTACTACAGAAAAAAGGAGCAACGCGAACAGCAAAAAAAACTTGACGAGGAAAATGGAATTCCACCACCTCCTAAAAAGGAACATCCCATGAGGAAATACACCAAAGATATCAGTGGTAAGTGTTTGAAACTCATCGTTTGAATCACGAAAATTTATGCCAAAGTTCGTGCAACTCTGGCATAAGTTTTTATTTATCTATCTATTTAAAAAAAAACATCCATCCCAACCCAGCGGAGTGCCAGACTGCGGTGTTTCCTGACCGAACCTTCTGAAAAGCAGGGGGGTGAATGAAGGAAGGAACGTATATAATATCATATGTGGGTATAGGGGTATGCACATATATATGCATAAATATCACCGAACAAATCCAAAATCCAAAATCCAAATCGCAAATCACAAATCTAAAACCCAGAAATGGATGATACTCTAAAAGTTATGATTTGCAAACTACTTGGTAATTTGACGTTCTTTAGGCTCTGGTTGAAAAACTGCACATACATCATCACGAAAAAAAAACTGAAAAATCCAAGCCCCCAAAACGAGTAGTTCTCGTCATCAACCTGCCGGACACGAAGAGTGCATCAAGGGATGGACATGTCAAGTAAAAAGGCATAAAAGGGTAGATTACCCATCATTTTGGTGGTAGGCTACCCGTAGTTTTGGTGGTAGGCTACCCGTAGTTTTGGTGGTAGGCTACCCGTAGTTTTGGTGGTAGGAGGTGAGGGGGTATAGATGTCTCAAAGGCTCTATCTTTTTCACCTCAAGTATCGGACATGCTGTGCGAGTCTGCTCCGACCAAATTTGCAGGATACGGACACCCATTCCACTGTACTAAATGGCAAACGAACGAGTTGTCAAAAATCCGAATTTCACATCAAAACGCAATTGCCCTGATTCTCCACACTGACTGGTGCTCCTGCATCCTGTAAGATGCGACGTCGGTCTTGCTCAGCGATGATGTCATTGATGAAGGCTTTGTTGTTGAAACGAGCCTCCGAGCCGTACATCACATGATACTTCTCAGCGTAGTAGCCCATCAGGTAAGCCAACATCTCACTATGCACTGTAGCCAGCACCTTTGATGCTGAACCCAACGAATCCAATGGTGCAAAGAGCAAGGGGATGACGATAGCAAGACGGTGCTCACTGGTGTCATCACGCCCCAAGAACTTTTTCTCAAGCAACTGCTTCACTTCAGTCAGCGTGCTGGATGGGGTATTCATGAGGGCAAGTTGGATGATATTACTGCCTTGGTTTGCCATCAACTTCACCGCATCCAGTTTCTGACGATGAACCGTAATGAGATTTTGGATTTCCACTGGCAATGCATCAAAGTTGAAGCCCTCGTCATCTGCAACGACATATTCTCTTGCCTTGCTTTGCAACCTCTTCACTGCATCAGACTTGCTGATATGCTTCCTAATGAGCCCCCCTCCCTTGAGGAGCAAATCCATGGAGACATCCATGTGGTGAGAGTCATCATCCTCTTCCATATACTCCGACAACTTCCATTCTTCCTTCATCCTCTCTCCAATCACACAATGCTTCAAAACGAAGTTATCCATGCTCAACGGATTCTTCAACGCCTCCTTTCGCTGGTCGGCTGGAAGTTTCATCACCCTGTCAAAGATTTCCTCCAAGATGGCTTCCTTCAACATGTAGACGGTGCAATCCTCTTCCACATTGGCAAGGGTGAAGAGCAATTCACCATCAAATTTGAAGATGGACACACGAATTCCTGGAAACTCAGCGTCTGATGGCTCATCGTTGAAGCACGAGGCATCCTTCAAGTAGCCACGAGGCATTTCTTTTTCCAGACGCTTCTGCAAGACTGCATCTGCTTCACACTCTTCCATCTCTGGGTCATTGACGTAGTCAAGCCAGCCCATACTCTCATAGTCAGGGGTGTCATCCAACTTGAAACTGGCACCCACAAAAGGACGAAGGGTAGCCGGTGCTTCTTGACCATCACCACTACCAGAGGCTTGAGCATTGCCAGTGTCGGAGTCATCCCCATCATTTTGCCCTGCCAAAGCCAACAAATTTGTCATGTCGTTGTTGGTAGCGACAGCACTTGCAACCACTGTGGCACGCTCATTCAGTGCCTGCCAGTTTGCAACGATGGCATCCACATAGTTGTCTTTCCTCATTGTTGCTCTACGATTTGTAGTAGCACCACGAGCCTGAACTCCCAACCCAAGGTTGGAAAACACTGCCTTCAATGAAGAAACGGTCATGCCGTTAAGAAGACATCTCAACTGAGTGGTGTCCTCACCAATCACACGCCCACCGATGATGCAAGTGCCTTCCACACGCAAGATATCACCGGCTTCAATTGCCAATGCAGTCAGTGAGTTGTCTGCCGACTTGGCAAACACCAACAGAGACTGAGGAGAAGACATGTCAAGGACAACGAAATGCGTAAAAGATGGGGCGAGCGAATTGCAAACTTTGAGATGCTATTATTGATGGCGGATGTTTTCGTGATTTCTCAAATGCTATTTCATTCTGACTGCCACATCTGAAATGTTCAACCTTCTCAGAAAAAAAGCACAAACTGCCCATCAACCAAAATCCCCACATTCAGGGTGAGCCTCATCACTCTGGATGAGGTTGATGATGATATTTGAGGTTCTGACCTCCACGGTGCGAAGGTTTGTTTTTTGCAAGCACTGCCTTGTGCATAGTTGGTTGCTCCGATTTACCGCCACATATTATACCCCTTAGTAGTGATGAAAAAAATTGATGGAAAAAAATGATGATAATGTGATGGAAAATTTGATTGTGCATATGATGGAGTATTTGTTTGAAAAAGATTTTTGAAAATGAATAAGTAGCATTTTACTACTTTTCAGACAGCCTTTATTTAAAGGGATGTCAGCAGTATATAGTATGACTACTTATTGTGAAGTGTGTGAGTGTAATATTAAAAATTCAGGTTGGACAAAGCATGTGAAAACAAAAAAACACGTAGAGGGGAAAATGCATGCTGAGAAAAAACAATGTGGGAAGTGTGGGTGCTTTAAGGTTTTGGAAGGGTTCAGTGGAGAAAATGCTACATGTGATATTTGCCTTGCTCAATGGAAAAGATGGGCAGATAAGAATTCTGAAAAAAGGAGAGAGGCATGGCAAAAATATTGGCTAGAAAATCGGGAAGAGATAAATGAGAAAAAGAAAGCGTATAATCAAATTGAAGTTGATTGTGCTGTGTGTGGATGCAAAGTTAGGAAAAACAAATGGAGTAGGCATGTCAGAAGTAATAAGCATATGTTGGGGGTTGAGGGTGGGGGTAGTGATGATATTATTGGTGGGGGGTCTGGGGGTGGAATGGGGGGCTGAAGTATGCACAAGGATGTCCCTTGCTATAGGTCTGTAAGATCTGCAAGTATATTCCCTTAGATTTTGTGGATCATTACGTGATGTAACTTAGATACTGTAGTTGATTTGAAGGATTGTCTATTATCTTTGTCAACATGCCAGTATCATCNGGGGGTAGTGATGATATTATTGGTGGGGGGTCTGGGGGTGGAATGGGGGGCTGAAGTATGCACAAGGATGTCCCTTGCTCCTATACCCTTGGTATGACCACCACCTAGCTCATGGTCATCCGAATTTATCGTAAAGTTCCTAGTTGTACATTGCACCCGGTGATTAATCCCAGTCCTTCGCAAGTACAGCAATCTTGGTCTTCATCACCTTGGTTCGAAACACATTTCACCATTTCAAGATGATTGATGAACCCATCAAACTTGAGCGAAGTGATGAGTTTTGCAAACTCCCCACAACAAGGGAAACATCCCGCAGGAGCAAATCAATTCACTAACGCCTCTATGAACACCAAGGGACTTCCAAGATTCCCGAACCAGCCACTGCTTGGGGTGCAAGGTTGGCAGGGGTCACATGAGCCGCGAGACGGTTAATACGCTCCATGCTGACGCAGGGTCGGCTGACACAGCGGCTTTTTGTTGTCGGAAACGAATGGGAACTAAAAGCTTGAGCCAAAATCAGGTGGAAATGGATGGACATGTATCTATTGCAGTCAGCTTGAACTCCCAAGTCCATGGGATTATTTCTATAGATGCTTGCTTGAAACAGGTGGACTTCAACGAAAGTGTGTGATACAGTGAAACTGTCATTGTATACGGATTCATTTCAATCCTTCTACAGGCATACATGCCCATCTGACAACTGATGATCTTCGCAATCCTGTGATTTGGAGGATTCGTGAACCTCGGAGCTACCCCCATCGCTGGACTGAGCAACTCATCGCACTGGATTGAGCTTTATCTGCAGTCATCGACCCATCATCGAAGACCATTAGTTCACCTGTCGAATTCAGGTGTAGCATTCAGTCTTTGTCAAGGATGGAAATGTTTTACAAAAGGAGACAGCTATTAACAAATAGACAGGAAACAGGTACCATTCATACTGCAATTACATGACCTTGGATTTTCCAACAAATAATGTGTCTGTCAGCACACCCGCTGCTATGTTGTGGAACCTGTCAATATATCAAATCCTGCAAAGGTTGCAAAATTAACTCTACTCTACTGCAATCTGAAGGTAAAAATGAAGCTGCTGAATGCTGCTGAACTGTTTGAGTGACAATTTTTAGGACACACAAATCCTCAGCGCTCCAATAGGGATTCAAATTTATTCTCATACAACAATTTTGGGGATGGGACAGCGCCAGGAGGCAAAGGAATAGGCTCGCACATCATACACATATAGAACTACGGTGTTATACATTTTGTACATGGTACATCTCCTACTACAGATCGATTGATTGTTGAAATTCTGATATCTGCGGCTATTTGAGGTCGGTGGAATCCACGTCCCAATCCAAATCACGGTCCTAAAAGGAATCCAACATTGCAAAACATAGACATCCATGTGGGTATTCAAAGCTACCCATGTAAAACACGTTTCTGTAATAGTTCCCTCTATTTGTGCAAGACGTACATCATATAAGCGGTCCATGTGCGTCACAAATACCCCTGCAAAACTATGTATCGATGTATGTGTAGACCTACAACCCACAAATATCATACAATATTGAATCTACAGACTGTGACCGACTGTGACTATACAGCATATAGGCTGAATCATCCGAATTCTGATGACATGGTGAAAATGTTCCGATTTGATTCAGGGAAGATCAGGGAAGACAACTCAAATCAACCAAGTTAACCTTTGAGGTCCCGGCCTGCTACATGTGAAAAACTTTTGGATCCGGTAACATTCCGAATGAAACAAGGAAATCCCCGCTATATAAACTCACAGAAACTGTGAGTTTAACATTACATCATTCCCGTAACGGGATTCATTGTATGACAACTTTTTCCAATCCTGATTCATCCCAGTCTTTCTTCTGCCTCCAGGCTCTTTCTCAACCTTCTCCACCTTTTCTTCCACCATGGTTGGCTCTGCATCAGCTTGACCCATGGCTGAAGTTTCTAAACCGGCGGACGTCTGCCGCAAAAAATTAAGGTTGACAATGGCCGGGCCGGCGAAAAGTCACTAGCAGTCACTTGGGGCTGGAACTGCACAAGTGTTGGTTGGTATTGCTGAAGCATAGCTGTTGGATGCTGTGTTTTGTTTGGGGAGCAAGGGTTGGTGATGATTACATAATCATTACAGTTTTTCCAGGCTGAAGGAACTTGGGATTGCCAGAGTTACAACTAATATGAGGGAATTGGTACATGTTGAAGCAATCCGGATTCTCAAAAAGCAATCAATTACACCAGCTATGTCTCTACATTTCATTGAGTGTGTGTAGTGTAGCATCTTCATTTTTATATGTATACTAAGCTGCAACCCCCCAGTGAGAACCCAGACTCATCCATGATCACCTAAGTGGGTTGGTGTGCATGTCATCGGCACCCGAGCCAACTTCTGCAGGACAGTGAGGCATGTGGTGTGATAACAGAAACAATTGTCTTAAGAGATGGGTGTCCATCTTCCATCCTGGGGAAAAAAATATGGATCCATCACTTGGCTCCAGAATGTCTCAAATACCTTCTGCATCTTCTGCCCTGACCTCTCTCTTTTTGTTCCATGTCAATGTCTAGGGCCATCGAACGGACCTACCGCCCCGCAAAGCACCATCACGGCCCCTCATGCCCACCTGTGCCACTGGTGCAGGAGCAGGAGCGGATGCACCAAGACCCCCAAGACCCTGCACCAAGGAATCGGCCATGTTGCCGGTTGATGTCGCGTCACGTCATCAGAGAGGTCTCCATAGGGTCAAACATCAAAGTACTCGGTTGCTGATTTTGACATACATGTACGCTTTGATATTTTCCCCTTCGACAAGCGCTGAAACAAATTTTGAAATACACGAGAATTTAGATAAACAACCTATTCACACATGCCTTCCATTACCTGTACCATAAACAACCCACGGGTACCACATTTGTTTCCTTAGGACATTGTTCTAACATACCTGTAGGGGTTATTGCGAGACCAAACTAAAGCAAGTGCTGTTTGCATACACCAATGCCGTGGATGACATTAAAAGTTCCTCATAAAAAAAAAAACACTCCCGAAATGGTTCAGTTTTTCTAGGCACCCGGCCTGCAAAGCGTTTAGTCGTTGTTGCCTTGGAAAAAAAGCAGGAAGATGAATCTCAACGACCTGCCTGTATATTAGGGGCTTTGCATGCCAGGAAAGTTGTGACTGAACGACTGGATATTACCAGGGTGTTTATTGATCCCGGGTCGATATTGCCAAAACAGAAAAAATGTTGGTGGTGCGGGGCTTTGCCAAAAAAGAATCCCAATCATCTTGCAATCATCCAATGCGCAACTGATGGTTTGCAATGCTGTGGGATTCCATCCAATATACCAAGACTTTTCAAAAGGGAGAATCAAGAATTTCAAACCGTCCAGCCAAAGCACTGAGTAAGATTAATTATATAAAGATCGGGCACATTTACTAAGAAACCGCTGATCTTTCTCCGCTTCATGATCTTTAACGTCTTTTGGTGCATCTTGAGTGCAAATCTGATTTCTGCATTTTTCTGCTCATGGTTGCTTGTGTCCATCCCCAATCCCGCAAACTGCTCCAGCAAGCAAAAAAAAACAAAGAATCAATCACTCGGGAATTTATGACACGGACGGTGCATGAATTTCCCCAGTCGTACAAATCAAACAAGACCTGCAAAATAAACAACAAAACACAAGTGAGTTATACATTTGTACACATCAAATTAATCCCTACCCTAACCCAACAGGATCACATCACTACTTAGTTGGTCTCAGCGTGATCCAACACAGATCCATGTTTTGGCAGCATCATTTCAGCGTTCTGTTTCTGACATTGACCCATCTTCAACAAACCCGCTTGAAACACGAGAAGACAAACAACCAATGACCTCCAAGATCATGTTGAAACAAGTCCTAAAATGCATCCACAAAAGAGAAAAAACATAACCCCCACATCAATCAGCACTTACATTCACCCCCCCAAAAAAAACACATGCCACATACCAGTTCTTAGGGCCAACGATTTTCAAGGCAAATAAAACCGGCCAGTGACGAAGCTTCAAGAAGTAACAAACATAGAGATGTTGACCCAGCTGCACCAATCAGAACAACAAAGAAATCCAACCCAACCACAATCAACAATCAACTAACAAATCAAGTACATAACAACGACAACAACAACAACAACAACAACAACAACAACGACAACAACACCGCCACCACCACCGCCACCGCCACCGACACCGACAACGACAAACATCTGTATCCACTGCCGCCTTCTGTTTCGCACGCGGCTTCTTTTTCAGCATTTCATGTGTGAACATGTGTGAACTATTCCAGTCCTAATTGACTTCATGAGTGATCTAGTTCAGTCTTGATTGAATTCATGCTTCGTTTCATGAGTGATCTATTTCATTACTCCTAAAATCTTCGCAAGTCGGAATCTAACAGGTCCTGTAATTCAATATAAATATCAAAACTTCATAAAACTTCAAAATATCAACATAAAACACGCACATACCTCAGAGGTCATTTAATCTGTGCATAAAAAATCCCTCCTTCTTTCACCAGAAATTGGGTTTCCCAGGCCCGCGGGGCACCAGACCCAACAAGGCTGCAGCTGAAAGGCCGTCAGCGACCTGAAAATTTGGGCCATCATGGGCACCAGTGGATCCCTACAATCAGTTGATTTTTTCTGGTTGAGTAGGACATATTCGTATTAGGAAAATCATATATGTGACATTATGTGACCACAAAAATGGAAACATGTTCATAGATGAAGAAAACAAGATGAACATAAGACATCCCTAAGTCCCTAAGTGTAACAAAGTCTTAAAAAACTGCCAATTGTTTTTGAGTGGCTTCCTATCAACTTCCGAGGCGGTCATATCGGGGATGTCTCACCACTTGGCAACTCACGATGGAAACTGGATGATCTTTACTTGGAACCTAATCTACTCAGCCTAATGTCAAAAATTAACACTATCCTGCCCCCAAAGAAACATGTGGAAAGCATATGTAAGCATCTCCTGTTCAACGACTCACCCTTGATATATCTTAAATTATCTTAATATCAATGGTTCGCCAGGGCATTTCATATATCATCCCATCCTCGCCACACCTGAACGAGTTGCTCCGGGGATAAAGCATTCAAAAGCTCAACCTCGGGTGCCATCCCATTCCCAGCAAGCGATGTTGACAATCGAAACGCCAACAAAAGATATGAAACACACTGAAATTGAAACGACGTTTTTTGAGAGATGTTAGATGATGTTAGCACTTTGGAGATGTTTGCCCCCCCAAAAAAAAGGATCCATCACTCACATTGAACAACAAAAAGGACCCGAACTCGAACTGCCAATCTGCATCCTGGCAGATCAACCGTTTCTCCCTGCCCGTGATTCCTTTCTCAGCAATCGAGCCACGTGTTCGGTCGCACTTCATTCTAATCGAAACTGCTGGCGTTTTTGACTTGGCATCGCTAAGGACGCGTCAGGAAACCGGGCACCGGGTTTGGACTGTCGCTGAAAGAGGGAGGAAGGAGGCCATCAAGCCAAGAGCCTTGCTAGACCAAGGGAAAAGCCATTCAGTGGACCAATTCCTTGGCAGCGGCTTTGCTCCCATCCATGCCTGCAGCATTCCCAGCTTGTCAGTAATGGTCACCACAGCTGTGGTACACTCAAAGAGAGAATTCTGATCGCACAGAGAGAGAGGTAGGCTCGTGCAGCATGCAGTGCAGTTGGTCTTGCGGACATTGAACAACACTGCTGAAATGCGACCAATGTTCAAACTATCGAAAGGTATCGAATGGTAACTTTGGATAGCTTTGAACCTTGGTCGCTTCTCAGCAGTGTTGTACCATTCGATACCTTTGGATAGCTTTGAACCTTGGTCGCATCTCAGCAGTGTTGTTCTCAAAACCTGGACTTTGATCAGCATAAAAAGGCATGGGAAGCCGCACCTCGGGGTCGAAGAATTTGAGACCACCCATCATAATCAGCTTCTTGGCTGGAAGAGCTGTCGTGTCGCAACCGCCAATCATTGTCAAGATATCTCTGACCGATGCACTGTGACCTGTGATCCAAGCTGCCCTGGCCGAGCCATCTTCATGTCCCTTGAGATTCAGCTTTTCATCCAAATCAATCAAGAATCCATTTGTCGAACTGATGAATGGACGAAAGCGACTTAACTTGTCACGCTGGGACATCGCCTCCCTTGCCATAGTGCGGAAGGGGAAGATGATGCATAGCCTCCGACTCCAAATTGTCAGGCTGGGACATCGCCACCAGCTTGCCATCTGTGGAGCTCACAACCATGACCGGTGGCTCAGGGAAGGGGAACAGCAAATCTTTTACGTATGTTTTGGGCTGCAGGTGGCGCTTCAAAATTTTTCCTTGCTTCGAGCTTGGTAGGGTCGACAAAAATGAGTTCACTGGCTCCGTAATGTCCCACTGACCGGAACGTCGGTGCTTCAAATGACATCGCTGACCCTTTGTTCGGCACAATCCAAAAACCAATAAATGCCATGGCAAGCAGCAATGCAGGAGATGAGAGTGATCGGGATCCGCAGCACTTGACCATGCCTCGGGCCATCTCCGTCATCTGTCTGCCCCCCCACTTCCACAAATCCCACATCCCGCAATTGTACATCCAGCATCTGTGTCATCTCTGCACCTGCCATAGTCATGTCTCCACTGCCAGGTGACAGGATAGCGGCATGAATTGTGTCGCGGCTTCAAAGAGGGCGAGGTCGCTCTCCTGCTGCTCTATCAACCGTCGGTTCTCCGCATACGCCAACGGCCGCCGTTGGCGTATGCGGAGAACCAACGGCTGGTACAGCAGAAGGAGAGCGACCCGTCAGAGCCGGCTCGTGTCCACACTCAGCTGCCCTGTCCTTCTCCAGGATCTTGCTGAGGAATCTTGGTCAATTTTCGGCCGAAGGATGGGTTTAGGAGCTAGGGTTGAGTTGTCCCGTGTTCTAATCCGTCCCGCCCGCCCACCATACAAACAGCGCATGCATTTCACTCAAAAACGGAAAAATATAAGGATAAATCATCCTAAAAACCATTTCAACTTTTCCCCTCGAGATTTTGCAAGTGCTTCGTTGTTAAGATATGTTTGACCATCTACATTTCTTACCTTTAGATTCACAAACTTCACAATCTACTTCAATTAAGTTGTAAGGTTTCCTGCATTCCCCGTTTCTTGCTTAGATGCCTTTTTGTCTTCATAATATTCTGCCCGTTTTGTTTTTACTTTGTCAGGACTTTTTCCCTCTCCCTTGCATAGAAGCAATATTTCATCGTTTTGAACCATACACTGCCGGTACGAACCCACTTGTTTCAACATTGTTCCGTCTGTTGCATTATTCAAGGCTTCAAACAAGCTTGATCCGTGATTTGGTATGTCTGAACCATTCGGGTACATCCTATTACATACTGCTCTCATACCATCCATGTACGGTATTTTCATACCTACATTTGTTTGGCTTTTATGGTAAATGTAGGTATGAAATATACCATACATGGATGCTGTGGGTATGAATAATTCATGGTATCCGCTGAAAAAACTCGTCAGCTGCAAAAAAAAACACGGACTTTACATCTTGGATTGACTCCAAGGACACGCTTTCGGCATCGATGATTTCAATGAAATATATGATAAAATATGGTCAAAATTCCAGTCCAATTCGCTATAAACATCTACAAACCATGTTTCGAAGCAATAGGTACAGTAGACGCTAGTAGATAGATGTGTTTTTTTTTGCAAATTGCGACCATAGATTATAGAATCCAAGTGTTCCAATCCCCTTGGGCATTCTGGCCGCACGTTTCGCCTCCTCTGCCATGGCGCCACCAAGAATGCCAAAGTTTGGATGAAGAAGAAAGGGTGCACCAAAAGGTTGGGGAACCAAATACTGTATATCAATATCAATATATATATATATGACAATTATTTGACATGATTTGCTAACACCTGGGTTACTTTTTACGTTTGGCTTATAAGTAAATTGGTGTCCGGTTTGCCTGCATGACTTCTTTTAAAAAACCATGAAGGTGAGGCTGGAGGGTAAAGTATTGGGCTGCCATGTCTTGCGGGAGGTAGGGATGTTTCTTCAATGCCATGTGCTATTAACCCATGAAGAAATATGTTTTTCTAAATTTCACCCCTCCTTGAGCTATCTGTACTACAAAGAAATCGAATATGAAATGATACACATGAATGACATGAATGTATGAAATGCAAATCAAGTTCATACAATTTCCGCAGAAGTTCATATCTCATGCGATGTTTTGCCCATCAGCAGGCTGTCAACAGCTGAGCCCAGTGGATTTCAACCTTGAAACTAACAGCTTAGCCAAATGCCCCAAACGGAAATTCATCTTCCAAGCACCAATTTTCAGGTGCGAACTGTTAGGTCTGGGGAATGTATACACTTGCAATTTACCATATACAACATATATAATTTACTAAAATTTACAGAGTATATCATGATGAAAAAAACATCTAAAACAATCCCTAAAAGCCGTTGATGAAAAACACGTCGTTCGTGTCCATTGACAAATAGCCAGGATTCCACGGATTTTGTGACGCCCACACAACCAACCACTAACCTTAACTGCCGACCATCTGAACTCGTACCTTGAAAGAAAATCGCCACACATCCCACAGTTGACAGCTTGTCCACCAATCTCATCTCGAGGCCTTTTTGTTTCATTGTCGGTTGCAACCATCGACATCATGTAAAGACATCCTCTGCATCACAAGTTTTCAGCAAATGCTGCTGACCTTAGCAAGGTCAAACACGTTGAAAAAAGAGAACAGAAATTGACATAGGCCAATCAAAGGTGTCAAAAAAAACAAGTGAAAACCAAAAAACAGGTAAATCACACTTATAATTATCCGATGGAATTCTGATCTTTCAGTTCTGCTCATTTCAGGGCTCTTTGAAAACAACTCGTCAAATTTATAGGTAGCAATTGCCATTGGCTTGGGTTACGTGCATCGACATGGCTCCAGTGATATTGAGTTTTACCCAAATGTCTTAGCTTGTCTCAGGTCTGCTGGGTCGCTTTTACCATTTGTGTAAGGCCTTTTTTTACCATTTGTGCAAGGGGTTCCCCATGCATACTGCTCTGGAGAATGATGATGATATTCAGAATTGTTAAACTTGCAGTTAATCACATAGAAAATTTAGATATCATGCTAATTCATGAAGTATGACGTGGCTTCTCACAATTCAGTACTTCATTTTTTCCTTGCTCTGTCGCACATCCAAGTCTTGAAATTAAGTCCTCTTGCTTTTGCCCATCATGCCTGACCTTTTAGTCACGGCAGTGAAACCCATGCATATTGGTTCATAGGAATAACCATGGCTTGTTAGAACTCCCCCTTCGCATCGGAAGTCCAACGAGGCTGGCACCAAAAGTTTAGGCAGTTGGTGAAGCAGCCGTTGTCGAAAGGGTTCCTTGTGCGATCGTACACAAAGGCGTCACGGTCAAAGAGCTCGTTGTACTCATCATCCTCGAGATCCTCGACTGGCACGTTGTCGCCGATGCTGGTGTTGTTGGCCACGTAGTGCTCGTTCTTCTTCCATTCCTGGGCCATCTCGTTCCTTGAGATCAGTCCAAAATGGATCTTGAAAATTGGCCCATCAATCGCGAGGAGAGCAACGGAATATCCCAAATGAAGCACCACAACAATCTCAAACTCAAAGAAGCCCTTCTCAGCAATCAAGATGGCAAGCCAAATGTCGACCATGATCCCAAGCACTCCAATTAACAGCAAACCTCCCACCATTATCACAAATTCACGGTGATTGAGAAGACCGATCACATTTTGCAACCATTTGCAATAATGATCATAGCGGCGGATAGGGCGGGAATACTGCCACGACTTGTGTGCACGCCGCGGCATCCCCTCCTCGATGTCCATGCCACCAACAGCACCAATTTTCATCTTTCGCATCTTTTTGAGTTGCCCAGGATCAGCAAAGGCACAATACGCCATGCACCCCAAGACAATGCCATAAACCACCGCAAAAGGTGCAGAGAGCCACACTTGTGATAGGGTGGTGAAACGAGACAACATCGGAATCTGCACCAGGAGCATGCACAGGCCACCAATCACAGTCGAGACAGCAAGAGCCACTGGCAACATAGGTTTCAGGTCGACACCGAGGAACGTGTAGTCTTCGCTCGGACCCTTATCCTCTGCTCCAAACGTGTCATCATCAAGCCAACCTTCTTCGGCACACGACTCCTTGTCGGCATTCTGCAGATTTGCCGGCTTAGTGGAAGTCAAAAGAGTCGTAGGGGGCAAACGTCCATTCAGTACAGCGGACTCGTTCATGCAAGGAGCTGTGGCTGGCTGCATGTGGTAAGCAGTTGGAGGCTGCATACCCACCCGCACTGCAGGCTTGTAACTTCCATATGGGCTAGACCTCCCAGACTGGTCGGCCACGTAAGACATATTTTGCGTGAGCATATTTTCAACGTTTTTCAAAATGATCACCAAGAAAAGATCCGGCCGGACTTCACCTGATAGTAACCCAGCTCTTGAGCCGAAAAGATTTCAAACATGCCATCTTTGTATCTTTCCAAACGGATCCTCCCCATCCTCTCAACGGTGGAATCCGCCAACCCCGGGACCCATGGGACTCCGGACGAAAGCCCCCTTTCAAATGCACCAGGCCTGGAGCATCGGCATCATCACCTGGGTGACAGCAACAGGATGTTGACGGCCAGCTGGTGGTTGAACCAACCCATTTGAAAAACATATGCCTGGAAAGCATCGTGTACCATAATTTTAGGCAACTGTGGCTGGTTTTAGGGGTAAAGTTGATGGAAATTAACAGCAACTTGTTTTCCAGGTGCTTGTCAATTTGGATCATTTACCCAAAAGTAGAGGTGAACAAAAATGCATAAACATGTATGTACCAATGGAAGTCCAAAGACTATCTATAAAGAGTATTATTTGTTGAGTGCTTTTTACATAGAGACTATTGTTTTGATAAGGGTTTACCATCAACAATTCCCGGGGAATAATATATGTATATATATATATATCTCTCTTCCAGTTCCCTATATTCAAGGAACCAGGGGGTCCATCATGATTTGATATATTGGCAAATGGGAGATGTTGGTTAAAAATATAAAAGGAACTGGAAGATGACGGTGTGTATACACACATTTGAATCCTATATGTAACTGCAAGGGGAGGTGATTCCTGCAATTTACAAATAACTTAGATGTATGTATGGAAGGTTGTGTATGGACAGGCCTGTCATTCTATCTCCACAAAAAGTTTGAAAACACCTGAAACAAACAACAAGGTGCTCCAAACTGGGCCCATCAAAAAGCTACCGCTACCAAAAAATAGGAATAAATAAACTCTTGATAAGCCAATACTTAGTGCAATTTAATGCAAGGCTGTAAGTGCAACTGCTTATTGAATCATATTTGGCCCTTATGTATCCTGGTAATTAGTTTGGAGGCCCGTGGAAAAAGGAAATCCTCAAATGGAACCAGCTTTGTATGCGAACGCGAGCAACCTTCAAATGCAACTCTGTTCCTGGGAACTCACCAAGAAGTACTTTGCTTTTGGTAGGAGATCTCCACAAATACCTTCCTCACACAAGAAATCATATAGGTCAAATTAGGTCAAACACATATTGAACAAAAAGTATCTCACATTTTTCCCATTTCATTGACCTTTATCCAAACAAAGTCACCGAAAACATGGACTCGTTGGCTCGGAGGCTTCCTTCCCTAAGAAACACAGGGTCCTTGAGGTTACCCACTCATGGAACTTTCCGGAAATAATGGGGTGGTGCACAATGACCTCATTGAAGGTTCAAGCGGTTCAATGGGAGTCCCAACGACCCACTGACTTGGTGGGAAGGACTTGCTGCATATCGATATATATGTTTGCACAAAGGTGTCCAGTTGTAAAAAGGCAAAAAAGATCAAAAAAGCACATCAGTGCTGCAGAATTAAATCACCATGTTATCCATAAGATGAATCAACTATATAAATATGAAGCAAGTCAAAACGACATCTGAGACTGAATCCAAGATGTCATGGCTTACGGGGACCCTCCTTGCGAAAAGCTGAGGATCATGCACTGCAGGTGGGTCCTGCATGTTCCAAATGCTGGCCTTAATGATCGAGTCACATGAGCCGCGCAGAAGGCCATGTTCCACCGAGGGCACAATTCTGCATGTAACCCACCCCTACCAAGAATAAAAACTACTTATATAAGTGTTTACCTTTTCCGCCAGGGCCACCATGGAAACTACATGAAAATACATTGTATAAAATGCATTCAACTGCTCTACATTGGCTCAAGGCTTTTAAAAGTATCGCTCGCAAAAACAAGGGTTGACAGTCATGACTTCTGGGGTTCTTCCGGCGGTATTTGCCTTCCTCATAATTATTGAAAGTATCCTACCAGTCAATCCGGTGACGCAGCATCAGCAGCCTTTGTTTTTGTCACGGATCTTGCTCCAACACCAAGTAGAACATCTACTTCAAGACTCCTTTTAATGATGGGAAAGCATGGAGGACCAAAAGACACCCACAAAAAATATCTCAAATGCTCACAAGCTGTTTCCATTCATTGGGGGCCGGGGGACACAATGGTTTGGGCTGTCCAGCAACACTGCATCATATATATTTATAGATATATTTCTACTGGAGTTTGGGACAAGAACCGAATCATTGCCTTGAAGTACCTGCAAGAGGATCACACACACACACACATACATACCCGTATAAATAATGATATCATATATATATATATAAAAATCAAGTGGCATCATCTCACCTATCCAAAAACAGTTGCAACATCGCGAAACATCTATGTATCTGAAACCTCCTGGTGTCTTGATATTCTTTTTTTGGAAGCATGTGAGTCCTTGACCAGGACCGCAGGTCTTGCTGAATTGAATTTGGAAACCTCATCCAATCCGCTCGATTTATCCTGACTGGGATGATGAAACTTATGAGTCATCTAAGTTTAGCCGAATATTTTGGGGACAATACCACTTGAGATCTTAATTTGGGACTCAAAACTGATTCAAACAAGTGACTTGTTTGAACAAGACCTGCTATAACATCCGGCACGAATGGGACTGCAATATCCGAATATTTGCCGTCCCTTTGCTTGGCTGACAGTTGTGGTCGACCAGTCAAGAGTGGATCAAACCACAGTCACAACATAAGACTTGACCACAGAACGCCACGGCGTCTGGTGATTTATCCTGGGCATTTGCAAGGGAAACAAATGGGAAATGGTGAATGGCACAGAATGTTGTTGATCAGGACCGCACTGAAATTCCCAAACAAATCACCGGTCACTTCTTGCGACGACGGAGACTTCGATTAGTGGCTTCGAAAAGGCCGGATTTCCAACGAATCAATCCGCCACATCCATATCCATTTCATGGCCGATGAGGCAAGAAGAACAGACTTTCTTCCTGTGATCTTTGTGGCCTGGCCACAGAAGTAAACACATTGCACAACGCCCAGCTTGGACGGAACTGCCCTAAAGACAGTGCTGCTCGAAAAAGATTCTTCAAAAAAAGGTGCAAGAATGGATATATATATATATACATAAATTTGGAGCCAGTTTCGCGATGTAAATTATTTGAAAGCATATTTAAAACCACTGATTCGACGCTCATTTAGGACCATTCGTCACAAAAGTGATGCGGCTGTGCTTCTCACGGAATCAAAGTGGTACCTGCATTCATGGATCTTGGGAGGATTCATAGGCAAAAGTTCACCTGAAAAGAGCACATTCCAATCTTATCAAAGCTGACTCCTTAGGAAGGTAAAGGATTAGGATCAAGGATTGTCAGCCTAAGATCTTACGTCCTTAGTTCTGAAGGCAGCTTTTTGTGCAGCTTGGCGGGTGATGGACTTCAACGGTGCCTTTGGGCGTACCGCTGGCATGATGGACTCGAGCAAAGGTGCTGCTGGCATGTGACAGCCCAAGCCAGAAACTAACGAATTGCATATCACACCATCAAATTAAAGAGAACAGAACACGTAGCTGCATATACACATAAATCATATTATATTAAATACCATTGATTACATGTTTACATGTTCAGCCGGTGCATACACAATAGAACCCGCTTCTCGAGACAAGACAAAACACTACGGGGAAATGGCTTGTATTGGACTTGCTATAACCTGTGTTCATTGGCTGGGCCTTTGGCTTTGGAAAAGCATGCAGCGCACCCTCTGCATCGATTTTGTGTATCCTTACAACGGGTTGATCAAAAAACACCTGTATGGCATAAACACGCAAATAGGCCATCTAAAACACAGCAACTGGGATCCAAAGACGGTCTTGGCAGGACGAAGTCTAATATCATTCCATGGTGACATTCAGCCTGGGCACATGTTCTCTCATCACTCATCACTCATCTTGGTTTCATTAGATGGAACTTATTTGAGCTTGGTAAGCATATGCAAGCATAATGTAAGCATACAACACCATCAGTGCATTTACTTCAGATCTTTTTTGCCTTGGGGTATATCAATGTCCGTATCACCTCAGCTTCTCAAAGGGCATCTTCGCACCGTTTGTCTACTACTGTTGATGGCTGAAATCCTGCACCAGTTGAGGTTGGTAGTTTATCCCATTATTTTCATGGTTTATGAATCCCAGGTGGTGCAGGATTTCTTCCATCAATGACAGGCCTTCAATGGTTTTAGGGGCATTTGGCTTTTGTCTCGTGACGTCTGTACCAAATCCTTCATAATTCTGGTCTAGCCTGATTTGTCTATTCTTGATGGTGTATTACCTAAACTTAAAACGTACCACTCACCAAGAAAGATCAAGAACGAAGCGTTTCAATAAGATGCCCTCAAGACAAAAGGGTGGTATAATGATTTCATAACCTATGAGGAAAAGACAACATCTAAAAATACTACCAAGTCTATGAAGTTTCCATTTTTTGGGGTCTTTTGCTTGTTGGTTGCTTGCTTAAAGATAAACCGATGTTTACTTCACCATGTTTTGCACACCCCGGGGGGTTGGGCACCGTGGATCCCAAGGCATTGCCATCTTTGGACTCGTAATTCACTCAATTTTGCTAACTTATTCCGCGGGTCTGCGGAGCTCACCTTGCGGGTCTGCGTTTTGCTCACCTTTGTTGGATGGAAGAACTCTAAAACACCAGTTGATAAGTAGATATGGGTGTTTCCAAAAATAGGGGTACCCCAAAATGGATGGTGAAAATAATGGAACACCCAATTAAAATGGATGATTTGGGGGTACCACTATTTTTGGAAACATCCATAACTTTATCTCACTATTTCCAAGGTTTTGAAAATCCCATGCTGCATCCTTTGTCCGTTTTTTTTTTGGGGGGGGAACAGTAACCATCAATTGTCGTAGATTTTCAACCATATTGGATGTGAGAGTTTACTAGGAAGTAGCCACAGCGACTTGGCGGCCACAACGTTTCTATGGGTTCCATGTTCCAACTAAAAATCCAGGAATCATGTTTGTTGGAAAATAGGTGTGGACCTAAAATGAGCTATCCCAAAATGTAGTTACCGAATCTGGTATAGATAAATAGTGGCTCCAAATCCCTCCTTTGTATATGTAAGGGGGGAAATACATCTCAACTTGAAAACCAACATCATTTCACAACTACCAAAGGTGTTGGAAAAATGGTTCCCAGCTCGTGAAACATTTTGGTGTTGACAACCCGATTGTTCCAACAAACAAAACATGATAAACCATATGAATCCCTGAAATCAATATCTTTATATCTTTTCTTCCTAAACCAAAACCACCTAACAGGATCTCAAAAGGAACACGGCATCTCCACCCATACCCTGCCTTCACTTGTTCAGTGTTAAGGAGCTGCTCCTGGCCTCAATGTTGGTGCTAAAAAGGGTGTTTTTTGTTACTTCTGACCTTGGGAGAAAGTTGAAGTTGTTGAAAAAAAATTGCTCAAAGTGGCGGCCAAAAAGAAAAAAACACATCGAATTGGAGCTGCCAGAAAAATCCCATTCAGCACACACAATCTTTGTGTGTTCACTTCCTTGATTTTTTTCACTCACTTAAAAAAAACGGTGGAGAGAGAGAGAGTTAAATGGCAATTATGATTAAACAACAGGCCACTTAGTGACTTAGTGTTCATATTGATCTTCGTTTCTGTACAAACGATGGTCATGTCTTAGCCATTTAAGCACCCAGCGAATTTTCGACATCCGTTGGATTGCTTTTGGTCATCCATAGGAGCCAAATGAAGTGTTCAAACTCAATTTGAAACATCTTTGTGGATAAAAAACCCCGTAACTTTTAGCCCTCTGGTGATTTACTATGAAAAAGGTCCGAGGTTGGAATCATGTTCACAAATGAGAACCCCATTGAGCTAACATGCCACTAAGCTGAACCATCAACTTGCCAACTGACCGACCTGCCCCCATGGGCAATATGGGCACATGTGCCCAATCTGTACCAATCTAAATTGTAACTTTCAAAGACAAGTCACCTGTCCTGCTGTCCTGCTGTCCTGTGCCCATGGGTATACAAAGTGATATCGACAACAGGCGAAGCCAACAAGTTCCATGCAGTTTTGGACCAGTGGCAAGCATCTACCCACACCATTGCCCGTCCAAGCGACACCACGGGCAAAAAACTTCGCTTCATGGAACGTCGCATTGATAGACTGCCTGTGCCCTGTCAGCTTTTTTTTGAACCAAATAGGGTTAGTGGTAGTTGGGTAGTTCATCTCCTGATGGAGTTTTAGGGGATGCCACGTTCATCTGAAAAGACGCGGCTTCATAAAACTTGCCCCTCGAAATCATCTGGGGTAAGGGTCATGGTTTAACAATACCGCAAATGGGATGGAAACCATCCCCATATGAAAAGTTCGTGATTAAGCTTGCCAAGCCTTCCATTATTGTCTTGTTGACTGGTGATTTTGCATCGGAATTAGTGTACGTTTTATCCATTCATATTCATTGTTAAACAGGTATTGGTTGTACCTTAAAAAACAAAAGGAATTGCCTGGGTCCCACCAACAATCCTTCAAGAGGTTGGTGACTATGGTTACCAACTCCTGATTCAAAGCTTGGCCTTTCAGTCATGACCTGAGGGGGCCCTGTCATGACTGAAGTTTCCCCATGACAGCAGCAGAATCATGCACCAAACGATTTCCCACACCATAACGGAGTTACTCCCCAGTTGCCTTGATTGCGAACTATGAATTCATTTGGAGGTACGCAACCTTGGATACCTTGGTAGCTCATCCTCATCGAAAGTGCCCCTTGTAACTTCTTCGTTTTTTCAGGCCATATTTAGGGGACAAAACAACACATCAAACTCGCGGCAATTCATGTTTATCTGATAAGTTCAACCCTAAACTGAGAAATCTGTCCCAAAAGCCATCTATAGTTGTAGATGTCATGTTTTTCTTTGGACACCAAACCATGAAAAATAAAAAAAAATTGGAGTTTTAAGCCCTAAAGCTATGGGTCAGAACATAACACGTAAAAAATGAAGGTTGTGGGTTCCCATGGTTCCTAATATTTAAATAACCATCACGACTTTCTACCCAAAGGTGATTTGGCACCTCCTCTCGATTCTCTTTGTTGCGTGTACTGATGGATCCAGATCCTTGTCGACGGGTACCTTGCCCGGTCATCACGAAAAGAACCGGGCTTTTGTAGAAGGGAAAAGCTCATCATACCTCTTACATCTACGGTATGAAATAGTGTATCTTGTGGATCGTCCACACCAAATGGGGATTAGCTTGTTGTTGTTGTTGTTGTTGTTGTTGTGGTTTTGGTGGTTTGGACATTGGATGTATGCGAAGCCACATGTGAAATCTCAGGGCATCGCATTCCTGGTGCTCCTGCCTTTGACTGGATGTGATATTTCTTTAATCTCTGAGTATTTGATAGTAGCAATGGTAACAGAACTTAGATATATAACATAAGATTCCAAATTTCAAAACACATGTTTCCTGAAAGTTTTGGCAACCATCAATTAACTTTCAACAAATTCAATTAAAATTTCAAACATTGGAACTTAAAAAAATATTTTCCTTTATTTTGCCTTTATTGTTCTTTAATTGTTAAAAAAAATCTTTAAAACACTTCGGGTAACCTAGGAGATCTAAGGGTCAAGGATCTAACCCCCACAACAGGATCAATGATATGCCTTTTTCCTTTTGACCCCCCTTTTGTTTGCAACAAATCTCCCTTCGTCAAAGCCCAGGTACGAGTCCTGCCGCCGCCTGGACAAGGGGCCAACGGGTCCGCACATGGATGGGACGTGGCAAATTTACCAGCAGTTTTCCCATTTTTTTCTGATACTCAATAACCGTCAGTAAGTTCTAAAACTAAAAACTAGAGAACAAACTCCAACCTCAAGACATACATATTGATGAAGTCCTGAAGGCTACTTTGAAGTTGTCATCAGCCGTTAGTTTTGAGGGGAATTGGTCCCAACCCCTCCCACGTGCCTGAGGCCATAAGTTCAGATCCTGTGCTCATCGCACTGTGCCTGGAAGTTGTGGAAGTTTTCCTCTCAGGTTTCTTCCCCAAAACTCAATGAATCGGATTCATCAGTTGGATCAACAGACCATCCTGATTGTATCAGCTGGAGTGGTCACGAAAAACAACCTGGATCGTATACCAACAAGCTTCTTGTTGTTGGAAGAACTAAAAAAACTTTCACTAGGTCCAACTGCACGTCTCCAAGTGCCTTTGGAAGAATGGAACTTGTCTTGTTTACACACTCCTTGTAATGCCACTGCCTTCATAAAACTCAGGTGCCTTCTGACAAACTCTTATACAAAATTTCAAGGGGCACTTCAAACAATCCAGAAGAAGTCTCATCTTTCTCTGCCGGGCTCCAGTTGTGCAGGCTCCGCTTGGAGCATACAAGAACACAAGATGAGGGTGAGGTCTGTTGTGGTCACCTTTTTACATTTTTGTCAACTCCAAATTCGCTAATTTGGTAGGACGTTTGATCCATGGATTCTCAGCATGGTCACATAGTCACAACTTGAGTTCTTCATGGCAATCTTTAGTCGATGCAGTAGGTGCAATCATCCAACCTTTGCTTTCAGGAAAATACACTGATCAGTTTCCCTGTTTGCTTGAGTGGGGAAAAGACATGGAAAGATAGTACCCCCACCATTGCTGCCCGCACATATGAGTAGCATCAAACATCAAGTCCCAACCCTGAGTCCCATATGCCCATGGACATGTCAACCTTGCCTTCTTAACGAACCAACTTGGCTTGTTTGATGATGTTCATACTGGATGATAGAAGATCATATCCACTTGGCTTGGGAAAGGGATTGTATACACATTCATGAAAAAACACATAAAGACAAAGACATATCTTGTAGAGATGATAAGCATGCATATCCAACAATATAACTTAACAATTATATGACAAATATAACAAGCGCACTTGTTGGTGCAATTAATTGAATCTACTACATCTCAAACCACTCTACTGTTCAACGACGCCAAGATACTGTCTTTTGAGGTCATCCTGTGGCACCGTGGCAACCCGAGGAATCACATCATGCCATACCCATGTGGACGGTACGTTTTCACTACTCCAAGATGATGATGAAGATGATGTTTTGCATGGGAAAGTCAGTACAATCTAGATGCGCATCTAACCACTAGCAGTGATGGCTTCAAAAGAACTAGCACAACTCCAGTCAACAAAAAAGGACCCATCCAAAAATGATGCTAAACCTTCTTAGATGTCAACGCGTCACCTGGTCGCATTTCAAACATTTCAACATGGCATCACCCCTGATGTTTGATAATTTCTAATTTCATTCTCACATGAAAATGATTCAGAAACCAAAACTATCAACAAAAAAATGTACCTCTTCACAGTTTCAACCTGTATTTTGGAAGATGATTCTCCCAATCGCGGTTGCTTCCCAGGATGATACCTCAATGCCATCATTGAGGACGTCCAACTCCGGGTCCAACTCCTGGGCGTCGGTCATGGAGGTGAATGGAAGAGATCCATTTTCCTTTCTTTTCATGGGTGATGGCTGTAGGTGAACCAGCCGTTCATCTTCCAGGGTGGAAAATTGACATTCGAATTGGTGATAGGGCTTTTTTGTCTTTCACCATAGTCAGTTGGGCTGACTGATGACCATCACTGAAACTTAATCTGATATGTGAACAAATGAAAAAAGGCACCTTCAACCAGTCTTTACAGGACATCTTCGCAATCCAAACAGTGATGATAAAAGTGACCGTATCCAAACAAATGAATCACCGTCACGCAATGTGCAAGAGCAGGTGTTCAAACCGAACGAAAATCGCTCATGCAGCCATCCTGGAAACCAAATTCAACTTCAAGTTCTTTTGGAGGTTGGTATACTAATTCATTACAGTACCTTTATTTTGGGGTGACTTTTTACTTATTGTTGGTTGAATTTCTCAACCATTTAGTACACTTGGAACACACACACACACACACACACACACACACACACACACACACACACACCTCCCTCCCGCGTTGCCATGCCTCGCCCGTCTGAGTTTCCCCAACATCAACTTCTACCATCTGGGAGGCAGATGCCCCTGAGGTGGTTGGAGCGATCAACATCTCCTGAAACGTCTCCCGGTTTGTCAACACGTGGAGTTGGGGGGAAGGGAGAAGTGACATATAGGAATGAACTTTATTTGTGGCGTTTACATCATGAAAACAAGAAAATCAATCACAAGGACATTAACACTTAAATGAAATCAACAGCATATTTTACATGTGCTTGTACATATGTACACACACATTGCATACAAAAACAAAGACTGACGTCACCCCGCCCTCTTAGGCCAACATAAAAGAACTGGCATAGTAAGTATGATTTCTAACACTGCCAAACATTCCCATTCCAGGAGCATCAAGCAAAACTTTGTGATTGGTTGTGATTGGAGCTCCGAATCTACTGGGACTCCCTAAAGCAATGACACCACCCAGCACATCACCGTCACCATCATCCCCTTTTGGAAGTTTTAGGTCTCCTCTTCCAAGAGTCTGATAGGCCTGAAGGATGGGAGGCACCACTAGGAGGTTTCCAGTGCATTTCTCAGTTGACCACTCATTTTGACTTCCATCATGGCCTGGTTTCAAATGGTTTTAGCAAATAGCTAGTGATCACTAAATTCCTTCATATAGATGTGTTCTTGACTTAATATACACACTACCTTCTGGTAGCCCCAAATTATATCAGTCGTCGTGTTTTTGTCACTTGTTCCTTTTTCCCGCCCCACATTCCACGTGGCTCTCCCCAACCAAAACTCCCACAATTGCTCGCAGAAAAAACATGGCTTTGCTATCCAACTGACATGTCAACATGTCTCCCGCAAAATAGGGATTGGAAAAAATGAAGATTTATGGATTCCTTTTGGATGTCATCCTTTCAAGGGCTATACTAAGATTTGGTGTAACAAAAGGTTTTTAAAAACTGCATTATACAAACGGAGCAGATATATATATATATATGTATTTATTTATTACATATATATATATATTACATATATATATATATATTACATATATATATATGTAAAAGTCGATAATATGACTTCACTTTCGAATGTTGACGTTTCTGGTAGTTCCCAGTTTAACTCAGAATAATGAGTATACAGTATACATCCCGAGCTCCATTCCTGACTCCCTGAAAGGACCCCAACCAAACCACATGGTTTTGAACAAACCTCCATCAACTTTGGCCAAAGGCACCGTTGGTTTCGAGAAATGGGACTCAAAGGGCCTAAGGGACTCATCGGTGTAGAGGAGATTAAACTCCCCGAATCCTCCGCATTCCTTGGCTTTCTTGGGAGGGATTCCGTGGGGTAATAGACACTGGTAGTGGGGGTTCAAAAACGGACAGAAACTAGAATTACATTCTATTTTCATATTTGGAGTGTATGTGTAAAAATATATATTTCTATGCAATGTAGTTGAAATACAAACACGCGAAGGCATGAAAAATCAGGCAGATACAGAATTTGACAGAATCCGTGTGTGTGAATGTTTTTGTCATTGTTCTGCATTCCTTTCCAAGTGTCTACGACATGTGTTCAGCCCATATATATATAGCTTCTATATAATGGGAAGCCGCAGGTATGGAGGCTTTTAGGAGTCTCTTTAGGTACGACATTTGAATTGATTGCAGTATTTTTCATCTGATTTCGACCTTGCGAGTTTTGCAAAACGACAACAAGACTCGTTGAACTAAACTGAAACAAGACCTGCATGTACGTACTTGCAGAAAAAAAACCTCATAAAGCTATGCGGGTTTTTCTACCTCCCATGTCCCACGCAGAAATTCCCTATGATACCCAACTTCGGGGGGGATCCCCAAGTGGTTGAAAGTGTGTCTCCAAGGAGTCTATACAAAATGATCCGTCTTTAACTTCCTTCATGTCATTATAATCCCACTTGGCCCACAAAAAAAAAATAAATTCCATGGGAACGGGGTTCAAATCCAATCCCTCCACCCAACCAACTCTCAACAGGACACGACATCTTTTGAACTCGCCGTGTCCGCACCGACTCCGTTCCATCGCCACCTTTTTAAAGGCGTGGCAACGGTGGCGTTTTTGGGGAAGGTGGATGTTTGATTTTCAATCCGAGGCAGCCAAGCGGAAAAAGGATGGAAAAGGGGTAGTTTTTATGAGTTTCTTGAAACATGTTTTGTTGCGCCCCAAGTATTCAATGCGAATCAGTGTCCCTTTCCGTCTGCCTCTTTGGCGCGGTAAACTTAACACGATTCACCTGGCCCCCAAAAAATAAACGTCATTCCTTTGGGTAAACTTTCTGAAACTTGTTGGGATGCTGCATACATATATAACTTGTCGACAAGAGTCAACAAGGTTGAAGGTCCCTGGCCCCTAACTGTTGACTTGAATAACTCCAACCACAAATATAAATGCAGTATGTGTATTCAATCATATAACCTCAAAATTGATTAAATAAATCCATATATCATTTTTTTCATCCTGCACTGTAACAACATGTTCCAAAAGCAGCTTAAAACGCCCTGTTCAAAGGCGATCTGTTTCTAATTGGTTTCATCTTCCCAAAAACTAATTGTTGGTTTCAACTACCCCTTTGAAACAAATATTAGTCAAATTGGATAATTCTCCAGGTAGGGGTAAAGATTCAAAAAAAACAATGGAAACAACCACCTTAAAAACCTGGCCATTTTTTTCAAATCTGGTGACCTCCACGCTTGGCTTCGGCCAAGCGGGCCAAACCGGCACGGATCATCTGCACCTTTTGCCGTCGCCGGGCCTGGCCCAGGGTTTCCCTGTGAAGTTTTTGAACCTTTGGAGGTTTTTTTTTTCAGTAGCCTCCATGGAACTAACATACTACCCACCTTGGGGAATTTTCGGAAACTCATCTTCAAAAAGTACCTTTTAAAAGGGGATATGATGGGATAGGTTAGTTTTCAGAAGGGTAAGGTTTTAGGAGACTGTTGCCAACTGTTACCAGAAATCATCGGTATATAAAGCTCAAGATACAGGGGTATATAATGCATTCATTTCAAATGAAATAAAACATCAAATGATTAGGAAATGCTTAAACGAAATATTCTAACTGACGCTCTCCAGAACTGACATTGAAAATAGAAATAATGTTTCCTAGAACTGAATGGACTGGGGCTAACTTTTCGTCGCTTTTCGTTCCCAGGGAATTGCCTAGTTCATCTCATTTCAACTTAATGTATTGTACAGTATGACAACATCATCCTGCTTCATGGTGTGGACTTGGGGAAACTCCCAGCATATTCTGACCGCAAACTCCACCTTTTGTCTTCAACTTTCTGAAACCGCGAATTGCCAAACTCCAGTGCAGTTAAAAGCATAGATACCCATCCAACAAAGGCTGACAAACAATATCTTACACCACTTGGCATGGTTAAAGAAACGTTATACTCATGAAGTCATGTGCCATTTTTTGTCGAATCACCAGTATCTCACTTATAGGTCTATGAGTCTATGATTTCATTCAGACACCAAGCGGGCAACCTCATCTTGCAATAGTCGTGGTGTCGCCACTTCACTCGCCTTGGGTGAAACAGGCAGAGTTTAATCAAGGCTTTCGGAAGCTGAGCACTTCAATGGTGAGCAAATCAGCTCATCTCAACTCAAGAGGCCAAATCTGTCAACAATGGCTGCGTTCCATGGCTGCTCGAACAAGTCCAACTGCGGTGTTACACTGATCTAAATACAAGCCAGCTCTCCTGTTCCGCTTGCTAGCATCAATCGACAAAGAAAATAAATTGGTCTCGCAGCCAACATCCCCGGTCTCGCAAACCCCGCTATTCCTGCTCTAAAAATCTTTACATAAAAAATTGAACATCACCAACATCACCAACATCAAAAGCACAAATTCAAATTTGAATCACCACTATACATGCCGTGATCCATATATATATATATACATATGAAGCATAAATGAATATCACCACAACATTTCGAATCCAAGATTCCGAACTTTTCGAGGCCGATGACTGTTGCCGTTCAAAGGTCGACTCGGGACCCGACGGACCCGTTCCGCCCGGCACGGCCAGCTTGCGTCCGTTGCGCATGGCGCTGATGGCTTTCAACTTACGCTTGGTGCGTAGTAAGGCGCCACGTTTCTCCCAGCGACTGGTCTCCTAACGAAATGAGGGAAAGGGATGGAAGAAGGTGATGGTTTAAATGTAAGGATGGAAGATTTTGAGAAATGTTTTCTTAAAGTTGGCTCCTCTCAAGAAATTGGGAACCTGAAAATTTCATAAGACACAAATTATCATTTTTGGTGGCATCCAAAAATATCAAAAATGCTTAACTTAAGAGTTACCATTGACTCGCAGAACTCATCATCTCGCTTCTCGGCTTCCTCCTTGCAGAGCCGATCGGCAAAGGATCGAAGATGATTCTCATCCTGGTCGGCTCGGTCCGATCCCCCGGAATCTCCGATTTATGTGGAGGAATAGGGGCCCCTCATACCTGGATATATGCCGAATAGGTTGGGTATACCACGATATAAACATCCATAAACTACAAAGAGATCTCATTCTGGCACGCTTTGTCCCATCATGGACAAAATTACCTCAAAAGACTTGCTTCCATCTTTGAATCAGGCACCATTTTCACGGAAGCTATAGTGCTTGAAGGATTTGGACATGTGACTTGATCGCCGAAATCGCCCTGAATGCGCATGTATGAGGAGGAATACCCTTCCTACCAATCTTGTGGCAATGGGCTACCTGCTGAAAGAAGAGTTTTCCACAACATCATCCCTGGGCCTGTGGCCTGAGCATTTTAGAATGACTGCATTTACATTTAGGATCCTATCAAATATCCTATAGTGCTTCAAAACACTTGTCACTTGACGCTTGGATACCTTTTGTAGGGGTAAGTTTGAGAACGTGTAGAGCAAAATTGTCTGTGACATGATGTGGCGGGAAGCATGCGCGCGACCGGCCCAAGATAAGGCATCCATCTTATTACACGATTTCATCTTATATTTGACATTACTTGACTCTAAATGACTTTCATTGCTTTCGCCAAGTGTAGGCCCTCTCCCTAAAATCCAATGATTGTATGTTTTTTCAAGTTTCAAAGCCATCGGATTCTGGAGCCCCCTTCAATGACTTAGGCCCATATGTACACAACAAATAATGGCATAAAACATATCCCCAGATTAAAACAAACATATATAAAATATACAAAAATTAACCTATATACATATATAAACATATAGATTGAGATATGATATACATGTAGATATGCACATGTAATACTACATATTAAATACTAAACAAATGTATCTCCATATATATATATATTGCCAACTTTGGTGGATTCCCCACCAAAAAACCCAAGGGAGATCGCCCCGACCCGCTTCGCCTCGGGATACTTCCGCAAGGCAGAAAGGAAGGTCTGCGCAAAGGTGCTTCAGGTGAGTTGGTGGGATACTATCCTGGGCTTTCCTGTGTATATAGACATATCTTATGTATACAGCATACATTCAATGTGTATATATATGCATTGAATAACTGAATGAATATATACATATACATTGAAAAAATGATTACATACATTGTATTTACACTCCCTAAAACTAAGATAGCCCCTGAAAATAGGCCCTCCCAGAAGGAAACTCATCTTAAAACCATCAATTTTTCAGGGGCCGTGTTTGTTTCAGGGAGGGTATAATCGAGTTCATTTTTAAAGGCAATCTTGATTTCAAAGGTTTGATGCACTGGCCTCTTTGGGGGGATACAATGCTCCAATTTCACGTGCTATTTACTCCAGGATGGCTGGCTATAAATATATAATATATGTATAAAGATTGATTAGCACATATTAACTACAATCAACACGATATTACTAAGTGTGTCTCAATGTCAACCGGTGAACGGACAAGATAGCATTTTCTATTTCATGTATCCTCCCAAGGTCTTAATCTGGCAAGATACTTCTTTCGACACAGATCTGCAATCACAAGATGCCATTGCTTTTACGGAGACTGGTAGTCCCAAAGTTTCGAAAATGGCCTCAGATTTCATGAACCGAAAATATCTCTGAAGATACCAGGTATCCTGGGTAAAATCATACCGGTATCCCGCAAATGGCCACTTGGTTGGTGTAGAATGAACCGCCACTTTTAGACTATGGATTAATCAGGAATCCTCTTTTAATGGTGGTTGGCTTCCACAGTGTATGATTCATATTCCAGCATGGAAAGACGTTTAAATAAAGTGATGTCACTACAATGTGCCCACATGATGCTAAAATGTGAGGATTGTGACTAGTGTGATGAGTTGAAAACACCAACACATCTTAGACTTCCCACTCAAACCGAGGTAGCCCAGTGGAAGATTCAAAGAAACCTGGATAATCCCTGCCAAACTGAAATAGCTATAGCCATAGCCTATAGCTCAAACATCCAGCATAGGTAGATGCATTATGTATCCAAAATGGTGGATTTCTTTGGTGGTCCTCTTTATTCCTTCTGGTTTCCTTAGATGGGATCAAATCCCAACTGTGGTTCGTCTGAGTGTAGCCCCTTTCCAGACATGCAACGTAGGGAAACGTGGTTGTCCATTCTCCTTACTCCCATGTTGAATTTGTGTTTTGGAGAGTAATACACGTACATTGAGAAAAATCGATCCCTATACAGTATCAATGCACGCCTGGTGATGACGAAGTGCTACAAAACAGCTAGTGCACATAATGGCATTTTTGTTGGGCATACCAGGTACTTCCAAATCAAACATCCTCCATATTCTGTTAAAGGATGCCTAACAACCTTCCACTCCTGCCTTTTTTTGCTTCAGGTTGAAAAAACAAGTAACACCGAGGCCAATTACTTTTCCACTGGAAATCTTCTCAATGGGCTCATCATCCACCTTGGATAAGAGATGCCTCTGGTGATGTCACCAGCTGAGGTTGTACCTTTTGCTTAAAAGAAAAAACGCCTCAAAAATTGAAGCAATGAGTCAAATGACCCTAATCCATGTAATGATTCATGATGCACATGTAATTTATATACTACTTCATGTCAAAGTTCGGGCGATGCTACTCCTACGAGTACGAGGTAGTGCTCGACCGGTCACCTTGTACAATTGTAACAAGGATCCTGGAGCAAATAGTTCCAAAAGAAACTGACGGGACATATGACATATATAAACTAAGACTTAAAATTTGAAACATCATTTTCCACTTTCCACTTTCTAGATTATTATGATATTCATTAAATGTTCTATCTTCGCCAAGCCGCCTAGATATAACTACTGAACCATACTATATATCTTCCATCTTTTCATCTTTTGCTTTGTTTCCGCAGGCGAAGGATAAAATCTCATCATCAGTCACGGGGCCATCAGTGCTGGTCAATTGCTGAATGTGGCCTGGGCCTGATTAGTCAGTTGCTCCAGAATTCCTAGCCATAAGATATGCATATCAAAAAGTATTCGTCATTAAAAATTAAACATATATCAATTATACATACTGTATATAAAAACAAAAGCAAATATCTGCAAATATATCACAAATACTTCTGTACATCATTCATCATTGCCAATTCCAACCCCTGGCAACCAACGAAATGCAGCGAATCTCCCTGGAAAGTCGGAGAATTGAAATTTCCCATCCAAGGTGCACAAATTGCAACTTCACCAGCTTGAATAAAATACAGTCTGTCCACATCATCCTGGGTCAAATTGGTCATGACAAACGACAAACAGTGCCATCCAAATGATGGCTCGAATGGGCCATCCACTCTTTCATGACCTGCCTTTTTTGTTGGCGTCTTAGTTCCTGCCACATTTTTCAAATGATGAGGTCTTTGGGGTGTTAGCCTAGCGATCTAACACCTACCCCTAGTGTTGCTCGCTTGGGCTTATACAAAAAAACAAGGACCCCATCATCCAAACCAATATTTCAAACATATACGTTCTCAATATCAAAATGCCATTCACATCCATTCACCAATATTCACCATTCATAACAAAAAACAGTCCCCTTCTAAACATGAATCCCATCCCATCCCCATGAAAAATCCATTAGTTAGTGTTGGAATTTCAATATCCATGTCCCCTGGATTTCCCTCGATTCCGACACGTCTTGTCCGAGAAACGTTTTCACGGAAAATGACTTGGTCATCCGCAAAGGTTTCTACCGACGCGTTCGCCATCAGTTCCTGGGGACCCCAAAGGTTGGATGATGGTCACTGGTCACACCATGCAACTCCATGAGACTTTCGACACCGAGGGGTTTGGTTCATCACTTGCTAACAAAATAGAGAATGACAGGAGAATGACATAAATTTGTATACTCACCAATGTTCATTGTTGATACGACTGACTGATTGATTGATTGATTGATTGATTGGATTTGACTTGTTTTGTTTTGATTTGGCATGATTTGGCTTGATTTGATTGACTGGTTGTTTTTGGCAGTGAGGATTTTGCGCTTTCGCAACACCCATCATTTCTGTAAAACCCAGAAAATACATACACACCAATACGTGACGTGGACGCCAGGCCTTAACCAAGTTTGCATCTCGGCCAGCAAACTCCTTGAGATGTGGGTCGGTTGAGTGGTGTCGGACATGGGTTGATTTATGTATTACCCTCCCTGAAACTAACAAACCGTTCGCCCTTGAAAATAGGCCATCCTAAAATAAACTTTGATCTTCCAACCATACATTTTCAAAGGCGAGCTGTTAGTTTCAGGCAAGGGAGGCTACAAAAAATAACGATCTTGCAGAGGTAATGCTTTGCTATCTTGAGCTTTTTACCCAACTGTATCTGTTCTCATGAAGTTGATTCCACCTTTTTCCAGTCATCAGTGAGTCTCCATGTTAAGCCATCTTGCATCATCTTCCCCAACGAGTGGTTGTTTTTCCCCAGGAAGAGGTGTCATTCCCCGCCAGTCGCACCAGTCACTAGCCAAGCACACTGGACCAAGATCCAATNTCATCATCATGATCATCATCAACATCATCAACATCATCATGATCATCAGCAACATCATCAACATCATCATCATCATCATGATCATCATCATCATCATCATGATCATCATCAACATCATCAACATCATCATGATCATCATCAACATCATCAACATCACCATCATCATCATCATCAACATCATCAACATCATCATGATCATCATCATCATCATGATCATCATCAACATCATCATCATCATCATCAACCTCATCAACATCAGCATCATCAGCATCATCATCATCATCAGCAGCATCATCATCATCATCATCATCATCATCATCATCACGTGTTTTGCAAGTAATGCCGCGATACCTTTTACCTGCACTAGAACAGCCCAAATAAGAAAATTGAACAGTTTAGGGACCTGGCAGTACAATGTCAAAGACGTGCTTTTGGAAATGATCTTTTTGCTTTCAAAATAAAAAAATGTGTTGATTTGATGAGAAGAAAATGCAGGAAACATGATGAGCAATCAATTTCAAGGGAAACAGCTCTGAATAAGCTTATGCCACTTGTCTGCCAGCTAAGTGCAGGACTCGCTCATGTTCAATGATGCTGCCAATAACGGCGAGGACTGGCAAGACAAAGTGAGTTTTGATTTTTATTCCTTCATATTTTAAATGGACGTATGGCGACCCTTCCGCAGACCCTTCCGCGAAGCTTCCGCGACCTGCATTTTTGCTTCCGCGAGAGCAAGTTCAAAACAAGAGCTTCCGCGAGCTTCCGCGAAGTAGATGTTTTTTCGATTTCTCTAGAAGTGCTTCCGCGGTCACACCGGGAGCTTCCACGAAAGCTTTTTCTAGGGGTTGCCTGGAAGTGTGCACATGTTATTTGTATTTATTGGTGGGCAGGGCATTCTGACAATGTTTTTGGTTGTACTGGCTGGCGAGTCAAAAACACATACTATATCAAAGTAATACATTCAGATTTCGAACTTCACAGATGGCACATACATGTGACATTTTAGGATGGGTGAACCATTTTTCATGATCCTATCTTCCATACAGATGGGCTCGGGGTCTTTCAATGCCTCTGCGTGAAAGGTTTGCTTCCGCGAAGCTTCCGCGAAGCTTCCGCAAAGAACATGAACACTTTTACCAAAAACATACCAAGATCATGGCCACCTTGTGTTCACCAGAGCTCATGTAAAACATATTGCAAATACATTACATCGTATAAAGCAAAATATGTCTTATGTCTATATATATATATATACGATATCTTTGTATGATGCGCCTATGAAATGTAAAAGACAAAATCACAAATCCTGCAAAACACACTTCCGCGAAACTTCAACATTAAAAAACGTGAAAATTGCTTCCGCGAGCTTCCGCGACTGCAGTCCGGTGCAAGTTTTTGATTCATATATGTCCAAATCCTGCATAGCGAATATGACAACATTAAAAACCGAAACTCAATTATCCTTACCATCAACCATTCCCCTGGCAACGGAGCCTGTGTCTTCAGCAAGCTCTCGAGATTGAAGACATGTTCCACGTTGCCGGCCTGGTCGAGTAGCTGCAATGGTAACCCATGAAGCTGTTTCATTGAAAACAACGATAGATGCGTCACACAAGGTGTTTAACAAAGGATAACAAAGGTATTAGGTATCAAAACAATCAACTTCAAAAATCCTGAGGCAATCAGGTAATCTTGCACATTCTTTGATCATCTTTGATTATCTTTTTGTTGATGTTTCCACCCTTCCAGGCCTCAGCATCTTGGGCCTCATCAGGTGAAGAACAAAAGTAGGTGAATGTAAAAAAACACAGCATTTTTTTTTAGTGCAAAAAGCTCAGCATGTATTTAGAGGGAGTTTCCTCAGTCAATGCATTGACCCAACAACCATCTTCACTTTCCACTGGCATTCAATGATTTTCTTGGACTCCCCCTGAAGAGGCCTCCCCCATCAGCGCGCAAAAGCGCGGGGGTGCGACCACAGCCACTGCATCAGCAGGTGGCTTGAGATCACGTTGCAACGGTTGAGGTGGCACGGTGGTGTTCATCCTAAGTGTCCTGATATGTCCTGATAAACCGAAGTAGTAAGGATACACTCGTGAAGTTTAACATAGCCCCTAAAAAGTTACCTTCCCAAAAGCAAACTACTTGCGACCATCACTTTTTTTGGGGGGGGGGCTATTTTAAACTTCGGGGAGTAGAATATCATGACCACATCAATTCGGGATGTTGTTAGTTGCTAGTCACCTGTACTACTGTATATGTTCCACAACAAGTATTGAATGGTGCAGATGTTGGGGTTTTGATACATGTCCAGTTGAGCAAAGGCGATAGCAAGAGTCACTTATGTCACTTTAACTTTTAAGGCCATTACACTGTGGGCACATGTTGTTTATTCACGCCATTGCTTTTTTATTGACGCATACCGAAGTATTGACAACCACTCCAAATTGCAAAACATAGATAGAAGAGGCCCCGCTTTTATCCCGTTGAGGGCTATCTGTGTCCACTATTCTAAGCAAGAAAACTGGTTCCACAGAAGACAAGACCCCAGAAATGTGCTAGTTGGTAAGGTGAAGTCCGCAACTCTGAGCAACACAACAGGTGAAATATGTATAAATATGAAATTAAACCCGTTTTTCATCTCTACCATTCTCATCCATTCTCCAAATATTCTGCACTTGTGGGTTGCACTTCTGAAAAAAGTTCACTCCAGGATTATACATCTTCTGACTAGCCATTGCTTTCCAAAATGTACTCCAATAACTTTATGTTGAAACCTTTCATACCTCACCGTTCCCAAAATGTCCCGAAATCAAAATCCGAAGGGGATTGTCAATCTTCAACAATCGAAGTCCTGAAAACGATGGATACTTGTGTGGTATCATTTCATGGCTTGGTTCATCATTTCAAGTGCACCTCATCACTCTCCAAGTTCCAAGCTCCCGCACACGTGGCCCAAAGAGTGCAGCACTACGCAAGAGAATGATCTGCTCCGACTGCCACAGTGAAAACAGAGTGGTGGTTTTTCCACCGGCCACAAGGAAAGGTGTCTAAGTTTAGATTCAATGGCGAACTTCCAGTTATATATATATATAGAAACCTCATCAGGCTTTCAAATGTACTTTGTGAGTTAGCATCACTTGCCAGTGCCACGTCTTACACACCATCTGTTACACAACTTCACAGAGCATCTTCAAGAAAGTGCCCATTCGGATACCAAAGATCAAATCATGAATTTCGAAAGTAGGAGTCAAGGACCTTATACCGAATACCGAAACGACTGATGTCCAAAACAACATAAGATCCAACAAACTTTCAAACTTTAACTATCTAAAAATGATAGAAGAAATACAGGGGGATCCAAACAGGATAGCTAGGTGCTACTCATGCACTTCTGGATGTAGAGATGTGTTGCCCGGGGGAGATGTTCAGCCTTTGTTGCTGGAGAGAGATTCACCTTCCCGAACCCTACATGCGATTGCCATAAGTTTCCAACATCTTTCACTGATTTTTTACGGCTTCTCCATACGGCATCTGCTTGTTTCCTGCAGTCTGAAATGTTTTGATGCATGGAAAACATCTAAGGCTCCATACCCAGCGATGGGCATAAATCCCACTGGCCATGTAATCTGCAAACTTCAAGTACCTCTTGCAGAGAATCCGTTTTACCACACAGGTGATTGGATGTGATTGGTTAAAGACATGCAACAGAAACAAACAACAACTCTAGCGATGCTATGATTAGTGACTTTGAGGAATCTCGGGCTGCAAATAGTTCCCGTAAAAGCGCTAAAAACAAAGGTGTAAAAATCGTTCTTATACCCTGTATGTTCCTCTTGACTTGTGTGACTTGTAACAAGTGGATCTTGCAAAACATCATTGCCATAATAACAAGGGTCAAAAGTTTGTGAGCGTCATGATGGCGGACACTCAATGGGACCAAATGCTTCCAACGTGTCTTGAGGGATGACCATCCAACCACCCATCCAACGTGCCGAGGGGTCACATATCCGACGTGAAGAAACGAACATCTCCAATAGTCCACCTCAAGATCAATTGATTCTCCATTGTTTCGCTTAGTTTTATGTTCAAAACATCCAAGGGTGGTGAATAACAGTGATAGAGTATAGTTGGCACAAAAAATATCCAATAACTGCAACTGAGTGATGTTTTTGGTATGATGATTGATCTTTAAACTACCCGAAAACAGCATTTTTTTGGGGGGAAAAACCGGATGGACTGCCATCAACCAGTTGAAGTGGTTGAACTTGGGAGTTGCACTGTCCACCGGCAGCTGCTGGACCTTTACCTGTGCCACAAAAAAAAGGCCCCCCTCCAAGTGGCGAATGGAGGCGAATGGGACTAAATATGGCGACATTTGCAAGGTGACATGTGTTGAAGTATTTTGCCAAATGAAAAAACAACTACAGACATATTAAGCAAAATGTATATATATATATATACCAAAATAAATGTATCTACATGTCATATAAATATACGGTATATATATAAATGTTTGAGAAATTTTGAGAAGTTAAGATTGAAGAGGTAGGAGATTGAAAGTGGTGCCTCAAATGCACATTCGGTCAATGTGAACAATCATAAATGAAGATTCCCCCTTAAGACTTACATATTGCTGCCAAATCCAAGCATCATGACACATATAAGTACAGCACCCAATGATTTGATGATTCTGAGGCTCTTTAGTTCCCACCGCAGGGAACTTCATCATCTGTTCCAAACGCCGCTCACCCACCACTGGTGTTACCCTCCAACAATATCCCACCATTGGTAAAAGAATGCTATGAGAGGGGCAAAGTTAGTTCCCCGCAAAGGTAGCAAACAAAACCTCAGCGTCAACAACACCCGGGAGACCTACCAGGAGAATATCTAGGTCTGGTTGTCCAACATAGTGGATCTGTTCCAAAAGCCTCGGCTATGAACTCATCACGACAATGTTTCAAAAAGCAGGGGCCATGGACTGATGTGGAACAAAACCCTTATGCCATTCTGTGAGACTTTTGAAGAACTCAGGCAAAGTGAAAAGGAAGAGCTGCAGCAACTGTTCCAATGTCGAAGTGCCTATATATTCCTTCCTAAGATTTCAGAACTGGTCCTGGAAACATGACTAGGAGCCTGTTGGGTTCCTGCCCTGAAAGATGATGAGTTCGGAGAGTCCCAAAGATCAACATTTTGCCCAGAAAAAAGAAACCTGAGAGAGCCCCTTCCGAACTTCAAAGTTCTTGGAGAGTCGGTAAACATCTTCTCCAATTATACAGCAATAAAAGCAACCATTGAAAAAGTGGACCAGGTGACCAGGGTGGGTTCACCCAAGGTTTCCTTGTCAAATCCCTGCTGATGCCACCAACCCTCCAGGTTCTGGGTTTCCTTAACTCCCTGCTGCGTAGATCAAAGTCATCATAGCAACCAGGGGCCTCCCTGGAAAGCCGATGGTAGACCTCAAAATTGACGACGTCGGAAGGGATGCTCTTACAGGGTTCAGAAGGTCTTCAGGAAAAACACCTTCCAAATGTTCAAGTTGTTAGTTGTTTTCCAAACTGTTCAACTCAAAGCTTTACACGTTCGGAGACCGGCAATAGCAAAATAAGACATGCACAGTCTTCGCGTTTCAGTGCATTGTCATCCACACCCTTTCCACACATTCAGTTACTTTTCTCTCCAAGAACTAATTCTGGATCCATAATTTAGCTGGCAACATACTAACGGGTCACCAACATCTGGAACTATATTGGTTCGTGGTTTCAACCCATCTGAAAAATATTAGGAAGTCAAATTGGAAATCTTCCCCAATTTGAGAGTAAAAATGCAAAAAATGAAACCACCACCTAGATCCACCTAGTATAAATGAACATGAAGGGTTGTCATCCCAAGGCATTTCACCGCCACCTCTCCGAAACGAAAAATCAGGCCGAGATGCCATCAAACATCCCATCTCCTGAGCGGCTGAAATTTTGATCACTTCCAAACGATATTTGGGTCCCGAGTCGTGATTGGTTGGTGGGACTTGTTTCCATGAATTATGGATTGTATATATTGTATTCCCCCCAAAAATGGTAATTTGTATTGAATTGATTCATGAATCAAACTCTATATATCCAGACTAGCGGAGGCAATGGAGGTGACCAGTTTCTCATGCTACACACTTGAATGTATGTGGTGAAACCATGTCAGAGTATTCAACCATGCTTCAGCACTTGATACACAATGACCACGCATTGCAAAACATGTAAGCTTTCATCAATACTATTCGAGTAACGCCTTAGTTCATGACATATCTGACTTATAACTTATAACAAATCGCATGTCCACACTTGAAAGGACATAGGTCACAACACTCATGTCTGGGATCCTCATCCGTCAACCTGGTGGAGGTATCATTGTAATATCAAAAGCTTAGTGCCGAATCTGGTAACATCTTCTGTCCCCTGTCAAACATCATTTGTCTTCAAAGCATGTACATTCCAGCCGCATAAGTTTTAAGCCGTGCTGTTTGTGCAAATTCCATGAATGAATGATGGATGAGATGAGTTTGACCCTGTCGTTTGACAAGGTTTGCCAGGAATTCAAGCAGCCATGTGAAGGGGGGACATACACACCGAGCGACAGCCATGAGCTGAAATGGGTCGACCACTGGAGACTCGACAAAGAAAAGATCCTCAGCAAAAACACACAGGAGGGACAACTACTGTTTGTTGTGTGAGGGATGATGTGAAATTGTCAAAACATATCTGATTAATTACCACGTTCTCGAAACATGTCGTATGAAAATTATGTTGGAAGCTTCAAAGTTAACTTCATATCTGATGGATGATCTTCCCCAAGTCAATAGGAGGTGTGAGGAGGATACCTTCATCAATCAAGTATACCCAGTGGTTGTGAGGATTTGGCCCAGCTCCCCAAGTGCCAAGTGACCGTATCCACTCGAAAAAAGTAATCGTAACCTCAGCAACAAGACATGACAGGACACATCTGGATAGTAAGAGACGAGAGAATTAAGGACATCAAACACTATAACTAACCCGTTGTTCCTAAGAATCCCCCATCATTTCACCTATCAGAAACCCCTTACCAGAAATTTATGAATCTCATCGATGGATATCCATTGCCACGGCCAGAGTCGATACACTTTCTTCCAAGTCGGTTTTACCAGCCTTTGACGGACAAGCTTTGCATACTTTTGCCCACCTAAATCTCTTTGAAGCACTGTTGGCCCACCAATTTCATCCCAACCAGTTTAAGGGCTTCCAAAAAGTTTTGCTGCCATCGTTTGGATATCTCCATGTTTTGAATCAAACCTCTGGGAAATCCCAAGTGGTGCACAACCAAACACCGGAGATCAACCTCTGCCATCATTGAGTTTCCCCACCACCTTCCTGAAAAGTCTTGGTGCGAAACATCCCTGCCTCGTTTCGAACAGGAACACTTTGAAAACATGACTTGGTTGGAATATATGTATATATTTTCGAAAAAGTGGGTTAGTATATGTCAATATATGCAATATAAAAAATATACACAAACACAAATTAAGTTTTGAGATTCAACATCTTGGGGCCAAATCAACATCAGGTGGACTTTGCAGTCCGTGACCGGTGGCCTTCATGATGTTTCAACGAATCCAACGCCCTTCTTTTTCCTCCATGCATCCATCCGAGCAATAAAACGGTCTTTGTTTTTTTGTTGTTTTTTTGCGGATTCGCCGGCAACATTGGCGACAAACAAACACAAAGATTGACACGTCACGCTGTCTGTGATTGAAACGAAAGAGCTGTCTGCACTTGGCGAACCCGTCCAATGCTGGCATATCCTAAAGTGATGCCTCATCACATTGAAACATGATAACGAATCACTTGGTCCATAGGCGAGGGTGCTTTTTTATGTTCTTTTACTCAAGCAAGGGCAGCATCAACATTGAAGCAATGACATTCCTTTCGCACCTTGTCGCCTAGTGGTACAAACCAACGTTTAGGTAGGATTTTATTTTCAGGAAGTGTGGATAACCAACATGTAAAGCTAGGATTTGTTTCCTCAACAAAGCAATGAGTTAATCTTCCAAAAAATCTCATTGATCAGCACCTCACAACAACTCAAATGACTTTTGATGCCCTCACCGGTGAAATCTCAACTACTACAACATCCCAACGGCATGGGGAGGTGCAACGTCTCAGTTTCCTCTCCAACTCCTCAAACAGCCACCAAGGGGGAGAAAAATCGTATGACCAAATTTTGTTTGTTTGTTTGTTTGTTTGTTTGTTTGTTTTTGCAAATTCCTTTGATTTGAGACCAAACTGCTGAATTTCCATCACATCAATCTTGATCTATAGAAAAGTAAATAAATGTGTACATATAACCATAATATTTATAGCATGTATATACAAATATTTTTGTCAGTATATTACGTTTATATATGTCCCAAAAAAAAACCTAGCTTGTTTCGCGGAAAGGAATGTCCTCAATCCTCACATTGTAATGTGAGGTTGCTACAAATTGGTCCAGGTTTTTGTCAGTTAAAGTCGCCCTCATCCTTGGCTCCATTGGTTGGGAAGCTAGAATAGGGCACCTCAAAACCTACAGTCCTACAGTATCAAAGAACAGCTATGGGTGGGTATAAGTCCTAAGGAATTGACATGAAATTGGCAAAAATCTCCAACCAATATCCAGGGTTCCAACAAAGTAAGTCACATTCCAACATTAACAATGGCGCAGCACACCACCTTTCTGGAAAAAAAACGGGGTCCTGGACTCCCGCCGTCTTTCGAGACTTCGACTTCGAGAACTTTTTTCCTGAGTTTTGGAAAAACAGTTTGGTCAGCGAAAAAGGGATTCAGGAGAAGATCACAAGTCAAGTTTATGCATGTACGTGTCACAAAGCGGGACAAGTCAAGCATAATATGAAGGTATGAAACACGGGTTTAATCAAACAGTATTTACCCTTGCCTTTGTTTCTCTATGTGCATTTGAGCATGGCCAAAGGAATGTTTCCATTCTCGTGTCAATGACAAGACCCAATTCACGCTTAGACCTCACAATCAGCGCTTTAAAACGAACCATTCTCACGGTACCACTTATTATCTACTTTCATACTATCATGATTGATGCTTCAATTTCAATCATGCCCGGTGTAACTGCAACCCCATGCAATCTATTCACGGCATATTTTGGCACCAGTGATGATACATCTAGGGGCATGAAGTCGTTCTGCTCAAAAAAAATGTTTGGATTCGATGCAAAATGATTCAACCAGTCCAACATCAATCAATACAGATTTGGTCATTCAGTTGGAGTACATATATGCTGAGACAAGCATAGCTACACGGTACACAACACCATGGCACCATCTGAGTGACTAAGATCACATCACATTAAAGATTTGATCTCTTGGTACATTATAGTAAAGAGATGATAATATTTCACCTCACCCAACTTGAAATACATGGATAGATAAGCTTACTGTATCTTGGTAGGATTCACCTACAATTTGGGATGTCTCACCGTCTCACCAGGCTGCTCTGTATACCCGTGTGCGCGGTGGTGATAACTCGTCACCTCGAATGCTGCATGGATTTGAGGTTAAACGATGCAATCCAAAAAAAGGAACAGCTGCTACTCTGTCATTCTAGAACGTATGAATTAAAAGATATGAATTGACTCAGAAAGAACTTACAGCATGTTGAGTACTCACTTGCAAGATTAATTCGGGCTTCAAGCATTGCAATTGCATCATCTGTTTGGCCTTGATGTACATCTACACCTATCAGTCTCGTTGCTATAGCTTCCACCTATCTGCTGTTGGATCCTTGTATCAAACACTGTGGACGTCAACCATCTTCTGAAGCACCGTTTTTTTGAAGTGTGTGGTTGTGCGCCTTGCAGGCTTTTCTTTAAAAAGAGTAATACATTGCACACACTGGGATCTTCCAACACCATGGTGGGTCAATCAGAATTATGGTTTCATCTAATATGGTGCTTTAACTGACAACGAAGTAGAATTCCTCTGCTTCTTGCAAAAAACACATCATCAAATCAAACATGCAAATGTATATACATAAAAAGTGAACTTGTATTAATTTTGGAAAATGTTTCATTGCCATGTTGAAAAGATTTGTCCAAAGCAACATCGTCAACCTGGAAAACCAAAACTTCGTCCTGGATATCCTAAATATGTATAAATTCGGAGTTTCAAGAAATAATACATAAAACATTTGCACAACTCAATGTCAATCAATCAAGTAAATAACCATTTGAAAAAAAACAACGCCACTCGCCACACATTCAACTCAAATTTGTCCCCCATTGCAACCGGCGTGGCGTTTCTTCTTCGGCATCCGAAGTCGTTCCAGAGCTGCTTTTTGCCGATCTGCTTTGGTTTCCTTGCCTGTCTCCTGAAGCCAGAAAGGGTGGTAGGTTGTACAAATTGTTTATGTAATTGTTTTATAAACATGTTCACATAATGGCAATAATATACGTTTAATAATTAATAAGAACAATATCCCACCCAACCTGAATTAAAAAAAACCTTTGTTTTTGGAGTGTGAAAATTCCTTGTGACTGAACTACAGGATTGTTTTCCTGGGTTCATACGGTCGTTACAAGATCACCTTAGCTGTCGTCATCCCCACCACACAATATGTGGATGATCTCGGGGAAGTTCCACCATTTCAAACGTTGAATTCTATGGACTCTTAGATTCAATGCTTCAGAATGAAACTGTCAGCCTAATCACTGAGTGGATATTAATCCCTACCTCCAAAGATGTCTCTAAGAAAATGATGCATAAATCAAAAAAATCACAATTTAAAGTTTTTAAGGTCGATTTCCTATAATTAATCACAAAAATTCACACACATTTGATCACATTTGAATCAAAGTTTCCATAAATGACCATCATATATTGACCCATCTTCCCCAGCTGCCCAGCTTCAGACCATCCCCGCCTTTTTTGGGACGGCCGCCTCCCGCCGTTCCGCGGCCGGAGAGCAGCTTTCGCTTCCTGGTTTTTGTCAGGTGGATCATGGTGGATCTGTGGATTTTTACGATTGGGGGGGATGAGTGGTGTGGGACATGGATTTATGTATTATACCCTCTATAACACTAACAGTTCCCCGCCAAAAAAAAAATCGAAAAGAAATTGCATCTTCTAACCATTCTTTTTCGAGGGCTATGTTAGTTTTAGAAGGATTTAGATAGTTTTAGGGAGCTTAGGTGTACGTTTTTGAACCTGTTTCTGAACCATAGCGCTTTTGGCAAAAAGGAATTAACAGGATATGCTTCACCCCAACAGTCGAAAAAACAAGTGGGATTTTCTATGTATTGCCTTCTGAGCTAACCCAAAGGTATTCAAAATAGTAAGGTGCCCTTGCTGTGGTGGTTGTGGAGAACATGTTGATTATGTATCTAATTGTCATTGTCCAAGTGTTTGAGGATCAACACACATAGGAATCAAATCTTGTTGGAATGCACATAATAATTTTGCACGGTCATTGAACCCATGACATGCATAAATATATCTATAGTCTATACATATGTATACATACATGGATACATATATATATATATATGTAAACTTGAATACAAAGACAGCAAATCTATAGAGGCAAACACACATCTACCTACCATGAAGCCAAACTCTCGTCTTTGTTTCCGCCGCTTCGATTTGGGCCTCCTCCGGAATTCGTACGCACGCGGCCGTAGATGTCTAGGCCACCTGAAGTTCAAGATACTAATGTGGAAGTTTGTGGAAGGACATTCATTGGTTCCCACAGTATTCCGGGATGGTTTTGGTCACTCCAAAAATCATGCCAGAATGGTTGTGTTTCAAAATTGTTTGTATTCGAAAATAGCAGTAGGTATAAATATAAACATAAACTAAATTTGAATGTATTTGATATTGGATGCATCTGTTTGTAATATGTTTTTGGTACTTGTCCAGCTGTTCATTATTCACCTTTTTTCTGACTTCTTGAGTTTAGGATTCCCACAAAGCCATCCTGGAAAGTGAAGATTGATTTGTGGGACCCCATTGTAATCCCCAAAATGATCCATATCAGTTGCATATCTGTTGATTTGTCTGCTTCACCCTGGGGTACACTGGATCCACCCAAGGCATAGCCCATGGGAACTTTTTGCAAGGTTCAACAGGATCTTCTCTTTAGAAGGGAGTTACCGAGATGAAAAAAAGATAGGGAAGGCCATTAACATGTTGACTCATTTTTTCAAAACTAAATCCGGGGGCTATGATAGATCCTAAACTACAGGCTTTTGGTGGAAATTCCTCACAATGGTAACAGGTTCGGCTGCTTAGTTCACTGCCACACTTGTATTCGTTCATGTCTCTTCAAATCAATCATGCGCTTGTATGCTTGGTGAACCGTGTCATCATCATCATCATCATCATCATCATCATCATCACCACCATAGACTCCAAAACCCTGTTATCAAGCTCCTTACATCTATAATGTTATACTATTTAACAGTTTTTTCACCCTGAGATTGGCGTCAAACACCACGACCATCCAACCGCAACAGGCACCTTTGACTTTTTGCAAATCTTCCGAACCACGGCTCTCCGTCACCGTCCGCTCGAAGTAGCCTCAAGGCTTGGAATGGTGGAACGCAACAGGGGCGCAGCCACATACCGTCAATGTGCTGGGTGACTACTGGTTACTTGTAAAGTTCAATCCAAACCTCACTCTCCAAAGGTATCCTATCAACATGACATCTTTTTCAAATTCACCAATGACAAATCCAACAACACAAATCAATCAATCATACTATATACACGATGGATCCATCAATTACTTAGTTTGCATGGCTATGCTATGGGCTGAAGGTACCAGTTTGCCGACACGTATCAAAAAATCGCAAAATATGTTTCTGCATCATTTTGTCCTCCAACCCGCAGCCTTTTATTTGTTGCTATCAAGAACTACCTACGAAGAAATTGCACAACTTCCTGGTGCCCATTGGAAGTCGCTATGGATAGAGGCGTTGCTCCATCATTTGTCCTTGCTTGGCTTTTGTTGGCACCCGACCCCACCAAAAATCGGACAACTTCCAGGTGCCCGTTGGCAGCTGCTATGAATAGAGGTGTTGCTCCGGATCCATCTGTCAAGCCTTGGTCTTTGTCGGCACCGGACCCGACCAGACAGTTGGACAACTTCCAGGTCCCGTTGGCAGCTGCTATGAATAGAGGCGTTGCTCCATCTGTACAGCCGTGGTCTTTGTTGGCACCAGACTCAACCAGAAATCGAACAACTTCAAGGTGCCCACCGGCAGAGGCATGCCATAGAGGCGTTGTTCCATCTGCCCTTGCTTGGTCTTTGTTGGCACCTGAATCAAGCAGAAATCGGGCAACTTCAAGGTGCCCAAGGGCAGCTGCTAGGAATATAGGTGTTGTTCCATCTGTGCTTGCTTGGTCTTTGTTGGCACCAAACTGAACCAGATTTTGGACAACTTGCATGTGCCCCTTGGCAGCTGCATACCATAAAGGCTTTCTTCCAGCATCTGTCGCGCCTTGCAGTATGATGGCACCAGACTCAACCAGAAATCGGACAACTTCCAGGTGCCCATTGGAAGCTGCTATGAATAGAGGCGTTTCTCCATTTCTATTTGCTTGGTCTTTGTTGGCACCTGACTCAACCAAAAATCGGACAACTTGCATGTGCCCGTTGGCAGCTGCTGTGAATAGAGGCGTTTGCCCATCTGTCCCGCTTTGGTCTAGGATGGTAGACTCACCGGGTTCAACCAGAAATCGGACAACTTCCAGGTGCCCATTGGAAGCTGCTAGGAATAGAGGCGCTTCTGCTTCTCCATTTCTTTTTGCTTGACCTTTGTTGGCACCTGACTCAACCAGGAATTGGACAACTTTAAGGTGCCCACAGGCAGCTGCATGCCATAGAGGCGTTGCTCCATCTGCCCTTGCTTGGTGTATGTTGGCACGGGACCCAAACAGAAATCGCACAACTCCAAGGTGCCCATTGGAAGCTGCTGTGAATAGAGGTGTTTCTCCATTTCTATTTGCTTGGTCTTTGCTGGCAGCAGACTCAACCAGAAATCGGACAACTTCAAGGTGCCCCTTGGCAGCTGCATCCCATAAAGGCGTTGTTTCAACATCTGTCTGGCCTCTGTCTATGCTGGCATCTGCTTCATGCAATAGAAGTTCACATTTGAGACTTCCGGAGCCAGCTGCCACAAACAAGGGCGTCATGTGATTTTCATCTTCTAAATTGGGATTTATTGGCTGGTTCAAGAGCTGCTCAAGCCATCTGTCATTATTTTGGTGACATGCCTCCATGATTTCCAGTTTTTTTTCTATATCAGTAGGCACAAACCGCCTTTTCATAAGCTTTACATCTTGCAGGGCCAAGGGTTGTTCGTCCTCTAGTATGGCACTGCCTTGCACGAGCTGCATTTGGAATCGTGCGAGGCCCATCTTTCGTGCCAAGAACCGTTTCAACTCCTTAACTGAGGTATGTGCAAAGTCTGGCAAGCGCACATTTTCAAGAGCAGGAATCGGGTCACCACTCATACCAAGTAGCACTTCTGGCATGGGATCGTGGGAAGGCTCCATCAGTCAAAAAAGTCTGAATATCAAAAATCAATCATTTTTACTTCTTCAAATATCTTGAACCAGAAAAGGGCTCCCTGCAAAATCAGGACCTTCAAAACATCATCACAAGCTGCATCAAAGTCCAGCCCACTGCGTCATGGCATCTCAAGTTTGGTGGATGTTAGGCATACCCCAAGCTAGCCCCAAGCCAGCCACCATTGGATCTTGTGCTGCTTGTTTTTGGGTTGCTGTACTTGGTTGCTGCTATTGGTTTTGGGACCTGCTTGGTGATACAGTTGGACCTTTTGGAAGGTGCTGATTAGGCACATTCTCGTGACTGCACCCAGGAATCCCCAATAATTCAAACATTTAAAGGTTAGCTCCCCAATAGGATCACTAAAACTCAGCCCTGTTGTTTCATAATTTTACTCCCCAATAAAGATCTTTGGCTGACCCATCAACCAACAACCCGGGGAAACCCACGGGACCCACCTCCACCACGACCAAGGCCTTGAATGGCACGGGCTTGCATTCGAAGTTCACGATCCTGCGTTTTGAACGAACGGTAGATATACCATTTAAGTTGAAAAAATCACATTGAAGCGCTTGAACAAAATATCTGAGAAACATTATTTCTACTTATTTCTTGATTGTTCTGGATTTTAGTGGTTTAAGGCCTTGAACTTTCTCACTCGACAAAATTACTCTGAAGAAAAAGGTGGAATCTGAATCAATCTTAGATACGGACAAGAAACCCAGTAGATAAACCTTTAGATTCATGGGATAGGAAAAATAACATGAAATAAACATGAATTCAAAAAAACAATACATCAACTATACCTGCTACAAGCTGTTAACTAATTAGCCTGCTCACATCATCGATCCTGACGTGGTGGTCGGCCACATTTGGTGCAATGGCTCCATGACATGAGGTTCGGTGCACCGCATTCGCAAATCCACCTGGGATTTTTTGGTAAGGAGGAAACGGGAAAACACCAAAGAACGAGACACTTTTCTACCAAATGTTGGTAAATTGACGTATATAGATCGATATATAGATAAATTAAATCTAATATATATTAATATATATACCAAGCAAATTTGTATCCTAGTATGCTCTGGCAAGGAGGAGCGCAAGCACAAGCTGCATACATGCTGCCAATTAAAAGTCCCTCAGAAGTGCGGATCGATGAATCAATTTCAAACACTATATCTTTTTAACATATTTGAAATTACATATATCCCCGAATCCCATATAAATTGACATATGTACCGTATACACATGTATGGACCCAGAAAAAAACAATATTCAATATGCACTATGCATATTGTGCATCTCTAATTGCATCATCCATGCACCACGTTCTAAAACTCCAAAAAAGATACATCATCATAGTTCTCTCCACATCAAAATGCAATCAAAGAGAAACAAATCAAGTCTTAGAGTCTCAGAGATATGGAAGAATCTCAAGTGAACATTTCTCTCCAAGTCACTTAGGAGTATCCTTGGCATCCAACTTTGACTGCAGGGTATTCTGCACCACTTGTGATGGAGCACCACGATCCCAGCCAGCCATCGAATCGATGGAGAGCAGAAAGCCGTCACGGCACCAGTCTGAGGTAGTGAAGACTATATTCATAAACTGTTGGTCTGGTTTGGTGGTGTATTCTCTGGCGACATGTAGTTAGGTTTGAAGAGAAGTATGTACTGTAAGGATTTGTTCAGGATTTTTCAGATATTTTTTGTGTCACACATATTGTTTGCAAGAAGTGATGCAATGATTTGGCTGGCTGCACATTCGATCACATTCGTGATTCCTACAACCTGTGCGACTGGAGCTTCGGCTTTAGCCATGAAGAAAAACATGATGCAAACAGTCAGGGGATGGTTGCTCTAGCAACATCCGAGTTGGCTCATGAACTGGAAGACTTACTTGTTGACCTTGGAGAATGAAGTGAAGGGCTCCAAATCTTAGTGTCTTTCTGTTTCAAGCAATGACAGTGATGCAAACTGCTTTCCATACACTGGTCGTCAAGTCCAGTTCAATTCTGCTCATCATGCTCGGATCTACTCCTATGTGTAGTAACAACTTGTTTTATGAACAAAAGTATGTATAAATAATCTGGTTCCTGCGATTGAGCAACTGTGAAATACGAAGAAAGGTGCTTCATTCCTAGTTACATTTTGAAATTGTTGTGTTTGCCCCTGCTGACCCCCAAAAAAACCTGGGCTTCTTCGGTCTCTTACCGCTGCCCCCTGAGCCAAGAGACCTCGACAAAGGTTATGACGTAGATATCAGCAAAGAGTATATAACACATACATCTTAAACGAATAACGTTTATATAGTTGAGCTTAAACTCATAAGTAACGTAAGTACGTTGTCTGTACTACATTGTGATGCGTTAAACGCAACTGTTTGTACTTGTATGCGAACACACCCCGACCACATATCGTACACAATAGTCTATGGAAGCCAAGAAATCAAGCTTGAATAAAAATACTGTAATCATATTGTCTTATTGCAGCATGGTATCCATAGTGTCATATCTGGTCAGTAGATTCACGAAGGGTGCCTGGGTGCGCAAAAATACATCTAGGTAATCATAGGTAATCCATAATCTATTTACGAAATCGGAACCCCCAACACCTAACACTATGATACTTGTAGCAGTATGAAGCCTGCAGGTTCAATGGCTACACAATGGCTTTAACATCTCAACTTGTCACTCCACATGCCGTACTGCACAGAGTACAGTATCAAATTTCAAGCTCAAAATTGCTGTCCCCTATCAGCATGTCCACTTCGGCTGTCTTGTACATGTGCTGCACCAGGCAACTCAGCATCCCTACTGTGAAGAAATGTGCCGCATGCATCCAGTTGACCCTGGCGAAAGAGGCCGAACGGAAAATAATGATAAAACTGCCCAGGGGGAATTCACCACATTGGATACACCTATCTGACGATTCTCCGCTGTATGTCTGGCTGGTTTGCTTGAAAAAAATATTCATCATTTCGATTCATCTGGGATGAAAAACCCAGCTTTTTTCATACCCAAGTGGGTTGGAGTCAAAACCTGGTATGAAAATCCTGATCCTATCTTGTGGCACATGAAATTCCATGCGGCCGCCTACATGAAGCTTAATGTGTGGACGTGATATATGTTAAGGTTTCCAAGCGTTGCATCCTGACATCAATGCTGCTTTCAAGCTCAAGCATGTGTGAATTCACTGCTATCCGTGAAACTGTTCTCTTTAACACATACTGTGGGAGCTCCTCTTCAAATAGAGAGCCACGGCCATCAACACAAATGCAGGAACAAACTCGAAAATTGCCATGTAATGATCGGTAATGATAGTCTTGCATGTGCGTCAAGGCTAGGGGTGCATTTTTGACATTCATGGGTATCGAGGAGGGTATCGAGGGGTATCGCTAGGACACCATGATAAAAACACATGAAGGGCCCAAAAAACCAAAATGAGAGGAAATGAAAAAAAACAAAATAAAAGGAAATGAAAAAAAACAAAATGAAAGGAAATGAAAGCCCAAAATACAAAAATGAAAAAAAGGAAGGCCCAAAAGGCCAAAATGAAAGCACATGAACGCCCAAAAAGCCAAAAATGAAGGATTAAACGGCCAAAATGAAAGCACATGAAGGCCCAAAAAGCCAAAATGAAAGGAAATGAAGGATTAAAAGGCCAAAATGAAAGCACGTGAAGGCCCAAAAAGGCAAACATGAAAGCAAATGAAGACCCACAAGGCCAAAATGAAAGGAAATGAAGGCCCAAAGGGCCAAAACAGGGTATCGCTAGGTGTAGCTTATCTGGATCCTATTTCCAAAATGGCACACAAAATGTTCAAAATCACGTAATTAGCTGCGGCCGCCTTCAAAAGTGAGATGTGCAGTCATGATAGGTCATGCCCCTACATGTCGTACTTGTACGGGGTTTTGATTGCAACCCAAGTGTTCAATACATTTCAATATATAAGTCACTGGTGTTTCTACCTTGAATCAATACATACATCCCCATAAACATCTCCCATATCTCCCGGTCTTTTTTGGAATAAGGGAAACTTTCCTTCGATACCGTCGTTAAATGGAAACTTCATCAAAGCATACATTGCATAACCAACATGGAAAATCATGGCAAATCATGAATGGAGCTGGACACTACCTGTAGTTCGTTGGGATTCTTCCTTACAGCGTGATGACATATAATTCCAACATGTGCACAAGCCCATGCTTTCACCTCTTTTCTTTCACATTTCGAGTGCTGGTGCACGTGCTTGGGGGCCACGCCCCGGTCATCAATCAGACTCAGAAGAGGAAGCATCTGATTCATCATGTTCCGCTTCAGCATCTTCAGCATCATCTTCTTTCCTCGGTTTGTCATGACGCAAGCTGCGTAACCCTTACGGCAAACATCCCAAGAAACACCGATAAAAATTCAGTTCCCCGCACGACACCTCCAACAAACTGATGTTAGTAACCCACAAATATTAGATATGTATCATATCATGTTGAAAGTATATATAGGAGTTTCCTTTTCAACTAGTGTAATTTTTGAACAGTTTCCAGCCGGAATCTTCGGAAGTTTTGTCACACAACCAAGCATCTGTGCAAATCTCTTGCGGTATCCAGACTTCGCTGCCCGGTCCTCGTCTCCGCTGCCTACCTGCCAAACGGTAACTGCATGGCCAAACGGCTGGGAAATCTGCCGGAAAATAAACGGTGTGAATTTTACGTTGCAACAGCATTGCCCTCAGAAATTTCTTTGCTGTCTAAAGGAAATTGCTTCATTCACGTATGTACGCGCAAATGACAAATTCACGTCCTACATGTACTTCTCAAAGGATCTCCAATGGCGATGTATGTTATAGAACTGACTTATTCATGGATTTCTACTGGACAAAGAGTGGAGGAGAACAAGCCCAAACGATGGATGCTCGATTGGAAGGGTTGGAAAAAATCTGAAAATGTGTTAAATGGGTACATAAATTAAAAGTAATGAATAACCAATTGAAATATATATATATATATATTTTTTTGGATAGTAAATCTACCATCCATTTTGTCATCCCCTACTTCAAGCTAGAAACACTCTAAAACTGGAAACTTAATTATTGACTATGAGTTGTTCGCTAAAGAATGGACAGTTTCAGAGCTGAGAATGGGAGGATTCGATTGGTTCCTAGCTCCCACAGATACAAAGTCTGGATATGTAATTGCTATGTAAAATCATTGGAAAATAACTACATACTCTTTTTGAACGGATCAAGAGTGGCAACCTTTGTCCGAGAAACGAGAAACAAAGATGTGTTCAGTACTTGTAAAAAAAAATAACAAATGATGTGCTCATGATGTTTGAGGTATTGAAAAGGTAGCATCACTACAATTCAAAATGAAACATGCACTTGATGGCAGTTGCTGCGGAACCTTGAGAGTTTTTCAAGACGCCTTGATTTAGATTACCTTGTAGAGTGAAAGGAGGAATTTCCACTGCTATTCTATGTGGTTTCCCAAGCAAACTTCCATGTTAAACACGAAACTGTTACATCATTAGATCAATATCTCCATGCTTCAAGCGGAACATGTGAAACCACAGACTGCCATGACGATCTAACGGACCGAACATGGTAAACATCAGTCAGGAAATTCGGACAAGAAATCTGGTTGTATATTATAGATTGTCTCGGGAGATTCTACAAACCTTGCGATTCAGAAAACTGCCCTAGAAGAAATCACAAGTGCACCATGTATATCACATCAGAACATCATACACTCCCTGAAACGAACATAGCCCTTAAAAAAAAGCCTTCCCAAAAGGAAAGTAATTTTCCAAGCATCAACTTTCAGGGGCGTTTGCTGTTAGTTTCAGGGATGGTAACTTCATAATTCACAATTAATTGGGGAATATGTGTAGCAAAAAAAAATCTCTACCTTTTAATAGGGTGCAACAACCCCAACTGGATCTCTGGATCCCTGGCCCCCACCTCCTCTTCACCTCGGCATGTTTCATGACAGGTGGGAACAAAAAGGCACATCCTTTCACCCAAATGGTGAACTTTTGTCGCAACACTGCTGTTCTGAAGAAGGTAGGGGAATCAACAAACACCGTCATTATATCATTGAAATCTCACGAGTGGTGTGTAGATGTACCATCATTGATCATCATATGTCATTCATTGACTACAAAAGTTTCCAACTGCAAACAATGTATCATGCATCAACAAGTCCAATCATCCTGCTGACAAGTGATATCTGGGTCAATGATATACCACTGACCTGGGAAAATCCTCTAATGTGACTATTACGAGTTATATAGCTATAGACTATAGACCTGGTAGACAATACCAAGCCCATTCTGCAGGAGTCATGATTTCATAAGTTTCATGTCTCAAGTCACATCATTCTACGTGATGTGTCTGTCATGCCAGATTTGCTCGCAGCTGAGAGACTTTCATCACCCTTCAAGTCGCCCATCCACTGTTGGAACAGTGTGGGTTGTAGATCCAAGTTTTCATCTTCCTGGCGACATTGGAAGAGCATTTCAACAAAAACAACGATGAAAATTATGAAATTATATCAGGGTTGTTGTATGCATTCCAGGTGGTTAACCACATTTCTTCTATCAATAGTACAATGCCATCACTAAAATGAACAGATTGAGAGAGACTGACTATGATTTTGACTCCTTCTATTGGGAACTTTCCTTTCTGAACAATATCCCCATACTACTCGCAACTTGTTGGATTTTTGAAATAAAGTATACCCTAGGTATCCGTAGGATTGAAAAGGCTATTCATGAATAGTCGTCGAGTCGTCAAGTCGTCAATGTTGATTTACCTAAGGAGTTGAGTGAAACCAACATCCATGGTCACCTTCGGTTGTAAGGTTCCACCCCTGCGATTCCACCTGGTGCACAGGCATCTTTCGAACAAACTCGTCTTCAGCGTGCGCATGGAAGGTGAGCTCCACTTTGTGGTCCAACCCTGCGTAAGCATCGCCTGAAGATTGAGGACTTGGACGTATCAAATGCACTAGCATTTTTTTAGCAATCGTTTCATTCCTACACAGGATGCCTGAACCAAGAAACAAAAACAAAAAAAAACACATGAAAAAAGAGATTGACTTATCACTACCGGGACCACTGCGATCTGATTGCCATCAAACACGAGGGAAAATGATGGAAGGGCTCTACAAATGGTCAAATCTGCATGGTTTCAACCCATCTGAAAAATCTGTATAGATGAGCTACCCATGTCTGTATACAAATTCATGACTATACATATATACATGATATGCGAATCATATTGCTCCAGAAAAGAACACTCCACCACCATCACCACAGGAACATTTGATGGCATAGTGTCATAGCTCAAAAAATCCGATTTACAAACCTCGTGGGGAGCTGTGCCATCTATTTTGATGCTGGAGTTGAAACATCGAAACACACAAAAACACAATACCATCAATACCAAACAGTTCAAAGAGGTGTCAACTAGACATTTTGCTATGTATGGTTTCCACTGCGCCCTCCCAGCGGACTTGTAGCGATGTATGGTTTGTACCTCGGTGATGTACATTTTACCATCCTTTGGGGGATTGATGGATGCACTAAACCACCTTAAGAGGGATGATGGATCTCGTGGTGATGGTGAAATTCCCCATGAGATCAAGGCACACATAGCGTGCAAAACCAAGTTGTTCTCGCCAGCTTTGGTCACTTGAAAGCCTCAGCTTGATTCATGCAGTTTGGCCCATGTTGATTTGATGCACTTTCTCCAGTCATATCTTGGATGTTTGCTGGTAAAACCTGAAACTGTTCCTATTACTATCAAAAGGTGGCTGAAGTATCTCAAGGTTTTTCCAAGCTGCACCTTATAGTTGCTGCTGCATGGTTACTACTTTGAACCGAGCAACGGAGCTTTTCTTCGATACATCGCTCCACCTCCACGACACGTTCAAAATGGACGATGCGTTCCTTTGCGCCCGAATCCACCAGGAAGAACCTTGCAACCAACAAGTTCAGTCTGGTTGGTGGTTAAGGTTAAGGTTGCTAGGTTTACTATACTGGTAGCCCCTGTCAATGAATCAAGTTGTCACATGGAGATCGGGCTAGAACTTGACTGACTGAACAAGTGCACATACAAAATGATACTTGCCATGTGCTTAGAACCCTGCTGAAGGAATGAATACTGTAGAAATATAAATGCCCTTGGTAGCAGGATCCAATGATTCTTGGACCGTGTGCTGAAAATGTCATGGATTTCCGAAGCCGAATAACCGTCCTTTCAGTGACATCTGTCAACTGGAAAACTCAGCAGGGATATGTTTGAACCACGATCCACACAAAATCAAAATCATAATTTTGAACAAAAACCTTGTAAAACCATCATAGACCATCTAGATGGACCGCCTTTTTGTATCCGGCCATACATTTATCCACCTTGGACTTTTTTCAGAACTCAAAATTTCCCCATGGAGCCATGAGCCAAACGAGCCATGGACCTGAATTTGAAAGCTTCTCCCTAACTACCCGTTGAAAAAACCGAGCAACCACCACTCTTCGAACTTGGCTCCGGGAAAGAAAGGGGCATGGACAGGTCCTAAAGCCTCGCCTTTCTCCAGGTGCGAACCTCGGAAGTGGCAAGCCATGGTGAACAAACAAACAGAAGCAAACCAAAATGACAGAAAACACGACAAGTAACAACACCACATTAAAAAATATACAAAAAAAGACGACGATGCTACATAGGATAGTGGAATGCAATAGGCGTAGGCTATGGAGGACAAGGAACATTGAAAGAACGAAAAAATATGCATTGGCAAAACCCACAACAAAACTGTTTCGGAACCTCCTTGAAAGCATATTCACCATGGTCAATTCTTCTCTTCATGGAAACCAGTATAGCTGTAAGAGTACTCAGCCACTGGCTGTTTCGAGTTGTTCTATGAAGCAAATGAAACAAATTCACCACCATGGTTGCAACCCTTTGGGGTGGCAATAACTCTTGATTAAACGTGATTGGACGGCCAACAATTAGTTTATCCCATGGATACTCACATTTTACTTTGGAGCGTCTTCAATGTCGTTCTTGTTCAAACACTTGGGCAAAAAGATTCGGTGATTCTGAAAATAAAAGGTCTAGTAAATCAAATGGATGAGGGCTTTGGTGGCCAGCGGAGGCAAGCCCTATAGCATTCGGGATGTATCTCATGATTTCTGTTGAGTTGTTTTTCAAAGCAAAATTGCATTGCACCAGCCACAAGCAGCAACTCTACACTTCTCATTGGGTGGTGATACTGTGTTCAAGCTATTGACGCCTCCGTGAACAGAGTTTGCGGCCGGAGGGGCGGAAAAGGCGCACTGTGACAGTGGCCACGTCGCCAACGACGATTTCAGCTTCATCGTCGGTGGCGATGGTCGCCTGCTCCGGAAAACCCAATGGAGTCAAAAGGGGTTGGAGATACAGATCGAAAGAGTTCTTCTTATTTTACATGGTCTACCATAGATGAAGTGCAAAATGCACGTCCATGACGTGTTTTCTACTACAATACATTCTGCAATATGCCTATAACGAAAAAAAACATTTTTCCCTGTGAAGACGCAAGGACCGACTCACACAACTCAAAGTTGCAGTTGGAATTTGAAAATCTGACAAATCTATGTCCAACCGTTCCTCGATTGCTAATGGATTCGTGCTGATGGCGGATTTAGAACTCCAATTTAAATGGTTCCACGGACACCAGGTCGCCAACACCTCCCTGTTCCAAACATTGCACACATGACAGCCAACAACACGACACGCATGGATCTACGTCCCATATTTAAGGAAACCTTACCGCCTTCCCCAAGAAATCTGCGTCTGGTTTTCGTCTTTAACAAAGTTTCAGGTGCCTTGACACGGCTTTCACCAATAAATTGGCACAAGGATTCCACATCTAAGCACTCGGTGTCACTCAGTTGGCTAAGCTTCCTGGTCATGCAGACATGAAAACCACGGCCAAAAAGCTTGAAGGGCTTGCGCCACTGCTTGCAAAACCGAAGCTCAACCCCGTCATGATGTGCTTTTTTCATGCCTTCGAAATATATCATTCTTACCCAGTGTTCCGTGCCAGTCCCCGTGAGGTCCCTTTTTCCTCTTGTACCCAGCCGTACGACAGAAGCAGAAGCAGGAGTAGTAGGAGTAGTAGGAGTAGTAGGAGTAGTAGGAGTAGTAGGAGTAGTAGCAGCAGTAGTAGTAGTAGTAGTAGTAGTAGGAGTAGGAGTAGGAGTAGGAGTAGGAGTAGTAGTAGTAGTAGTAGTAGTAGTAAGAGTAGTAGGAGTAGTAGGAGTAGTAGGAGTAGTAGGAGTAGTAGCAGTAGGAGTAGTAGTAGGAGTAGTAGTAGGAGTAGTAGTAGGAGTAGAGGAGGAGTAGTAGGAGTAGTAGTAGGAGTAGTAGTAGTAGTAGTAGTAGTAGGAGTAGTAGTAGTAG
>DF239242.1:67612-94419 GCA_000507305.1 Breviolum minutum Mf 1.05b.01
AGTAGTAGTAGTAGCAGTAGTAGTAGTAGCAGTAGTAGTAGCAGTAGTAGTAGAACCAGTAGAAGTAGAACCAGTAGTAGTAGTAGTAGAAGTAGTAGTAGTAGTAGTAGTAGTAGTAGTAGTAGCAGTAGTAGTAGTAGAACCAATAGTAGAACCAGTAGTAGAACCAGTAGTAGAACCAGTAGTAGTAGTAGTAGTAGTAGTAGTAGCAGCAGCAGCAGCAGCAGCAGTAGTAGTAGGACCAGTAGTAGTAGGACCAGTAGTAGAAGTAGCAGTAGTAGTAGTAGCAGCAGTAGTAGAAGCAGTAGTAGTAGAAGCAGTAGTAGTAGAACCAGTAGTAGTAGAACCAGTAGTAGTAGTAGTAGTAGTAGTAGTAGTAGCAGTAGTAGTAGTAGTAGAAGTAGTAGTAGTAGTAGTAGCAGCAGCAGCAGCAGCAGTAGTAGTAGTAGTAGTAGTAGTGGTAGTACTTCTAGTAGTAGGCAGCAGCAGCAGAGGTGGTCTATAAAAATATATGGTAGAGAATTCTCCTTGAGTAGGGACCAGGGACCAAGAACGTGAAAAGTGCACGGGCGAACGTTCGCATCTGTGTATATTTACTGTCTTGATCACTGGCCTCTCTGATTCATGAACAATTTGTGCCCTCAACTTTTCTAATTTGGTTTCCGTACTCCTGTGCCTTCTTTGCTGCACGATTCTGCGCAAACGTAAATCTAAACCATAACAGTGTCAAACAGAACTCATAATACTCAAAACTCATCACGAGGCCACAAGCACGCTGCAAAAAATGTTTTTCCTTTGGCGTTCCCATCTGCCGGCGAACAGTTCTCTACACTCACTTGCTCACGCATTCAATCCTGCTGGGGTCGTTTCCTGCCCTTCCTTGCAGGAATGGTGATGACTGTCACGGCAAGGTTCCGCAATACTCTCTTCAAAATGTGTCCCAATGACTCTGGAATTGTGATGCTCACCAAAGAGGTGCACCCATCAAAGGCAAAGTTCCCAATGTGTGTCACAGACTCACCCAAAGTAATGCTCCCTAGAGAGGTGCAGCCTTGAAAGGCGTTCTGCCCAATGCCAGTCACAGAATCACCCAAAGTAATGCTCCCCAGAGAGGTGCAGTGTAGAAATGCAAAGCTCCCAATGTGAGTCACAGAATCACCCAAAGTAATGCTCGCCAAAGAGCTGCAGTCTTCAAACGCACTCTCCCCAATGTGAGTCACATACTTACCCAAAGTAATGCTCGCCAGAGAGGTGCAGTGTAGAAATGCAAAGCTCCCAATGTGAGTAACAGAATCACCCAAAGTAATGCTCGCCAGAGAGGTGCAGTGTAGAAATGCAAAGCTCCCAATGTGGGCCACAGAATCACCCAAAGTAATGCTCCCTAGAGAGATGCAGCCTTGAAAGGCGTTCTGCCCAATGCCAGTCACAGAATCACCCAAAGTAATGCTCCCCAGAGAGGTGCAGTGTAGAAATGCAAAGCTCCCAATGTGAGTCACAGAATCACCCAAAGTAATGCTCGCCAGAGAGGTGCAGTGTTGAAACGCGCCGTCCCCAACACCAGTCACAGAATCACCCAAGGTGATGCTCCCTAGAGAGGTGCAGCCTTGAAAGGCGTTCTGCCCAATGCCAGTCACAGAATCACCCAATTTGATGCTCGCCAGGGAGGTGCAATTTTGAAAGGCACTCTCCCCAATGTAGGTGCAGTGTTGAAATGCAAAGCTCCCAATGTGAGTCACAGAATCACCCAATTTGATGCTTACCAGGGAGGTGCACCCGGCAAAGGCAGCGTATCCAATGTAAGTCACAGAATCACCCGAAGCAATGGCCGTCAAAGAGGTGCACTCACAAAAGGCACACGCCCCAATGTGAGTCACAGACTCAGGGATTGTGACCAAAACTAGTTGACGGGAGTTTTGGAAAGCTGATGGGGAAATGTGTGTCAGGTTGCAAGGGATCTTCACCCCAAAACATCCCTGTGTGTGGATGTCATTTTTCGTTGCAGCTTCTACTTCGTTCCTTGTGTATGCAACAGTCACTAGGGGTTCAGCACCCATGATCCCTGCTTCGTCGAGTGACTCAGCATCATCTATGATTGAGCTGTCGCGAAGCAGCTCCACTTTGAGGACTTTGCGCTCAACTGGATCTTGACAAGGGTGCTTCTCAAGGAGCATCGCCTTCAATTCCCGAACAGTGGCTGTTGTCAGAACATCAAGGGTGATGACACTGCCTTGTAAGGTGGCCAATTTCACTTCGCAGGACATGGCTCCACAAGGACAATTGAGAAACAGAGTCGCAAGCAAAATGGTAGACTACGGTCATGATATGGCCAAAGAATGGCGCTTTGTATTCTTGTAGTGCTTTGGGTTTTCAAAACACTCAAACAGCGACTGAAGCTAATAGCTGCCTTTTCTGGGCTGTTTTTACTCTTGCACCTGTTTTTGTTTTTACTGTTACAGCACAGAATGCGCATACGAAGAAGTTTGTATTCTGAATGTTGGAAACAAACTGTGTCAGAGAACGAAGAAACTGGAAATTCATGCATATTCTGAGCTCTGAATCATGTGGTGATACGTCCAACCATGTCCCCTTGAGTGCCTTCAACTGCCTTTGTGCATCCACAATTCCCCTTTCGAAACCTTCCAAATCCCCAAAGTCAAGTCATGAAATGAATATACAGTAACAGATTCATACTACACTTGATGTCTGCACCTCTTCCATATTCCAGTCCCATATTTCTATACTTGATAATACTTGAATATATCTACTTGATATATATCTTGTTTTCACAGGATTCAAACCATTCCCGTTACCCTCAATTCCTGGCCCCTTGTCATGTTTTCCCTGTCCTTCTCTCATCAGCTTCCAAAGCTAAGAAGTCCTTCAAGGTGGTGATGGAAGGGGTTGCCTTACGACACAACTCCACGTGTTTCTCGGTGAAGTGAGGAATCTGCAACAACCTCAGGTAATGCACGCTGTCTGTAATCCACCAAGAAGTTGAAGCATGAGCAATGAAAGAACACAATGAAGAAGCACGTCCATACAAAATCACAAAAAACGAATTGTCTTGCGCTCGCAAGTTCAAGTTGAAAATGATCAGTCACAAAACTGGTATGGCCTTCAAAAAGATCAGCTGACAAAGAATAATATGACCACACATAAAGGTAAATGAAGAACGAACATGCCTCAAACACTATTATTCTTTAAAAACAACACTGTTTTCACTCCATCTTTAACACACGAAGAATCAACTGGGCTATCCTACCCAAAGACCAGCATCATATGATGTTAAGGTCTCACTTTTTCTTTCTCTCTCTCTCTCTCTCTTTATCTTTGAATATTTCTTTTAAAATCTAATATATATCCAAAAATGCAAACAATGAAAACAACTCAAACCAATGCATCAAGGTATCAATCAATCAAACAAACTATGTTCTATCACTATCGTTCTTATCTAAACCCTACCCTTTGCATGGAAACCAGCCTTTCTCAAGCATTCCAATGAAACCACTACCTGGGACCTAGTAAAACCACCTTGGCTTTGAACAGGCCCCAGGTGCTGGGAAGATTTGATATCCAACGCCTGCACTAAGCATCTTCGAAATTCGATCATGCCCTGCGCAGTGCCAAACCATTCCTTAGGTCAAAGGAGTTTATCATGAAACTCCTGGGAGGCCAGGAAGATCCTCCCAAGATCTCCCTACTGGCCTTATAAAACGCCCCGTTTTCTTGGATTGATTGGGCAAGTTGGGGGGAACGATTCTCATGACACAACTAAGATGGGTTGACACTGCTCGGGACCACAAATGGCTCGACCATCCACAACAAACGGCAAGTAATCACTTATCTTTGCGGAAGAAATTCAACTTCATACTATTAAGGATCCGATCATCTTGCCAAATCACAATTTGGGGGTATTTTCCCTGGAAATTAACAAATGTCCCGTAAAAAGGGATCATTTCAAAAGGAAACTTGTCTTCCAACCATCATTTTTCCGGGGCTATGTTAGTTTTCAGGGGAGTATCCAAGCATTCCCACCCAAAGCAAACATGCAATGAAAACGGTCACATGTGAGCCCAACATGCCCAACATCCTTCTGGATAGAACACCAACCACATCCTCCTGACACAACCAGTGTTATTTTTCCACTTTTGCAAGAGTTCCCCCCCAAAAACAAAAACAGCTAAAATAACTACATAACTCATACCACCTCACAAGTACCTGCTTCAATCAGTAAGATCCCCATTTGTCATGTAGCTACCAAGGCACACGCATACATGCCACCTCAATCATCGCCTGTGAAACTTTCATGGAATGACGTAACAACTCGTTGAGATCGTTCTTCAACTCCACAGACATCAGCTCGTGTCGGCGTTGCATATGCGCCCAAACCAAATATTGGTTCCTCAAAGTCAGGGGTTGAGAGTTGATGAATTCTCCTTTAAACAAGCAAGTCCAACAAGTTGGTTGATGGCGCCTACAATTCTCCCTTGAACATCCTTAAACCAATGGAATGTTCGAATTTCAATGAAGTTGTATGGTGAGATATGACGACATGATTGAATTCATTCAGAAATGGTTCAAGTTGAGGGTTGAGTTTCAAGTTGTTGCGTGAACCAAGTTTTGTTTGGAAGCCATAAACCATTATCAATCAATTGTCAACAAATCATGGTGTACCACCTGGAGTTGCGACTTACATAGTGCTTTCCCATCATTGCCTAAAGGTGACCATCCGAAAAAAAAAATGTTGTGATGAGTTCCACCCCGGGGGCGACCAAGAATTCTCCCAAATGGAAATTCAAGTTTGGAGTGGACATTACTATGATTTCCTCTATCCAACATCTCCAACTGGTTCGTGGTGAGAAAACCGTTTTGACTTGAGGATAAAGAAATACACATATATATATATATATAAATAAATTCAGAATCATTTAGGCCTATCCCCAACAACATTTGTTGGAAAACTATATCCCCAAACAATGGTTGAGTCCCCCAATGTCGTTGACATCAACAGTTGAACACATCAAGCATAACAAACTTGCAAAAACTACATGAGTAACCTAGTGAGAACTACACTAGTAAAGTCACCTAAACTTTACATTCATAGAACACATACATGTTCTTTTCTAGGTATAGCACTTAACACATGCCTGCAACGGTATATCTTCGTAGTATTCGATCGAAACCACCGTAAGAAGTTACTTCAAGACTGACATCCATTATGATGTGGATGCAATGAGCTGTGCAATCTTTGCAATGAGGCTTTGCAAATGTGGTAGGCAGTTGTAGCTACACTCTTTGTATATAATTATCATTCATGAGTTATCCCTTTGTTTGGAGGTGTTTGGAGTGACTCTATCTCCTGCCCCATACCACGCCAAAATTCTTCATCACAGCCGGGAAAGTGAAAACACGCTTCTTGTGTTCAATGACATGTCCTGATGAGACGTTGGAGACTAGAAATCGAATAACGGAATCTGCCAGTATCTACCATAAAAATTCAAGCACACTTGCATATATCATACATACCCGTCTGTATACATGTACCTTTATATAGTATCCTATACTACCATTATAGTCCTTAGTCAGTGATCCTCATAATACCTCGAGATATCATATCATATTCACTCTGCCTCACTGCCATTTGTTGCAATGTTTACATCTCTCCAAAACAAGCTCGTTGCAGGAATGGGTTGGGTGCTCCTGTCAGCTTCTTCAAATGTGCGTTATCCCAAGGGTGTGTACCTGACGCCATAGGGCTGCAAGGCTGGAGGAAACAGTGGCCGCTCATGAAACTGCTTCAGACCCAAGAACCCCTAGAGGTTCAGCCCTGATCGGGAGTCAACCAAACACCAAACAGGCGAAATAAATATCATGCTTCGCAAGGCAAAATGAATCATCGTCTAGTCATCAAATGTTTGACTGTTTGCAATAATATGACAAACATCCTGGGTACTGCATCTGAAGCTGAGATATACAGTACTGCATCTGCAAAAAATACGCAGAAGTCAGTTATACTCCATGCTAATCCCGGCTTCATTTCTGATTTTCATTGCCATGGTAAGGTCAAGATAAGCTTCAAGGAATTTGTTGATCCTTACAACTTAAAATCTATAACATCTATATCATCTATATATCAACATATTTGTACATATTTCCAAACCCATCTGAAACAAAACAAATATTGTTGAATCAAACATCCACTATCTACCTACCTCCGAGGTTTGCCTGTCCCAAAACTGAACGATCCACAAATCCAAGGCACCCATGGAACGGCTTTCGGCACAGGCAGCCAACAGCTCGGGTCCATTTTTGGCACGGGCAGATTCACCAATGTAAAACCTGGCAGGATTGGACCGGGCAGATTTTTCGGCCCCGGTTGGTTTTTCTGATTGGCCGATTTTTTTCTCGAAGATTGGCCGTAAAGCATCGTAAAGCATCGGTGTTTCCCGGTTGGGATCTGATTGACCCTTGATGAAAGCTAGTTTAGTAAAGGAATGATGATGAGATCATTTTAGTAGCTCTGGGGTGGAGCTGTCGTTGGAACACACCGAAACTGCGTAAACTTGGCATTGTGATAACGTCTTGGACTTGCGCAGAGATGGAAGATCCGCATTCTTAACATATATAAATCAGATTTTACCCATCTGAAACTCCCTGGAAACAAAACATCATGGCCCATGGCGCTTGTGCCACCATTTGGGTGTAGCATCCAACTTACTCTCTCATGTGCCCTGCTGTATCCTTGGAAGTTGGACTTCATGTAGCTGAACATGTGAAGTTTGGAAGACATTGGAAGGCATACAACTTCCTTGTATGGAACCTTGCTGTTACCATGCTGCTTTCTACTGGAGTGGATGTTTTCCGACTAAAGGTTTTTTCAAAGGTTACGGGATTTTTTGAAGATTTCGCACGTGTTTTGGGGGGGTTCTCTCTTGAAATGGCAACACCTCCAATATACTAGTTGCTAGATACTGATCTTTGCAAATCTCGAAAACACACCCCACCCGGCTCTGATTGAAGTCATCTGAAGTTCACCAAGAAACCCGAGAAATTGCAGAGTTTCGATCATGACCTCATCTAATCAGCTAATCAAAGACATGTATCACATGGTTTTGAACTCAGCCTGGAGACTACCAATGGGAACTTCTGAAATCCTTGAATTGAATACCTGGCATCTCATAATTTGACTTGCATGCCGAGTCCATGGTTGCACGACAACAAGATCCCTGTCATGAATTCCATCACCAAGGCACACCATTTACGGCAAAATTCCGACTGTTCTGGTAGTAGCAAATAAAGGTCATAGGCACCAAAATCACAATCACAAAGAAAAAGCTGCATAAAATCATGAGGTGGTTTTCCTTAGGAAAATGCAGAAGTGAAAGCAAAAAGGTGTCACCCAGCTCTCTTTGGGAATGCCCGTTTAAATACGGTATATGATTGTTGGACAGGCCTCAAGCTTACAATCTGACCCCAAAAAGTGAATCCACCTACAATGGAAACACCATGGGACTTTTTTCACTCCATTGAAGTCATGGGCACCTTTTTGGTGGCGACTTTGTTTCAACATCTATGCCTGGCACCGATTTTCCGCAATTTCGTTGTTCTCACTTGAAATTCAACGATGCCAATTCGTGCAGCATTTTGATTGATAAACTGTAGTATGTATAATGTCGAATGGACTACAATGGTACGCCCTAACGTTCGTAACCCCCAGTATCTGCTACATGTTTAGTAAAGGCGGGGGTTCCGCAAAATCCGGAGTTGATACATAGTGCCACTAAAATCACCATGGAATGCAAACAGGATCGGCTATTTTCATCGATATGCAACCAAGAACGATCTTGCCAATCTTACAACATGGAGAAGACACATGGCATCATACATTTTACAAATTGTGAACATGAATTATGAAAACAAACAACATTGTAAATGTAACAAAAGCACATTCACATAATCATATTGATGCATAGGACAATGATAAGTAATTGTATCATACATGTGCATCAAACAACAACACAGCTGAAATCATGATGGATTGGCAATTGACCGCTTAAAGATGTTGCGCCAATCTGTTATCTCGTACAGTGCTACAGTAGGTGTCCCAGTAAGCATAACAAGTGTCTACAAGGATCATCTGCTCAACCAGGCAGTGATACACAAACAGCAGCGCTGTAGAAGTAGAGAGAGCAACTCCCACATGTTAGTGAAGTAAGTAAGGAGCTATGATTAACCAATACATAGGAAATGTCCCATCGTCTGTGACAGGGGGGATCATATTAGATGTGAAATGAAAGATGGACAAAAAAGGATATACAAGCTTCATCTTTTCAACAAAAAAAACTGATCCAAGTCTCTTTCTCCAGGAGAAATCGCGGCAAACCAATACCCACCTTGTTGGTCTGTGGTCCATCCGGATTCCTGAACCAACCCCAAAACTCAGCAGTTTGGAGCTGCCGAGACAAAACCAATTCATTTCAACTTGGATATCATGAAGATTGTCTAGGATGAGATGTTCTGGGAGTGGGATTGATTGATGGGCTCATATACATACTTCTTGCATCATGTGGGATCCCATTTCTGTTGCGGCCCTTCAGTGACAACGTGAATGGCCGGTAGAATCTGAACACATCTGATGAAAGGCAGGCCTTCCACCACCTGGAAGCGTGTGTGGTGATTTTTGTATGTGTGACGAGTGGGAAAAATTATCATCAAATCATTTGATCGATATAGTAATCATGAAGATGATGATGAAGATGATGAAGATGATGATGATGATGATGAAGATGATGATGATGATGATGGTGGTGATGATGACGATGAGGGTGTACATGCTTTTCCAGAAACAAATCACATGGAAAATCACCTGGATTTACACCCAAAGCAAACTCCGAAACCAAAAAAAACCAATCCCAGAGTCCCGAAGCGTTCCCAGTTCCGTTTCGAGATCTCATCCTTGGTGCATAGTTGGGTCATGTTGGCACTGTGCCTTTCTTCAGACATGGTGACATGATGGTAATCTTTATGTGGAATGGAAACATGAAAAACAACACTCTGAAATATATATTGGCTATATTTAAATATGTTAAGATACAAAAGGTCCTTTTTTTTGGCAATGTTTCAATTGGAGGCACAGGTTCTTAAATGAAAGTGAAACATCTGCTTCACAGTGAGTTGAAAAAATGTAGTCCTCTAAAGTTTTTGCAAGCAAAAGATGAGCAAAGGACCCCGACAGTAAAATGGAACATGTAGTTTCAGTGCATTTTCAGTGCGGGACTGGAACAAGAGTTTCTACTCGTTTGTGTAACTATGCAAAAAACAGTTTAAGTTCTACAACCCCGAAAACTTATTACATATGATTTCTACTCAGCAAGTTTCTTCTTGGTAATCCTGACTTTTCCATTCCTCAAAGTTTGATTTACAAAAAACATGTATCTCATCCCTCAACTCGTTGGCATCATCCATTTGCTAGGCGGAAAAAAAAAACATCAATCCAAGGTTCCGTCAAAGCTTGGTAAGCTTTGGTAATTTGAATAAACCGCGAGGCTGCCAGCGGATCATCCGGATTCTTGTCCTATCCAAGGTTAAAGACTCCAAAGATGGTGCCCCACAAAAACCATCAAGTCGACATATGCTGCCAATATGTCAAAAACAAAATAACTTTGCATAATGAAGGGGACATCAATCTATTCTTTCATTTCATCACCCTGCTAGCACTTGTGATTGCTGCCAACTGTGTTGCAACCAGTTGGCAAGATTGCAGCCAAGAGTCTGGATGGTAGTTTAAAGACAATTTTCGATAGGCTCCTTGGGTTCAGCCAAAAACAAAAACAACTGAAAACAACAAAGTTTGCCAATTGCCGAATGGGTTGACAGATCATTCATATCTCCAAATTGGGGAGTAAACAAACAAACACGAAAGGGAAACATATCTCCGTTGACAAGAAACAGTTTCAAAAATGACACATCAACCAATGGAACGACATGAATTGGCCCCTCTGGTTCGTCCCAAAAATACAAGCCTTACTGCGTGAAGTCCAGTAGTTGCCTGTTTTAAGGAAACGTGTGGTGAGACAAACCGCGAACTATTTCCAATGCTGAAGGCCTCGTGAAGAAACACAAATATATCCAAACATGTACGTATATATACGTACATCAAACTATTGAATGTACATATTGTGTAATACATGTTTGGCCAATGCAAATGGAACCACAACACCTAACAACTCTGAATCAGCAAAGGTATGAACAGTGCATTGCAGTTATCCCTGTGTACCCATCATCTCAAGTCTCTACATCAATGCACCAACTTTGCAGTACCCAAGGTTCGTTTGATTTGTGATCCCGTCGATTGTGGCGTCACGTCTAAAATCTCAAAGGGATCAAACTTCCTAAGGCAACGTTGCAAGGGTTCTTTTGGAACGGGATGAGGTGAACCTTCAATCAAGGAGGTGATTTGAAAAGGTCTAACATCCCAGAAAACTAACATGTCCCCATAAAAAGGAACTATTTCAATAGGAAATACATCTTCCAACCATCATTTTTCAGGGGATCCGGGATATGTTAGTTTTCAGTGAATAGAAACAGAGTAGACTGACCAGCATTCCGAGGAACGTGGAAAGTACACCAACTTTCCAAGCGCATCTGTGTATTTACTGTCTTTATCAATGACCCCTCTGATTCATGAAGAACTTGTGCCCTTGAATTTCAATTTCGTTTCCGTACTCCTTTGCTGCACGAACCGAACCTGTGCAAATGCAAAATCTATATAAATCTCATATCACAACTCATCACAACGCCACAGGCACACTGTAAAAACATGTTTTTCCGCAAGTGCACCAATCTGTGGGCCATTGGCATCGGAACAGTTCTGTACACTCGCTTGCTCACGCACTCAATCCTGCTGGGGTCGTTTCCTGCCCTGCCTTGCAGGAATGGTGATGACTGCCACGGAAACGTTCCATGTCCACAACGCTCTCTTCAAAATGTGTCTCAATGACTCTGGAATTGTGATGCTCACCAAAGAGGTGCAACCATCAAAGGCAAAGTTCCCAATGTGTGTCACAGACTCACCCAAAGTAATGGTCGCCAAAGAGCTGCAGTCTTCAAACGCACTCTCCCCAATGTGAGTCACAGACTCACCCAAAGCAATGCTCGCCAGAGAGGTGCAGTTTTGAAACGCGCCGTCCCCAACATGAGTCACAGACTCACCCAAGGTGATGCTCGCCAGAGAGGTGCAGTTTTGAAAGGCACACTCCCGAATGTGTGTCACAGACTCAGGGATTGTGACCAAAACTAGTTGACGGGAGTTTTGGAAAGCTGATGGGGAAATTTGTTTCAGGTTGCAGGGGATCTTCACCCCAAAACATCCCTGTGTGTGTATGTCATTTTTCGTTGCAGCTTCTACTTCGTTCCTTGTGTATGCAACAGTCACTAGGGGTTCAGCACCCATGAGCCCTGCTTCGTCGAGTGACTCAGCATCATCTATGATTGAGCTGTCGCGCAGCAGCTCCACTTTGAGGACTTTGCGCTCAATTGGATCTTGACAAGGATGCTTCTCAAGGAGCATCGCCTTCAATTCCCGAACAGTGGCTGTTGTCACAACGTCCAGGGTGATGACATTGCCTTGGAAGGTGTTCAATTTAACTTCGCAGGACATGGCTCCACAAGGACAATTGAGAAACAGAGTCGCAAGCAAAATGGTAGACTACGGTCATGATATGGCTAAAGAATGATGCTTTGTATCCTTGTAGTGCTTTGGGTTTTCAAAACAATCGAACAGCGAGTGAAGCTAAGATAAGAGCTGCCTTTTTTTGGCTGTTTTTACTCTTGCACCTGATACTGTTACAGTGCAGTACATGCGCATATGAATGCACATTCTAAATTATAAATGTTCGAAACAAACTGTGTCAGAGGGCGCAAAACTGAAAGTTCATGCATATTCAAGGCTCTAAATCATGTGGTGATACGTTCAAGCATTTCCCCAAACTGATGTAACTCCAAATGCATCCATCATTTGACTTATGTAGGTCCTACCAGAAAATCTCAAGATGCTTGGCCGGAGGTATTCTACGCAATTGCTTTCAAAATCAAATTCCTTTCCCCTACACTCACTGTTTTGCGGTGCTTTCGCTCACTCCTCGCGTAGTCGTTTCCTGCCCTGCAATGCAGGAAGCGTCATGACTACCACAGAAAGGCTCCGCAATACTCTTTTCACATTCTCTCCCAATGACTCTGGAATTGTGATGCTCGCCAGAGAGGTGCAGTACGAAAAGGCACCCACCCCAATGTGAGTCACAGACTCACCGAATGTGATGTTCACCAGAGAGGTGCAGCGTTTAAATGCCCAATCCCCAATGTGAGCCACAGACTCACCCAAAGTGATGCTCGCCAGAGAGGTGCAGTCATAAAAGGCACCCTTCCCAATGTGAGTCACATACTCACCCAAGGTGATGCTTGCCAGAGAGGTGCAGCGNAAGAGCTGCAGTCTTCAAACGCACTCTCCCCAATGTGAGTCACAGACTCACCCAAAGTGATGCTCGCCAGAGAGGTGCAGTTTTGAAACGCGCCGTCCCCAACATGAGTCACAGACTCAGGGATTGTGACCAAAACTAGTTGACGGGAGTTTTGGAAAGCTGATGGGGAAATTTGTTTCAGGTTGCAGGGGATCTTCACCCCAAAACATCCCTGTGTGTGGATGTCATTTTTCGTTGCAGCTTCTGCTTCGTTCCTTGTGTATGCAACGGTCACTAGGGGTTCAGCACCCATGAGCCCTGCTGCGTCAAGTGTCTCAGCATCATCTATGATTGAGCTGTTGCGCAGCAGCTCCACTTTGAGGACTTTGCGCTCAATTGGATCTTGACAAGGATGCTTCTCAAGGAGCATCGCCTTCAATTCCCGAACAGTGGCTGTCATCACAACGTCCAGGGTGATGACACCGCCTTGTAAGGTGTTCAATTGAACTTCACAGGACATGGCTCCACAAGGACAATTGAGAAACAGAGTCGCAAGCAAAATGGTAGACTACGGTCATGATATGGACAAAGAATGGTGCTTTGTATCCTTGTAGTGCTTTGGGTTTTCAAAACAATCGAACAGCGAGTGAAGCTAAGATAAGAGCTGCCTTTTTTGGGCTGTTTTTACTCTTGCACCTGATACTGTTACAGTGCAGTACATGCGCATATGAATGCACATTCTAAATTATAAATGTTCGAAACAAACTGTGTCAGAGGGCGCAAAACTGAAAGTTCATGCATATTCAAGGCTCTAAATCATGTGGTGATACATTCCAGCATTTCCCCGTGACTGCCTTCCACTGCCTTTGTGCATCCACAATTCACCTTTGCAAACCTTCTAAAATCCCCAAAGTCATTAAATGAATATACAGTAACATATTCATACTACACTTGATGTCCGCACCTCTTTCATGTCCCACTCCCCCAATTCCTAACCGCTTGTTTGGTGAAACCCACAGTAAAAACGGGTTTCAAACAAATATTGACCATCAAATTCTCAAATTCATCTTTTTATGTGATCAACGCTGAACGTAAATATATAGCACCTTCATCATTATCTATCATCATGATGTTTTAGACCTTGCAGCTGTTATACTTGGGAAGTGGTGCAAAGCTTCAAAATGTCAACCCCTTAGGGTTGCGCCAACCAAAGGCGTTTCACTGCGTAGCTGTCATCACTGGAAATCTAGACTTCTAACTTGGGCAACTTGAAATTGGACATTCCGTTGACTTTGGCACTTGGGGTTTCCAAGGCCTTCACAAACTTGCAGTTCTTATAAAAGCACTTGAGGCTTCCAATCTCCTACTGACCACGGGTTCCCCCGATGAACTTTTAGGAGCATCGAAAAAAAGCCAAGGCTCTGAATTTCTTTTTCGTAACCCAACTGAGTCATGGTGCCAAAGATACACAGCCAAATGACCGTCAGTAATGCTGTTTGCAGCCTGGGGTGTCATGAATTTCTGCATGACTAACGATGGATTTAAGATGGTGCTTCAATTATCCTAAACTCTGAAACCCACAAAAATGTATACCTAAAGACAATGGTACTTGGGAAGGCTACTTTCATTTTTGAGATGGTATTTTGTCAGGGATCTTACTTTTGGGGAGTGCACAGGGAAATGCAAATCAAAACAAACAAATTGTTATATATCTGTGAATCTGATTTACCTTCATGTATGATAAATGCATTGGTATATAGACAAACTTGCAAATACTTCAACCAGTGTATATGTGATAAAACAAACAAAAGCATACTGTTTATTTATGTTTTGTTGTAGCGTATGCTTGCTGAGGGACAGGTACAGCATACAACAGTCGTGTCATAAAATACCAACTTGGATGCAAACTTCCGAGAAATGCCCCCCCAAATGCCAACAACACCAAAAAAAAATAAGTGGAGATGATGTAGACATCTACAGTACCCTTCAAGAACCTATAGGTCAAACACACCTCGGCCTCTTTGTTAGTCATATTTTTTGGGGGCGTCAGCGTGACTCTGCAACTTTTGCCCTCATCAATCATCAATGTGTTCATTGACCTCCCTGGCATAAATCCAAGTCTCAAATAAATCAAACCCGTCTTTGCTGTAAACCTTTTGGCATGACTTCGAGATTTATCCACTTTCTCCACCATGGCAGCAGTTTGACAATACTTCCTGGGAAGGGAAGGTTGGAGTTATCAACCAGCAGGAATGTTTGGGAGGCTTGGGTCATTGCTGAGATGCCTTTGATATCTTGCAACACCTCCGTGGCATCAGATCCTGTGTCTTTTTGGGGAGGCACCCCTCTGGAAAAAACCGAGCTTCAGTTTGGTGCCTTCGCTACTTCTTCTGGGAAATTCACCTCAAATCCAGGTGACTCTGACCGAGACTGACCGAATATGTCATGGCGATACATCCATGAACTATGCAATTCACTGCAAGTCGAGTCATGTAGAATATCAATGTTAAAAACAAATTCAACAATTCAGATTCTAAAATCATGTTCTTTATATAATTGATTCTTGCACTATCACATATCTGGAGATGGTCCACCAATGTGTATAAAGGCGTATCACTTCATCATCGGACAGGCAAGTCGCTGTCACTTTCATGACCATGCCGCAGAAAGCTGTCCAGGAACAAGATCGTCCACGGGACCGCGACGCAGGTCAAGACAGAGACCACAAAATAGTAGAAGGCTGTATCATCGTATCCTTGGCGTGCTTTTGCTTCTCCGATGCTTCCGCCGTTTTCTCACTTCTTGTTCACTGGTGTTTTTATTCTTTGCCGTTTCTTGCAACTTCTGAAGCCTCACCCTTCAAGTTTGTACCCATAGTTCTTCGGAAAAGAGTTGCAGTACTGAGATGAGGGCACAAGTAAAACTACCATTTTAAGATACAGTTTGATAGACAAATGTATGACTCTATGACCTTTTGGAGGCAACTACTTAACTACTTCATTCAAGCCGTGGAAATCGTCCACAAAAAACATCATCAAATCCCTTCAAGAGTCCGAGCACATCCTCCTTGGTGTCCTCCTTGGTAAAGGAATCCTTAAAGCCTCCTGACATCCGATTGCCTTAGCAGCCAGGGCCCCAGGGTTTCAGGTTTTTGCCTTGATTACAAAAACAAGAAGATGAAACGGGAGCACAAGGAATTGTTTAGAACTATGGATTAAAATATATGTTTCTCACATTTTCCACTATAGGCCTGAATTGTGCATAAGTAAAGATTGGGATACCAATGATGATAATGATATTATCGTACAACTTAACCATACGGATCCATAGGGCAAATTTGAACAATGCAAGGATTCAAGGTCAAGAAGTGTCGTCAACCATGACTCAATATCTCCTTGCACTAGAAAGCAACAAAGCAACTCATCCCTGAAGCGATCGCTACACTGACTCTTCCTCCCAAGAAATCCACTCCCCCGCGATTATGGAGGAAGGCTTTACTAGTCATTTCCACTAGAAGAATTGACATCCCAGGTGTGTTCACAAAAAAGTTCACAATGAAGCACTCTATCAAAGAATTGCCTGAATCTCTGCTTACTTCTTTCAAGGAATGCCTTCACCTATAAAAATGCAGCCAAAGATTGCCACTTAAACAGCAAGTGGAAGTTGAATTTCTTTTTAACTACCGATGCTACCACCTGCACCGTCCAAGTGGATCCCACTCGCTCGATCCGGCGCTACGTGTCGATAGCAACCAAGCCACCCGACTCGTCCTCAGAGCTCACCAGAGTGACACAAAATGTGCTAAAATGGACTCAACGACGACCGACTCCACCAAAGCAAACAAGCAAATAAAAACACACAAACAAAAGTAAACAAAAGAGAACACACAAACCAAAAAAACAAAATAAACAATTATATAACAAAAACAAGCAAACTAAAACAAACAATAAACACACAAGAAAAAACACAACAAACATAATAACAAACACAACCAACCAACAACCAACAACAATAACAACAAAAATAACAATAAAAAGAAGAAACAAAACAAGCAACAACAACAACAACAACAACAACAACCACAAACAACAACAACAACAACAACAACAACAACAACAACAACAACAACAACAACAACAACAACAACAACAACAACAACAACAACAGCAACAACCAACAACCACCACAAACAACCAACAACGACACTGACAAACACACATAGTCTGGCAAAAAATGCAGTGTCTGCCGGTAAGGCCGTTGGAATGCTTTCGTCTGTTCAGTCTTGGCGAAATTGACACGGGTCTTGGTAAAAAAATGGCAGTACTCAAGGAGCTTTGAGGGTGGAATTGTTTGGGTCAGCTAAATATCAACATCATTCATCACAAAACCCACCTGGTGCAACCTGTCGTGATACATCAATGAGCAAATTGGTCTATTTCAGTTCGAATCCCAGAAACTCACTCCAAGGAATGATGAATTCCGTAAACGCAAGGTCTTCATGCACAAACAACTGAATGCATAGCACTCGGACAAATGACAAATGTGTTAACGCCATTCTGGGGTTCCATGGTCAGCCCGCTTCTCACAGGTGTTTCAGCCAAGCTTCGCACTAAGCACATACAGTCGGACGGACGGTGTCGAAACCCCAGATGCGGGGATGGATCGTTTTTCTACGACAGCTGAGCCAAAGGGGGTTTGTTGGGTTGGGTGTTTCTTCAAAGATGTGTGGCTGCAACGGTATGCGAAGGAAACGATGAAAACAAAAATGGATCAACAAGCAAATCATGATGTTGTTTACCGGGAAACATAGCATTGCTGAAAGGAAGCGGGGGGTATTCACCATGAGGATTATGACAGCCATGGGATTGGATTGGAATGAATGATTGTTTGACAGGAAACAAAGTCCCCTCGGAGACCATGTTGGTCTTGTATCATCAGTCAGAAATACCTCCAGAAAGTCACGGCAACAAAACACAATGCAGCCTCTATTCAAACTAATCAGGTGACCGTGAATTATCATGTGCCTCAAAAAAAAGCCTCATTGAGTGGGTTCGAAATAATCCTCAAATCATTTGACAAAATCCGCCAACCAACCTTGCTCTCAACCCATCCCTTGGTATCTCTTTTTTGCCAAAGCTGGAACGCCATGGTCAAAGTTCCGTTCTGGGAGCCTGGACATCGTTGGTCTTGTGGATTGGATGATGCAAATGCTGACTTGTTCGTATCATGATGATCATGACGACACTACAGTGACTACAGCTAAGATAGGTGTTAGGCTTAGGCTATAGGTACGTAAATTGTATATCACATATCTATATTCATAAATATACTGATACTGTTCTTGCATATGGGCCGTGCCAGATATAAATGCTCTCAATAAATGGTCTCAATAAGACCCTTTTTTCGTTCCGTTTCTTTTACACTACTCGTCTTCCCATTCCACCTGTGTATATTATATCTAAATACTGTATACAAATTAGAAACAACTCTCCGATGCCTATCTTCACCTCTCCAAACTCATAAGAAACTGAACAATTACACTCTGTATGAACAAAAATCAGTTCAGTGATTCGCCAGAAAAAGTCGTGCCAAAACATATCTCAAACAAAAAAAATGAATGATCTGGGATCATTTTCAATTTCAACTCATGCATCAAAATTTCCAAAGGCACCCCGGTTTTCGCCTTCTGGGCTGCTTCATGGGTTGACACGGCAAACATCACCCAGCTCTCAATCAACTCCTTGGTAGTCACCTTGTGGCGAGTGCGGGGGAATACCCCTTTCCCTTGTTGGGAAAATGGTTGGAATTCTGGAGAATCCATAGCCTCGAACATATGACTCTTCGACCAGAATCAATGGCATCTATGGCATCTGACACCTTCTTTGCTTCCCCCTGGTGAATACCTGTCTGTCCTATTTCTATGGAATGTTCATCAACGTTCCCCTTTTCACACCGTTCACTTGGACACAAATCCACCCGCTTCCACCTTGCCATTGCGATCGGTGTCATGAAAGCTGATGAGTTCGAAGTGATCATCTTCGGAGCCACTGGCACGAAACAACTCATCCTGCGGGGACAAAGTTCTTTCGAGGAGTTTCATCAATAGCCCCCCTGATCCCAAAATTAAACAGCTTGTGGATAAACTATGAAATATCAACTTGTTGCCTATTGGCAACTGTAATGAGACTTTGGAAGTCCAGTCAATGAGAGATGTTGGCTGTTGTTTTTTGTTGATGCCACTATTTTTGCGTTTCTTGAGAAAGATGCTCGCACATTACTTGCCAAAGTAATCATACATGTTTCGTTCATTCTCTGGTCAAATTTGAACATGCAATTTGAGAGGCCTAAAAAAGTCAATGTTGATCAGCTCTTTTTACACTAGATCTCTTCTCAAATCATCTCGACTACCTAAAGCTGCCTGACATACGCGAGGTGTCAAAGGATTTTTTACGAGCAAATTCTTGCTAGTAGTCAAGGATGAACGGGTGGCGGCTTTTCCCGATGCCTCCGGTTGACACAATTAATTCATACTATATCGATCAGGGATAGTTCGTAGGATCGTGGTACCTAGTAATTACTGTCCACCATTCCTTGTGATTTTTGTCTTTTCGGTACCGCACCGGAACTTCCAAGTTCTCAAAAGACTTGTTGACAAGGAAACACGTCCTCCCTTTTCCAAAGCAACTTGCTTCCATTGTTTGGGGAGGTTTTGTCAACACAAGAATTTCTTGGGTGCGCTCGACTCACCGTTTCCGCGTCCGTGGAGATGATGCCATCACCATCAAAGTCCACCTTTTCCATTCAGTGAAGGGTGCAGTGGAAATGTGACTTACAATATGAATCATGACTTGTTAGTTTAAATAAACATTTTTTCATTTTTTCTCGGACCTTTTCGAATTGGAAAGGCACCATGAACAAATTGTTTAATAGTGTTAATCAATATGATGAGGCAACATAAAATCAATGTTCACCTTGTGTCATGTGAGAAGGCGTACTTCTCACTCAACATATTATATACAATCATACCCTAGTATACCCTACATATTACAGCAACAAATAGCTACATACACATATTCTAGATAAATGGAAACAAACATAATTTGTTACTGTTTTTCCAATAATTTCATGAGATTGCTCCTGCAAGCCACCGAAACACCCCACTTCACAAACTACGGCCTGAGGCTATTCAACCCCTCCTCCTTACAGGACGACTTTTGTTACCTGCAACAACCTTCGGTTCCCAACCGTTGAGTCAGCTGAAGCCCCCGGAACCTTTGCTCCGTGGTGGAAAAATCAACCAACTTGTCGGGCGGCAAATTGCTGGCCGAAATGGGCACACATCTCTCCGGGGGAAAAAACAAGGGACGGCAAAGAAAAGCCCCCCTGTTTGGAGGATGTTGTGCCCTTGACCCATGGATGTTGTGCCGCGACCAGCATCGCTGGCAACAACCTCTACAACTGCAGCTTAATCCTCATGAAAGGGCGCCCGTTGAACCATCAACTTGCTGATCATCATCTGCCATCGATCCTTATCCTGGTATCAAATGCCAGAAATTTACACAACTCTAGGATCCGGTTGGGAGAATAATGATGCTTTAATAGTACATGCATCGTAATGCTTCACTGTATACCTCATTGCTTGTGATGTCTGCTAAAAATCCATATACAGTTGCTGTAATGCGGTTATATTTTAACATATTATATTGTATATACAGTGTATACAGTTGCTTGTTTGGGCTGAGTTCAGCACTGACGATACAAGCTTCTCAGCCACGATTTTTCCATACAGTATTTGTCCTGAAATACGTCTTTGGATTCCTTGGAACAAAACCCTTGAACGTCATGGGATTTGAGGGGTCCACCTTTCCTAAAACAAGTCTCGCCCTGACTGTCCTTCAGCGTGGGTGCAACGAGAAGAAAGGTTCTATCCTCAGGGTGAGGAATCCAACATGATCCAATAGCAACTCAGGAGTTGCCGAAATGCGTACCAAGAAAACGTAAAACCCATCAATGGTAAAGACGCTATAGACGTAAAAAGCCAACATCCATTTGGCACTAGATTTTGGGAGTAGCTTGGAGTTTGGGCGATGAACGTGTAAAAAGACTTCGGTGCTGAACACATGCAACACCAGCTGTGTAAGAATCAGGCCTAAATATCTGGGTGTTCTCCTAGCCCTTGCAAAAAAGGAACCCATGTTTGCCCTATACGTTTGCCCTATAAATGCTGGTACATCTTAATTATTATGCAACTCCATTTTTTGAAAAAAACATCCTCTGACATGAAAGCAGCTGGAATTAAACAATCAGTTCCTAAGGGTCGCATTTTGGGCCTCACTGCCCATAGGCAGCGATCAAGTTTGCTACCACGGGCGTGTGAAAACAAAGCACCTGCATATCAACAATAATATCAATACATTAATACTAAATAAACATGCCTATTTAATACCCTATCCTGTATATTGCAAAATGAGCAAATAGGTGCAAATATCTATGCCATACAACCAGTGCCACCTTTGTGCAACGGCAAACCCTGGCAATCTTCGCCACGAGACCCAGGTTTTCAATGCGAAAGATGTCTCCTCTCCGGTGATGTGTTCTGCTCCAATCACAGCAACACAGTCTACCAAGTCGATCTTCTCGGTGGTGATGGTATCACCTGAAGATCAATGAAACATCGATGAATTTATGGATATCTAGGTAACTTACCTATTAAGGATTGAAGGTCTTCAGATGTTTTAAGGGAATCAGCTGAGATGTCTTCAGGAACAATCGTTTTAAAGAGTTGATTTGTTTGTCTTCTGTTTGGTTGGCGGAAAAATGCCATGGTGTGGCCTTTTTTTGTTGCACCCCCAATGTTTGATGTAATTGCCCAAGGGGAGAAGCTGCGTTCTCAAAGAGATCCACATGGAGGTACAGTAATTCACCTGTGGTAAGTTGGAATCGCAATATGCACATCCACTCTGACTGTGAGTACCCCCCCCCTTGATGTATAGTGTAGACTTGGATCACTACAAGAATGGAATCATCAAACACGTGTCTGGATGTTACAACTCTTTCTCACCTCACCATTCCTCACCCGATCCGCGCCAGGCCTTTCCTCTTGTAGCTACAAAGGGATGTCCTGGTGAGGACGAACCAACGTGTCCGCCAGCGCGAAAGGTACCGTGACTCCTTGCGTAGAGTTCCCTCCAGCAGAATCTCAGGGAAAGGCTCCATGGCTTAGGGGCGCCAACAGGCAGCTGAGGGTGGAAATGGCTTCCACCAATCGACACACAAAAATGCATCAAAAATTCCCTACAGAGGAAGGGAAAAACCCTTCCCCAAAGTCTAAACCATGTCATTTTGGAGTCTTAGTTTTTGGGAGGGGATCTCTATGATTCTATGCTCAGTCACTTGGAAAAACCTTTGCCAAACCTGTTTTTGGGGTGAGGTACTGTGACACAAAATTCTATATGGACGATATCCTGCACCATCTGGAATGTTTCAAGTGAATGTAAGTGATGGAAGAAGCTACCTATCAACTGGTGCAGGACTTCTTCCGGCAACAGTATTACCACCAACAAATTATGACACAGCCAAACCCTGCAAACAACTTCAAATTTGGATCATTCACTGATCAAACTACCACTGATAAAAAAAACACTGCTTGCAATCCTACATATTCAAAGAACAAACACCCTGAAAAAAAACACATGAAATTATGATCGTCTATGAATTTGAACCAGCTAGAATCAAGTGGAATCTAAGGAAATTATGATAAATTGCGTACGTAATGCACAATATACCGTACGTTTACAATATATCAGAATATAGAATACTACTCTATGAATTGCATAATTAGAACAATGATGTATTTTGGGAAACAAAAAGAAAAGTCAAGTCGCCATTAATCACTGACCCAACTCTTTTTTTCCCTCCCATAAAGGTCTCTCACATTCTTGTAACCCTACCACCCCCTACTCTAGGATTTTTTAAACAAAACCACCGCCATCATCACAATCATTCTTGTGTAGAATCCCCAGTGCCTTGTGCGCAAAGTGCTTCGCCGCTTTCAATGCCACAGGTTGCGGTGCCGGCCGCGCTCGTATGGCCGAGCGTAGGACCACCAGCTGCTCCACCACGTAAGTGCAGCGGCCCACGTCTTCGCCGATTCGGGCGAACCGTGGCCAAAAGGCCCGGAAGTAGGCGGCTGGAACGGGACGCGCCTCAGCAAATTGAACATTATGAAGGCAACGGAAACTTTTAGGATTGTTCCACTCCAATGTGACACTCGACCTTTGAGCATTCACAAGTCCACTGGAAAAAAAACACATCAATCATCTCAATGACCTGTTCTGTTGTAGACTCAAGTCATCCAGCGTTTCCTATGAATTCATGACGCCACTAAAAAATCTAAAAAGGAGATTTTCACCACCAGTATTACTTATAAGTTCCCTACAACCAGTCGATCACATTCCCTACAACATCCATCATCCCAGAGGTGAGCGGAGCGCTTGTTGGATCTGCGGATCCAAGGTTCAAAGGTTTGAGAGACGGATGAAGAGCATTCCTCCCCAGTGGATAAGGTCTCCTCAATGGCGGCCAGTTGAGTCGACTGGTGTTTTCGAACTCTCCACATGGGCATCCCCATCCAGTTTGAAACACATCTTTGAAAGATTCAAAACTGGAAGTTCTAAAATTCCATGCACCCCAACAAAAATCAACGTCTATAGATACATGGAATCTAAAAAAAATCAAGGCAAATTTGGAAACCAACCTTTTTCAGGGTCCAAAATCAACCTTTTGGGGTGCATGACTTGACATCTCTGGAACCACAACATCTACCTATTGGTGATGTGGGAGCCCCAAACGCAAACTCAAAGCTACCAAAGTGGAAGGAAAAACACTTGGAATCACGACGTGCACATCAAATCGTCATCTCAAAATACATGGAATATGGAATTGGGCATCCGGAATTCGCCAAGAAACCCGTTTCTTTTGTTTTGTAAATCCTCTATGATGTATTTGGGCATGTTAATGCATTTTGATCATACACACATCTCTACAAAAATCAAAACTGCCATCCAAAATCGATCAAAACAACTGCATCGGAGTCAAGGTTAAATGGTGCAACTTCCTCAAAAGTAATATAGTACCATGGACCATACTACTCCAAACGACCCTCCCAAACCTTTCACCCTGACATATCCAATAGCACCCCCTCCATCAACCAGGGATCATGTACCATGCCAGGATAAACAACGACAGCAGAACCATTGGGAGCCGTCAATTCGAAGATCGGTTCCCATTCGGATTGCCTTGAAGGATCACTGGCGCCATAGACCTGGCGATTTGCGTGGCTTTGGTGCTGCTAGGTATCCCTTGAGAAAAGGTCATCGTTCAATGATTTTTTGAACTTTAATTTTCTGTGCAAAATGGGACAAAATCATATGAAGCCCCTCCGATCATGAGTTCTTAGGCTCTTAGGCTTGGTGAAAGTGGCATTTTTTGAAGCTGAAATGTCACCCCAGCTTGGCAATACTTGTTGAAATGGAAGTATTGCATGTCTACTTCTCTGATTTATTCCTGCATGTATGTTATCAAAAATCTAAGCGGACTATCAATGTAAATTGATGGAAGATCCAAAGCTGTCATGTTTGCCTCACATGAACAGCCAGGACTTATTGGAACATGCAATGCTTGGGGGCAACAAACATCCAAAAACCGGTCGCCTCAACTGGACAATCAAACACCCAACCTCTGAAGGTCTTCAGATCCCCAGTGATTCGAGTGGTCCATAGGATGAACCATGGGCCCCCACCTCTCCATCAAAGTATCCATCCACATGCGGTATGGCTGGAGGCACCTCCAGCAGGGATAGTTTCCAATGAAGCTTGGCTTATTCACCAACAGAAACTGGACACTGTTAAGGGTCTGAAAAAATGTAGGGAAAAGTATCCGGGATATATCTTGCAGTAACATCCAGTAACTGTAGTGGAATCTAGGAAGGAACTAGTGGTGTAAGCTTGAAGAAACGCAGCCCCAAACGAATGAACATACCTCCCCTGACAGTTGATGGAAAACGATCCGGCTTCCTCTTGGGCCCCCCGTGCTTCTAGTGCACAAACTCTGCGACAGTTGATGCGCAAAACCATCCACGATCCATTTGTAGATGTACTACAGGAGACATGCTTTGTCTTCAAATACTTCACGCATTCTGCATCCAAGCAAAATTATACCTCCATTGTGTTCCCCATGTTAGAACAGGAACGAGAACTATATATCTACTAACTTTCGGCAAACGAGCCATTCCACTCTCAACGGTGCATCCAAGCATCCATCATCCGCCAGGTACGTTCTCCCGAGAAACAAAAGGACACGGTCGTGAGGCAATGTGGATCCTTAGGAAGGCGGGAGGCCCCAACAGTCCATGCTTCCAACCCAAGAAAGGTGGAAAAAGTTTGTGTAAATTCAGCATCGCAATAGAAATTCACGATATATAGTTGTAGATGTTCTATTCCAATTTTCGTTGGGAATAGAGTGGATTTCCACTGCTGTGCTTGGATTACTGCAAGGTAGTATCTATGACACAAGCCCTGTTACTAAGAAAGGTTAGCCGGTGACTTTACCACATCAGCCTGTGCAGTTTCTTCCCGTAGTAACGGCTATAGCTTGGCTATAATATAAACATGTAACCATATTGAACCTCATGATCGAATGCATGTAAATAGATTACAAAGGAGAGGTTGGACTTTACTTCTTTTAAGTTTGAATGGGGCTGTTTGTGAACCAGTGTAATGTAAGTTAAACCAATAGTAATTATAGGCTTTGAAGACTCTTGTAAGACTCTAAACAGCCGGGACAGGGCAGGTTCACTTTCAGTTTCGGAAAACACGGTTTTCAAAGTTGTTCCTCCAATTGCAAATCGGCGGTAAACATATTCTGGATCATGCCATCCATCTGAAAATAGGGATGTGCTTTCGAAAGTGCCCCAAAAATATATGTTTTTACTCATGTTTCTTCCGATGTTGCTTGTTTGGTTCACCCAAAAAAAAGTGAGCCACCTCCTTGAGCATCCCAATTCAGCCCACGTCTTGGAAATCATATTCGGGCAAGGTGCCATATGCGCACGAGCACCGGCACCTTTGGGATGAAACCACATCTCTGAGCTATGTCCCATTTCCTGGTAATCTTTGGACACGCCGGGGTGGTTGAGCCGATTGGGAGAATTTCGAATCTTCTTGGATATGTTGATTGGTTGGTTGGTTGGTTGAGTTTGAGGTCTTGTGAGTTGAGATCCTATAGTCATAATGAGTGGCTTCCTAAGACAGTAAAGGACAATATTGTATCATTATACCCTTAAACTACTAAATCATTGGTTGAGATGCCCCCAGTTGACCCAATGACCGTTTTCACAACAAAATTCAGTGCACACTTTCTGTTCTTCATGGCTAACAATCAGGCTTTGGGACCAAATGGCTCACACCCCAGCATTGATCTAAGGAGGTGCCCAGCGTCTACGGAGCTCTGCTTGGGAAGCCAATATGGAACCTTGCTGGTGCGCACCTGGCAGTCAACATGAATCAAATTCGGAGAGAATTTCAGAAAATGTTTGGGATTTCCACGGACTCCACTGTGTGATTCTTAAATTTTCTTACACACCCATCAAATAATCTTTTATCGTTTGCTCAACACCTTTTTCCAAAATTGCTCTGCAAATTCAGTAGCTTCGGTCTCACCCCGTCGAAATATTAACCGTCGCAAGTGACAAAAATTGTCTCCAGTCCAAGGCGCAATTTGCTGAACCACTTTATGTGGCTCCTTGCCCCACTTCCTGAATTTCCAGAGATGCAGGATGTGGCAAGGAATTATGGTCCATATTCGACTAGACGCCGGATATCCCGAAAGCATTGAAGACAGTTGAATAAAGACAGATGAATAAAGGACATGTTTGATGTGAGTGTGGATATGAGCAGTGTAAGGAGAATTTTTATACCAGACATCTTTTTACACCAGTGTTGTCAACACTCTTTTCATAACTTCTTGGCAACACACCAACACACCAACACACTAACACACAGACACAAACACACACACACAAAGACACACATAAACACACACAAACATACACAGAACACACACACACACACACTGAATCAAGACAATGTGATTATTTGATGGTTTTCACCGTAGTGATGTTTTACGACATCCATCACTTCAGTAGAACTTTGGGCGATGTTTGAAAACACCACCAAAACACCACCACAAAACACCACCACAAGACCACCACAAAACACCACCAGAACACCACCACCAAAACACCACCACAAAACACCACCACAAAACACACAACCACCAAAACACCACCCACCA
>DF239242.1:94909-249048 GCA_000507305.1 Breviolum minutum Mf 1.05b.01
TCCGACACGTCCGAAGTGACGAAAGGGTTGCTCGGCCACATCCAAAATTTGCATTTTACCACTTGCGCGTCCGACATATCCGAAGTGACGAAAGGGTCGCTCGGCGAGCTCAAAAATTTGCGTTTTACCACAGTTTTGAGCGTCCGACACGTCCGAAGTGACGAAGGGGTCGCTCGGGCAGGTGCATGAATTTGCATTTTACCTCAGTTTTGAGCGTCCGACACGTCCGAAGTGACGAAAGGGTCGAACGGCTACGTCAAAAATTTTCGTTTTACCACAGTTTTGAGCGTCCGACACGCACGAAGTGACGAGAGGGTTGTCAAATCCACAGGTGCGATCCCTGCGCCCCAGACAGAAAAGAATATATTACAGTTTTTCAGACGATTTTGATTAGCAATCTTTTCTCTGCAGTCTTTTCTCCAGTCTTTCAGACAGCCATCACTTCAGCAGAACTTTCATCAGTCTTTCATCGACAACCTTTTGAGGCAGCCATCACTTCAGCAGAACTTTCAGCAGTCTTTGATGACAATCTTTAAAGACAGGCATCATTTCAGCAGAACTTTCAGCAGTCAAAGACAGCCATCACTTCAGTAGAACTTTGAGCAGCCTTTGATGACAATCTTTGATGACAATCTTCAAAGACAGCCATCACTTCAGTAGAACTTTGGGCAGCCTTTGATGACAATCTTTAAAGACAGCCATCACTTCAGCAGAACATTAGGCGATGTTTGATGACAATCTTTAAAGACAGCCATCACTTCAGCAGAACATTAGGCGATGTTTGATGACAATCATTAAAAACAGCCATCACTTCAGTAGAACTGTGGGCAGCCTTTGATGACAATCTTTAAAGACAGTCATCACTTCAGTAGAACTTTGGGCGATGTTTGATGACAATCCTTAATGACAGTCTTTAATGGCAACGCTTTTTTTTGAAGGAACCCTTCGCGGCCGCTTTCGGGAATAAAAAAAAATTGGGCACTGTTTATAGAATGAATACCCAGGAATATATGGAGATGCAAATGTACCAAAACGTCATATTAAACATACCTTACAGAAACACACTATACATACATCCCATGTACTGTTTCAAAAACTAGTGGAAAACTTGACTTGGGTTAGACTAGGCCTCCAATCTGGTGTTGGTTGAGTGGTTGGTAACTTTCTCCCATGTCATCCCATCACAGTAAATCATCTACTTCAAGCCAGTGATTTGACTGGGAACTTTGGGTCTTGAAATGCGCGGGGTAGGTATGGGTAGGTCACATTGATTCCTCATGCTGCAATCACCTGTGATTCATTCACATTCAACTGAGCCTCTCCCAACAAAAGTGTCACGAACAAAGGCTTGTTTTCAAACCCCAGAACCAAAAAAAATCCACGCCACTCGAATCCCTCGACTTGGGGGCCAAGATTCCGATCTCGTTCCTCCTGGTAGGCTTTGGCAATATCCCAATAAAAAGGTCGTATCCTCGGAGCTCCTTCTGGATACTTCTCGGCACCTGAAAAATCTGAAAAGAACAGTAGCAGATTTATGTTGGAAGAAAATGCCATGACTGACCATGAAGGTTATGTTGTTGGCGGGATTTCCACATGCATGATTGGGAATCATAGCAATGGAAAACCCACAAGCATCGCAAGATTTGTATATAGCTTAGCGGAACAGTACTTACATGGAAATTCAGGACTTTGCATTAAAATACTGGATTCCCGGCGGGTGTCCTTGCTCAGGGAAATCAAATATAGCAGCTTTTTGTGGTGAAATCATCTTGCATCCACTTAATGTAGAAGGTCGTTTGTTATGAAGAGTTTTCAGGTAAGGGCTATCTTGGGTGGTGCGAGTCCTTGAACACATGTAAATCCACTTCTATTCAAATCATCTACAGCAGCTGTTCTCTTCATTTTTTCTGCGAACTTAACAAAAATAAAGGCAATGTCCACTGCACTTCATCTTACCTTCAAACTGACCAAACACATCAAACTGAATTCAGATATTGTTTTTTGGAGAATTCCCTTACTGAAACCCAACCTTTTTCAGCGCAGAAAGAACAGTTTGAGTGAAGTCGTTGGTCGTCTGGAGATCCGTGGCACCTGGATAAGGCTTTACATTCCGTTGCCAGTCGCTCTTCATTTTGATGCCATTCCGTTCCTTGGGAGTTGTGGAGTGGACGCAGTTGGGGGATCTTTCAAAAGGGATGAAACAGGTGAGAAACAGGCAGAACCTTATGACTTATGTCAGCTTGTATCTCAACATATCTTAAAAATTAGTGAGATGCTTGCTTCGAGGTGTTGTTGTTCTGACCAACTGTTCCGCACAGGATTGACAAGTGCCATCATTGTTCGAACTATATATTCATTGGTGCATAGAAGGTCAAGATCAAGGCGTCCAAGAAACCGTCAATGCAATGATCACATTCACTACACTGGGCCGTTACCGAGTCATTAGTTAAGCTTGTTCTCTGTATAATTCTGAAACTAACTAGCTTCAAGCTACTTGCGATTGTCTTCAAAACATTTCAAAACACCTACAGTAGCTCTATTGGACCATTCAAATCTTTGAATTGTCTCTGGAAGATATCAAACATGATCCACCAAATATCTGCTGCTCAATCTCAATTCTATACTTGATGATACCTTAAAAAGTTGGAAAAAATCATTATCATCCCACCTTTACTATACCTTCTTGGGATCCACCAAATATATGTGTTTCAAGGCTTCAATGTAGTCATGTTGGGAAACCTTTTACAGGTCAAAGTTTCAGAGCTGCCACCCTCTTGACGAATGCGTGACTCTGGAAACGTCTTGCTGACATAGTCACAATCCCATGCCTTATTTGCCGAGGATCTCCCGACATCTCCCACGTCGAAATGAGAACAACCGGAGAGAAGTTGAAAATGCCGGGAAATTGTTTCGTACATGAAACTTAGCTTAGCACAATAAGCTTTGAAAGATCAAAAACGGACTCATTGGAGCAAAATGCGTCCATCAATATCATTCAATAAGCTACCCTCTCGGACACAGGGACCAGCAAACTTTTTTGGGTTCACAAAGTTCATTTTCACTTGTGTCTTTGACATCATGATCGTATGTAGTACACATCATTCAAGTCATCACTGCTTATCTCGACCTTGGTGTTTAACGACCGACACGACACTTTCACTCCAGAGGCACCATAGAAATCTCCGGATGCTATAAATCACATAGTCCATGTTGGTATGTAACATAATGTTGACACAAAATGATGTGAAGAAAACGTTACTCATGTTTTCATGTGAGTTGCAAAAAGCCACATCACAATTAAAACACGATATGAAAATAGTGCAAGGACCACGGCCAAATAGTTTTCCTGGTGTTGGACTGTTGCAAATGGCAAAGACATGAACATGATATTTTCATATACACTCAAATGTACATGCAACAGGTATACTCAGGCTCAAACTGATCACAACACAACACCACTGTCATTAAAGTAAATACATTGAATACATTATCAACTACATAAAACCAAACCTTCAAAAACCGCACACAATGTCACATAGCATGATATCAGAAAAGTGTCAATACACAACAAGGCAACAAAAAAAACACTCCAAACCACAATCCAAGCAAAATAGCTCCACTCCGACCCACTTTCATCAAATATTGCATCCTAAGCATTGATAAGCCACCGCCATGGGAAGACCACGTGCACCATCCGTTACCACAAAGGGTCGTCCATCCAAAAGGTGTGGACGAAGCTCTTCAAAGCTGGTGTCCTGTGCCGGTCGTTCTACCTCTCTAAAGAAAAAAAAAACCGTACATATGTGAATAAATGTATATTTACATATTTAACTTAACCTATTAACCAAGGAATCTTGTATAGATGACAAACCACTATTAACAAATTCCACACAATCATTCAACGCAAAAAAAGGAGGCCAACGAGTCGGCCCCCAACTCAGTGAACCCGCACCGTGAAGGATGGCGTTTCGAAATGCTTGTAATGCGCTTGGACCTTGAGCAAAGGTTGGGACAATGCCAAGGTCTGGTTGGAAAACCAGCAACTTGTTTTCTTTTCAGCAGCAAAATGATAATGATAACTGTTTTTTTTTTTAAGGGGTAGAAATTATAAACTTAGAGCTTTCTTGTAACACATGAGCAGGTTGGTTCATGGGTTTTTGGGGTAGGACCTTGTGAGAGGTCCTACATATGAGTTTTTGAGGAGAACTGTTTTTGTTATAAAAACAAAAATTATACGAAGTATACAAATCGAGCTGAAGGGGTCCTTGGGATTGTTTCTGGGAGATTGCACATGACATGGATTTGAAATGGCGGGAGATGTTGTGACCATGATTGAGGGAATTGCATGACGGTCAAAAATGAACGAAAGCACGTTGCAATCAAATATGAGGTAGTAAGTTCAATACACATATGTTTCAGACAGACAAATTATCATTATTATTAAAGAGAACGAGCATGCAAGTAGCAGCTACGTGGCTGTTTGTTGATCAATAATCGTGTCCTTTCGTTAGGTATCCCTCTATCTTTGCTTTAAACAAGCAAATCCTAAGAGGGAAGCTCAGTATCCTAAAGAGTCCTGGTCTTCTGGGAGATACTCGTAGCCAAGCATATAAATATAAGAACTTTGCCCTTTTGACATCAAAAAATCCACTCAAAACAAATCCAAACAAATCATCAAACATGAAACTCGAATTTAATCTCTCAAACAAGAATGGACCAAACAAAAATACTGCATATACCAATCGCATCTGCCAACAAGTCTCTTGCTCATCTGGCGCTGCCAAAGCCAAGCCGGCTGCAACCCCATGCAAAAGTCTAGGCGCCATCTGCGAATGTGTCTAACCTCCACTAAGCTTTAAGAAGAGCTATTGAGCTATTTGAGCTATTGCTTTGGTCAAAGGAAACGACAAAAAAACGAGTAGTCTCTATAATGAAGTGAGTCAAAAGCATTTAGATACATTTAGCGTGGTAACGGTTGTACAAATCTGAGAAATGAGTTTGTGCTAGCTCTTCTTGTTCCGAAGGCATGACTAACTAAAACGCGATCATCATCGATCATCGCTCACAGTGGTTTGCCCTGCAAAAGTGGACCTGCACTTATTGTGGCAGTACCGCCATACTGGACCATGAAATAAGACAAACAGGTTTTCAATGAGTTAAGACCATGAAACTTTCAAATCAAAACATGTCAAAACAAGGTTGAGTTAAACTACGTGCATGGTATTACTGTGTTGATTTTCCAACTTTGATGTTGATGTCATAGAAATTCTGCTGCAAATCCTCCTGCAGTACATGCACGGCCTGGCAGTTTTCACGAACCAGCGGATTTAACATCCATTGAAAGGTTTTGTAGCGCCCCATTTTTGAATCGGCATCTGAAGGGGAAGTATATTGAACCCTGGTAGTCACCCCATATACTGAAGGCTTCCTAGCATCAAGTTTTGAGCTGGCCCTTCCTCCGCAATGAACATCGCTCCTCTCCCAAGACTCATGGATGCTGGATCATTGTAATGAATCACCGGTTTCAAATTGGTAAGTCTGAAGTCCCTTAGCAGTCTAAGAAAACATCATTACTGTAACAATTGTAGCCCAACTTTGCACATATATATTTGTAACTTCCCCTTTGCAACCAAAAAACAAGCAACTGATACCCCCTGCAGGCTGTCCCATTGCTTTCCCCGAAAACAGGTCGATGAACGGCCAACATTGAGGTCGCCAAAGTGGACATCGACAACCACAGGATCGGTTACTCCGCCACCTGGATCACACTTGCGGTATACTGTCCGTAAAATATAAACCCCAAACAACGATACAAAGAAAAAGCAACATCCATGTCGTGAAAACGACATGTAGAGCCAGCAAATGCATGGATCAACAAGTGCATTACAAGTACTGCAACTGCTATGGTGGCATATCTCTCCACCTCTACACTCAACGAATATTACATTCATCACCTGAGGACAAAACCGATGGAGCCCATCCAACATGCACAAGGGAGGCGACAGAAATGCGTCTGGACTCAGTGAGAATCGCAAGTAAGGCTGCGACAAAAAGCAGGCCCAAGAGATGCACGTATGTGTGTAATATCTATATTATATATTCCATATATTATATACTATGTATATACATTGGACTAGAATATGTAATACAGGTCATTACAGCAAGTCGTAGATGAAAAGTATACACTGGATTTCGGAAGCATCAACTGTTTTTTTTCAGAGACTCTGGCTGCCTGGTTAGGACGACATTAAATTGATTGAATCACATATTGTTTTGTAAAAATGGGAAAAATGGGTGCCTTTTCCCTATCTTTTTCCAAAGGGCAAGTCTACAGTAGGTAGGTCATTTCCAGTTCGTCGTAATACTTGACAAGCCTGACTGAAACTTGTGAACACAAGGACTTTCAATTCACTTGGAAGACTACCGAGTGTACACAAGCATGTGGGATTATCTGGGACGAAAATCGTCTCATTGACATATCAAACACGCAGCATGAGCTAGTATGACGTGAACATGATCTAATCATCCATCCCCACAAAGTTATCACCATATTAATTGGAAACAAAATTCTGCGCATTTCTTTGCTTCCCAGTTTCGAAGCCCTCTTTTTGGGGCTCCAAGAACGCATGAAACAAAACATTTCTTTCCTACCTTTTCCCAATGGTTGAGCCCATAACACCCTAAGCTTCCAATGTATGAAGCTTGGTACCCTGACTTCATAGCTATATATTGTCAACAACTGGAGCTTTGAAAAAAAATTGTTCATGAAACTCAAAATATCTCAAAACCCCACAGCGGTTTCATCTACGTTCCCAGACCCACCAGGATAGGTCAAAATCTCTTCAGGAAAGCCCACAGTCACTTCCTGAGAGAGGCTGGATGGAGGTGGCACTGGCGGATGCTCACCGTCAAAGGCAGCTCCCTTGCCTTTTCCCCTAACCAAGTCAAGCCGCTTCGAAGGAAACTTTCCTCAAAATTCCAAACATGGATGTGTGATGATGGTTCTGGGTTGCCAGGTTTGGTAGAAGCCCATCAAATATAGGGTGTAAGACAAGCGCCGAAAGAACTGGCTGGTGCTGTAGACCCAGTTGAACCATATCAATTATATAATTTCACTTGAACATCTCCTCAAATACGAGTCAAAAATGAAACAATAAAGTCCTTGAAACCCACGAACGATGGTAGAATTGTCATGCATTTTTTTGTATTGTCCTCGTTCCTGACTTCAAACACGTCAGAGTTGTGTCTTCATTCAGATACTAGCTTCCCCCAGCAGTACAGCCAACCTGCAGTCCAACAATTGAATGCAGTTGAATGCTATTCAGTTTAAATCTTCCACATATGGACATGTCTCTATTCTTTGGAATTGGAGGAAGTCTATTCAATTGCTCATGGGGAGTTTGCCGTAGGTGCCATCGAGGTGACACAAAATCACGTGGTCCTCGAAACAAAAAGAAACACACACCGTTTATGATGGATGTCTGGTGACACACTTTGAATCCTCAATCCATATAAAACAATAACATGTTGTTACACCGATTTTTTCCGTCATTCAATGGATGATGCAATAATTTCTGTGCTGACGGTACAATGTTCATGAAGCGTAAAGATGTCAAATGCGGCCTTCTGACGGCCATTTCACACACACACACACACTCAGTGAGACATCTACTTGAACAACATATACAGCAAGGAAACAAACAAAAGCTGGCCAAACTTCAAAATGGGAAATCTCCAGGAGTATCTATCATAAATCAAATTGGAAATAATAAGCAGTAAGCAGTGACAATTAAAACATATTTGTATCAAACTGTCGACTAAGTAAACAGCATTCCACCTTTATTCTATCTATCGCGCTTTTCATGATATTTGAATAACAATCCCTACAAATCAATGCGCCGCGGATTTCAGGGGCAAAGCATCAAGGGCGTGGATTCCACGACGGAGAGTAACCATTGAAGCTCAGCATTAGTGCTGCTGTTGGTATGAAAAATCACCTGGGAATGAAACCCACAAAAAGCAGTCATGACACAACAAGGCTCAAACGTCGGTGTTACATGGTAATAGTCAGATGGGGGCGATTACTTGGTGAAAACAGGAGTCAAACAAACATTTGGAGCAAACTAAGCCAAGCGTCATGATTCACAAACCCATGGAAACTTATGAAATAAGGTGCACTACATGAGTAGACATCCTCCAACAATCTTCACAGCGTGGACAAAAATTCTGCACCACTTGATATTCCCTGCAAGGTCTAGAGACTATGGAAGGCCCACCCTTTGGGAAGGCATATCCTTTGGAGGGTTCTCAGTGGAAATTGAAAATATGTAAAAACGAAACAAACGGAGAGAAAAACAAAAAATGATATAATTGTGACGTGGTTATGTTATGATTATGATATGTGCTCAATTTTCATGTAGGAATCGAACTATCGGTAAGTATATCAAAAGCTCTGCTTTACACGCTTTACACTACTTGGACCCCTAGGACATTCTAAATTGAAACCCGCGTTGAACTCTCAACACGCAGATGTGTAGGAAAAAACACCTAATTTTATGTGTGTCCGTGCATGCTAGTGAGTCAGCTGGCCCTAGAGTCCGGTAAGTTAGGTGAACCACTGAATTCTATCAGACACAGTTTTCATCGTTTGCCCTAGGCTATCCATTGGCTATCCAGCCTTTTCATCCAGCTTACATTTCTGATTCGCTCAGAAGTTGCTTCAGCATTCCGCAGCTCACCCGGTTTTTTTGCAATCTATAAGGACGACACCAATCCAATCCATCGCTAGGTTTGTGGCAACGTCACTCTAAGCTGCTACTATGCATCAAGCAAACGTAGCTGCAAAACATGGCGTTTTTGCAAAAAAATATCTGAAATATCACTAAATCAGCTATCAATTCAAAGGTTCAATTTGTATCAAAACTCAAAGGTAAACATCTTCATCTCTTTCCTGCACCTTTCATGTCATGTCATGACAACCATACACCGCATCTCAGGCGATGAAGTACTGCTTGAAGGTTCCGGGAAACCTCCAGTTTTTTGTTGACAAAGTGTTGACTGAAATGCGAGGTTTGGATTACATTTGCCTCACTTCGGCAACTTTGAGATATAGAAGTTCCATGAAGTTCATCTGTGATTTACAATCAATGGGCTTTTTTGAATACTTGCCCAATATGACTCATGACCAAATCCATGTTTTCTTTGGGAGAGGCCATGTGCCCAGTGAAGCTTGGAAGATTGGAAACCAGGTGCTTTTTTTTGGGATGTAAGAGTTCCGCTCCGATGGCCCGTTGTGCCAGTCATTTCTTGGCTGCACCAATGGTTTCCTACTCCTACCAACTGTCTTCTGAAACGGCGGTGTTGAATATATATAGCGCTGTGGATATATTCTGGTATATAGTTCCTATCTTCTCCTCATACCTGGCAAACAGGTGGAAGCAGGTTTTAGAAACCGGAGGTCTTAATAGAACAACAGCAAGTAATTAATGTCAACATGTTTAACTTCTGAATGTCCAAGTAAATACCACCAAATCTGGCAGAGTTTCAATATGTGAACCTACTATACATGTTTCCATCTAAACTTTTGAACATCTTTAAACAAGCTAGCATGTTATCCAATGACTTCGAGAAAAACAATCACAAATACAATCAGCTTTGCTTCCCCATTTCTTTTGAATTTGTCCCAAGGTACTTTCCCCCAGATTTCAGAATGTCCTGGGTCTTTTCCATCGCTTTGAAGCGAGTGTAGAAAGTGTTAAGTCCGTGAAAACGAAGCAAGACCGTCGGTTTGATCATCACCAAGCAATGCAACATCGTCCAAAGCTTACCTCACACGTGTGGGAAAAATAGACAGAGAATCAACAAAACAGGCTGGTGGGGAGGTAAACATGGTAGCAACCCAAATACAATGAAGGCGTTCAAAAGCCTTACAATTAAAATAACCTACAGTATATATCTCAAAGGTGCTTATATAGTTATATAGATCATTCCGGGAAATGAACATAGAAGAACAGAAACATCCTTCGAAAAACTGCCCACTTTTCTGATGAACCTATGACACCCGCAAGACTCCGTGGAAGCAGCTGCACTACGGACATCTGGTCACGGACATCTGGTGGGAGAGGCATAAATTACATCAGAAACAGCTTTCTTCCAGAAATCAGCAGGTCTGTTCCATTGTTCGTTGTGAAACAATAAAAGCACTGTTTACTTCTTTAGGGTTGAAAGCGCGGTTTCACACACACACACACACACACACACACACACACACGCACATGTTCAACATCTATATCCAAAAAACATGTAAATATGAGAGTCAATCTAAGCATTGGGTCCAGCATGGCAACCCAATCAAAATCTGGTGTTGCCATGTTGCATTCGCCAATGGAGATACCTCTCTTGGTGAACTTTCCAACCTTGGCGATCACATGACATGACCCTTCATTTGCATTGGATATTGCTATACAAAGTATCAGGGGAAAGAACACGCAAAACATATCCACCCAACAACTAGATAGAAATGGGGCATATATGAGAACATGCTCAATTTGCAACTTGTTTGTAGCATCTTTTGCCAGAACACATTGCCCAACTTCGCTGCTGCCTTCAAATACATTTTCTCCAAGAAGGCCAACTCTACGTTAAGACCACGCTCTCGAGCATGCTTCGTTTCATCTGCGCCATCCCACCAAGCTTGCAACTCTTCTAAAGTACCTCGGTAGAGTTCGATGTGGAAAGCTGTCTTTACCAGGAATTTATGGTGTAGGAAATCTCATCTTCCTATATTATCTGTTTAAAAATGTTTAAAAACATTCTCACCGACTGATGGATGCGACAAGTTCTTGGGAGACTTTGGCTGCTTCTCAGGCACCGCTGCTGTGTCAGAGAGGAGTCTCACAACGATCAATCAAGGAAAATAAAAAATGATGAAAAACACAAAAAAAACACACAACCTAGGCACATTTGTCTTTGATACCCATCGTGTTTTGATACTTGGTCAACTTCAAGTAGATATCTTCCGCTGCTTGCACAATTTGAAAGGACACAGCACATTCTGCATCATCTTGTCCAGCTAGAACTGGTACTTTCCATGCCAAGAAATTCAGAATTGCCAGCTCATGTCCAATAAGCCCATATCCTGGCACCTTTTTTTGCGATCGAAACTCCCGATTTCTTGGAAGTTGAGGAGAAGTGGGGTTGGTTGAGCCATGATGCGTTTTTTTTGGGGGGGGATGTTTAAATTGATTTCAGCTAATGGATGTCAGATGAAGGTTGGTGGTTTGAATTGATATCTGACTTAAACGATGGTGAAGAACAAAACGTTTTGTGGGGAACATATGCCCTAGAAGAGTGAATCACCAACAAGCTAACCAAACAAAAAACAGTCGTTAGATGCTTAATTCCTGTATCTGAGTCATTGCTTATCAGTTATCATCACTAACCTGAATGATTTGGGGAGAATTCCTGGAACCAGAAAAGACCACCATTGGACCATTGGGTTGGCAAGTTTGGGCCCCCTATGACCGCGGCACATGAGTTACCATGATCTACCAGGCTGAAACACCTGAAGCTTCAACATCCTGGAACAAATCCCCGACCGCGGGCGCCTCCAAGACCGGCAGTTCACCAAATGGCGTCTTGCTTTTCATCTCCTTCCAAGCACTGGGGAATTCGCCTTCCCAATCGACACCAGCATGGTGTAAAGCTAAGGCAATGGCCTGGAGGTGATGAAAATTGGTGCCAAACACCTGGTGTTTAATGAACTTCTCTGGAAAATCTACAGGTTAACAAAAAAAATCCATCCAAGAGTCAGTTGTATTAACTCCAAAAAACCAAATGTGGAATCTGAGAATTGACCCCTTAGTTGAAGACATCATCATTCTCGGATATTGTAAGTTGGAGCTCAGGCCTACTGCAGCATCAACCAAGAGGCAAGCCCGCGAAATCAACATCTGATACCAAGCCAGCAGTGGAGATGTCAGCCCAGTGATGACTCTGATCAAATGTGACAACAAAAAACCATAAGTCTTGCCATGAGGGGAGCCAAAACGGATATCCAAATGATGATGATGATGATGATGATGATGATGATGATGATGAAGATGAAGATGAAGATGATGATGATGATGATGACGATGACGATGACGACGATGACGATGACGATGACGATGACGTCGATGACGATGACGACGATGATGATGACGATGACGATGACGATGGTGATGGTGATGATGGTGATGATGATAATGATCATAATCATAATTAGCTCTTGATCAATGTTCACACATTCGAAAAAATATTGGTAAACCAATTGCAGTAATTAGCGACTTTCCATATGGTGCATCACTTAAATTCATGATCAAAACTGATCAAATCCAAAGTGGATTGACTGGCTGTTGTAACTCGTGGAGTTCCCCGATGCCAGTGGAGAATGATCAATCAGGGCTTGGATCCTAAGCCTAAGAATAAACAGCGTATCATTTGCCCTAAACATTCATGAGTTTGGGATTAAAAAACCCAAACAACGAAACATTCCCAAATTGTATATTGTGACAAAAACGTTTCCACTACTGACTATATGTTAATCTGGCTTCTTTGGTTTGAAAGGAAGATGTCCATGTCGTTTTTCTTTCCGCTGCCGAGCGACGGAACCCTTTGCCCAAACATCGAAGTAATGCAAGCGCACCTATCGCAAGATGGGAGGGCTTTGGTGGCGCACCAAATGTGTGCTGCTTCTTTTTTTGGTTTTACCCTTGAGCTTTTTTCAGTCAAAAAATGTCCACAATGATCTTTGAAAATAGTATATATTTCATATCCTTTTTGAAAAAACAACAGGTCTATGAGTCTATAAAAATCTAATCCTTGGGGTACATGTAAAGATAAATGTGATTCGTTCATACCTGCTTGTGTTTGGAATTGCTGTGGCGCATTGTGGTTTCGGACGCATGGTTCATAATTTCCAGTCAGGAAAAAACACTTGGACCTCAACACTTCCAACATGCCAAACTAAGAGTAGTGATTAATGGAGTTCTTTCGCGTCCCATTGGTGCACAACAAACACCATGGGCAGTTGAACCAAAAACTATGACCTATACGATTTCTTTCCATAAAAGTCCACTCTTCCATTGTGTCATTGTGACTGCAGTTTTCAACTTCATGAAGTACTTAGGATGCACCGCAAAAAAAAGGAAAAACTCACAACCATCTCACAACCTTCTCGGTTTTTTAGCATTTTCCAAGCAAGGGAAATCCAGCAAAACAAAAGTGACTCAACAAACTCAATAGAATACATATGAATACAACATATATTAATTAATGTATACAGTAAATTAATTAACATATATTAACATATATATATATATATACATATTATATATACAGCAAATTGATTTACAGTAACAAACGGTTACTTCTGTGTTGTCCTCGGTTGGGGTAAACTTTGACCTCGGCGGCTGGTTTTCTTCCTGTGGGGAAACCCAGCCTTCCCTCCCAAGTCAGGCTTCGGCCCGAAGCCCGTGAAGCAACCGCTAAAGCAGGCCATTTCGGGAAACGAACGTCGGTTGGAAGTGATGGAGTGGAAGTTGCATGAAAAGTCATCTCATATCTAACGTGTGTTTCTCTTCAATTTGTGGATGGTGTCCCGACCTGAAACATGAAACTTATCAAGACCAAAACATATGGAACGGTGATCTATGTTCATTCCTATCCTATCCAAACTTATCCGCTTGATTTCTTTGGGTTTCAGCATCTCCATGTAACATCACTCAATCACAAAACATGGTTTCTTGCATCTTGATGCGTTCAAAGGTCCTAACTGAAGCTGCAGTGGCGGACACGTGCTGGACGCAGTCATGGGTGTGAATACCAGATACACTATACCCCCCTGAAGATCAACATAGCCCCTGAATAGTTACCTTCCCAAAAGGACAGTAATTTTCCAACTACCATTTTTGCAGGGGGTCTATGTTAAAAACTTCGGGTGTATACCCATTCTTGTTTCCTCTCATTAGTATAAACTAACAACATCACAATATGGCTGACTCCGCGCCCAACCGGGCCAAGCCGCACAAAAAATGATGGATGAGACCGTAACTGAAGTATACAAACATAGAGACATAGAATGGTCATGGAAAAAACTCCTGGAACAACTCCTGGTACTTTATCAAAGTTTCCAGTTTTTACCAAGGCTAAAAAAACATCCCAGGTGGGGAAGGCCGGATTTCCTCCATCAACATGGTTCGGTTCGTCAAGTAGTCTATCTGATAGTCCTTCTGCAGGTCTGGTCGCACTGAAGTAACAACACCACACCAATGAGATCTATAAACTTTGTTGTCAAATCATAGTGGAAAACCTGTAGTTGTGGATGGCTGTGATTTTAAATCACATCTTCTACAGTCTACGTATTCAAATCTAAAAGCGTCCCAGTATTTTCTTGGCGGGTTGCACAGCAATTGTTTGAAAAAGGCGCTTCGAATGGTACTGAAATCATTCGATTTTATGTAGAATGAATTGAACCGATATATTCATGATGATGTGTAATCAATCCACATATCACCGATATATATGAAGACTATATAATTCAAATCATACTCTATATATATACAACAAATGCACAAAAGGTGTAAATATACATATACAATATATCCTACCTGTACTTGACTAAATTAGCCATTATATCCGAGGCACCACAGGATAATGATGGAAGAATCGTGCAAGGCAACGAAGGGAGAGCGCCAAGTCCCGATGCAAAGCTCTCTCCGCGTTCTCCTTGGGAGGTCTCCGGTCGAGGAGGTCTCCGAAGTTTGGTGGCGAATTAGTCCTTAAATAAATCAACGAATGTCACCTGACACTTTGGCCGTTTTAAGAGGGAAGATCTGAAATCTTGAAAAACCGGCAATTTTCAGAAACTATCTTAGTTTTCAGGGGGGTAGTAGGTAGTAGTAAACTCCCTCGACTTTGTGTAAATCATCTCCCACCCTCAAAAATAAACATGGAAGCTGAAAATGGGCGGCTAACCAGTTGATATGGTTAAATATCCCATCATTTATAGGGTTTCATATATGCCAGGTGGTCTAATTTGAGGTTCCATGTTTTTTGGGGGTACATACTACTATCGAAGCTGGATTGCTTGTGAATAGTAGCAAATCCAAAGCTTGACTGTTTACCTCCCGCAAAGGGATATCTTTCTGGATGCGTGGGGGGAATATCAAGCACATAAGCATTACAATACACCAACATACACCAACTAGGAGAATTTGGAGAACTACACCTACATACTTAGTCACAATTCCAGGTTTTCCCAAAATGAGTATTCCAGGTCGATTTCCAACCATGACAAAGATGACAACCCAAAGTAGACCCAGCTTTTGTGCAAAAACATGAGACTTTTTTGTGGCCATGCTGAACGGTTGTAGTTCATGGTATTTTCTTCAGAATAGGGTCATCTTCCTATTGGAGAAAGGGTAGTAAGGCAGGCAAGGTAGCTGTGTTGGTAATGTCAACCCCCCAAACTATATAATCAACCACTGTCTGATTGTTCAGGGCAGTGTCCAGCTACTAAAATCGACACCTCCCTGTTTCCTACAACATAACACCGCTAAAAAGCATGGGCCTGGTTATCAAAATATTGACCATACCCATCAATGAGCATGCATCTGCAACCCTGCAGATGGAATGGTGGGATCAACTTTTGATGCAGAAAAGTTGGCATGTCTGGGTCATGAGGATGTGAAGGATGCTTCCACGAAAGATGAGGTCCTGTTTACTGAAATTGAAACCTAAGCGTCTCCAATTGAGCCTTGGAGAAAAACTCCTTCATCCCCAAATCTCCATTTCAGAATCAAACTAAACAACCAACAAAAGTAACCAATGCAACAAGCCAATCGAACCTGTGCCAAAACAGCATTCATCAACATTCTTTCATTGCTAGACCATACTACATTACTTTGACTTGGGAGACCAAACGCATGCTAGAAAAAACATGAAACATCACTATTTTGTTCGCAGGTTGCAGCGGTTGTAGCAACTAGGGGGATCATAACAGATCTGTACACTCACTCACTCATTCCGTACTCGTTTCCTTCCCTTCCTTGCAGGAATGGTGATGATTGTCACTGAACTGTCCCTGAAGACTCCCCGCAGCATGTGTTCCAATGACTCTGGCAATGTGATGCTCAACAACAAGGTGCACCCATGAAAGGCAAAATCCCCAATGTGAGTCACAGACTCACCGAATGTGATGTTCACCAGAGAGGTGCACCCATCAAAGGCAGCATGCGCAATGTGAGTCACAGACCTGCCCAAAGTAATGCTCGCCAAAGAGGTGCAGCAAGAAAAGGCACCCACCCCAATGTGAGTCACAGACTCACCGAATGTGATGTTCACCAGAGAGGTGCAGCGTTGAAATGCCCAATCCCCAATGTGAGTCACAGACTCACCGAATGTGATGTTCACCAGAGAGGTGCACCCATCAAAGGCAGCATGCCCAATGTGCGTCACAGAGTCACCCAACGTGATGCTCGCAAGAGAGGTGCAGTTTCGAAAGGCCCCGCCCCCAATGTGAGTCACAGACCTGCCCAAAGCAATGCTCGCCAGAGAGGTGCAGCCTTGAAAAGCCCCGCCCCCAATGTGAGTCACAGACTCAGGGATTATGAGGAAAACTAGTTGACGCAAGCACTTGAAGGCAGCTTTGGAAATGTTTGTTTCGTTGGAAGGGATCTTCACCCCAAAGTATTCTTCACGGTGTGCGTAGATGTCATGTTTTGTTGTGGCCTCCACTTCATTCCTTCTGTACACAACAGTCACTAGAGGTTCAGCACTTAAGAATGTTGCTGAGTCAAGTGCCTCAGTTTCATCTATGATTGAGCTGTTGTGCAGCAGCTCCACGTAGAGGACTTTGCGCTCAATCGGATCTTGACAAGGGTGCCTCTCAAGTAGCATCGACTTCAACTCCCGAACGGTGGCTGTCATGGGAACATCCAGGGTGATGAGACCGCCTTGTAACGTGTTCAATTTAATCTCGAGGGACATGGCTCCAAATGGATTATTGGCGGAGTAACAAACAAGAACTTTTTTGCCCCCCAAACTTTGCCATGATTATCGGGAACGGCAATGAATGGCAATGACTATATAATTAAGGTAGACGCAAATTGGCAAAGTTTTTCACAGGCACTGCAGCACTAAGGTCAAAGATGGTCAAAGGAACTCTTGTTCTTGAACAGAAAATCATCGTACACTTTGGGACAACCAAATAGGACGTAGAGACTCCCCATTCTAAGTACTGAGTATAGAATGTATAGACACCAATTCACACCAATTCTACGTGGCGTGCTTGAACCTGAAAATTGTGAGCAAATTCAAAGATTTCACCATTGCTGAAATGTCAAGCCACCCGACCTGCCAGGGTTTGCTGACAAAAACCAGCTTTTGGGTAAATCAATCCGGAAGCCCAACATTACCTCAACAAAAAGTGGTCCAACAATTTGCTCACGCATCTGGCTTGGCCAAGAGACCATTAGCAAATAGACCATGACCTTGAGGCTAGTTGAACGGAAACCATCCAATTGGCTGATGAATCAAGGGTGTATTCATCTTCCCTCAAATAAACTAATATGACAATGGAAAAACAACCATCCGAAGATGTATCTCCTATTGCAAATGGTGATTTTCCAATGTCATGTTAGTTTTCAGGGGGGTCAATAAGGACTTGGTGGTTCGCCGATTATTCGATTCTCCTACGAACTCTTCTGAAAACGTTCAAACTCTTGGAGACCTACCAAAAAAAATAAGAATAAACCACCAACCACAACCACAAGTTTGCCATTGTTCGATATTGGCTGATTTTTTGTAGTCCTTCATCAACCTAGACTTTTGTAAAACATCAGCAGGGGATTTCTCATCAACAAACGCCAACTCATTGAACCCAAAAAGGTCACGCTTTGCGGTGAAGGAACCGAAATGGTTGGGGTGTCACAGCTACAGTCATTTCATAGTGATATCGCCACCCTCGAAACCCTCTGCCATACTTCACCTCTTTTAACTGTCATGAGTCATGTTCAGAAATACACCCAAAAATGCACATCCAAACAACACGTATCCAGGGCAACATCATGATTATCACTACTATCATTATCACGACTATTCGTGTAAATGATACATGATAGAAACTCTAATGCAACTCACAAACATGAAACACATCAAACAGAGTTAATCCCCTGACAATCACTCCCAAAAAATATATGAAAAAAGTTGCTTGGTGCAAACATCCCTCACCAAATTACTACAATTCCTGAACCTGAATTCAGGATTTTTTTTTGGAGGATTCTCTTACTAAACCATACTAAACCATCATTTAAGGTGACCTCGGCTTTTTCCCCCAACATAACCACTGTCCGTACAGGTGGCGGCGTTGGGCCGAGGCCGGCGTTCCAGAGAACTTTGGCGATCTTTTAAGGAGTCCCGCCTTGACGAGCAACACAAGGCAATTAGTCAATACCTGGAACCCTCAAATGACCTTTGTTTTTGTTGGAAAAAAGCCTTGTTTTGGGGGGTTTGACCTTCAAAAAAAGAGGTCATTGGGGTTCCAGGTATATAGAAATATGTTAAGTACATAAGTAATAAAAATATCTTACACCCTAAGACATGACTGCATATGTTACGTAGACTTAAGTATAATAGTTGTGTATGTAATATGTATACACTAGAAGCAAGCAAACATGTCCAAATAGTTATCCAACGTAGCTGGGTGATGTGTATTTGCTTTGGGGGAGTGGGAGATACTTGACTTAGCATGTAGCCAACGAGAGATATCAAAGAAACAACTTGTGGGGTAACCACATTTAGTTGTACAGTTGTAACATCACTACATATGTATAACATATATGCACATGTGAAAATATGAAGGTGTGGATATTGGTGAGTGAATTTGAATTCACGAGGTTGAATGGTGAAACATGTGCTGGTTCAGCTTGGTTGGCTTCTAGTTGGACCAAATAGGTATGGATGATTTAAGTGGCCATCTAGCCGTTCACTTCGAAAGAAAGTCAGAAAGTCTGCCTTGAACGGCACCATCACCAGTTCTTCTTCAGGCATTTGCCATCATTTCAAAACAAGTCAACAGCCATAGATAGGAAGCACCTACAGGAACTTCACCAAAACTGAAGGCACTGACCCCCACATCCAGCTAGTGATGACAACAAGCACCAGCAAACTGCCCAGGTACTCGTTGGCATAGACCCGTTGTTGATTCTTGGCTTCTAAACCTCTCGGGGAGTCATCGTACAGGCTTAGGTTGTATCCACGCAGATGCAATAAGTTGAACTTGAGGCGAACCAAAAAAAATACAGAAACATCAAACAAAAAGACATGAATATCTGTGGGATGGATGTATTGGAACTCTAGAAACAGAGGATTCTTGATAACTAAGCCTAAGCATCACTGTAAGAATAAACTACGAGCAATAGTGAAATAGTAAAACGTGACATCTTGCATAACTGAACTTCTGACATTTTCGCTTGCGTTCACATTGGTGCTTTCTGATGTCTTGGCAGGGCGTTTGTTTCAACTTGTTCGCAAGGCATCTGGCATCTTATGAGGCACATGGCCCGGCATGACTTCTGGGGGACACCAAGTTTTGCCAAAGCTGACATGGCTGGCACTAGTTCTGGCTATATTTGCTGGCTGGGGCCGGCCTGTTCAAGGCGGTTTGTACAAATTGGGGAACCTTTTTACCAAGCTACCCTGAGTCCACCTGGAGCTGGTACTTGGCGACTGTTTCCCTTTCATCGTTACATTATCTTTTCACGTTCAACACTCCTGTATTTCAACCTTGTGGTTGGCATTGTGAAACTGAATTCTGAAAAAAAAACAGCTTGAAACTATACTTGAACAAACACACTGACCCGTCACAGTACGACATTTGAATCCGTAAAGTGGAGGCACTCCATCAGCAAAAAGAAGAAATACGACATCTCCCACAGTGTTGGGTTTGATGGTGTATCAATGCTTCATGTCTATGTCTATGTCAGGGGGTCTATCGAAACTTTTGTAGCTGTTTTGTTAAACTGTTAAACAAAAACCCGCCAATGGCTATAGATCTCATGTGCTCCTCTGACCAACCAACATCCAACATGCCCGAAATCCAACTGCGGAGCTCACCTTTGTCCAAATAATATTCAAGACCTCGGTGTTTTGACCCAAGTACTCCAAGACTCCCCGTTTGGAGGGTCGGTGATCCAAACAAAGGTCGAAGCTCGTGGGTAAAATGCCATGAAATTCTTGACATCCAAGATCTTTCTGAGACTTGACACATGCTTCAACCATCACAAGTCCTGCAGGATCCATTAGCGTTATCATCTTGTAGTGGAAACATCTACCAGCAAGATCAGAAGCAAAATGTATGGATCCTATTGAAAATTATGGGATTTCCAGCTGGCTTTGTTACATCTGGGTGAGCTACGGTAGTTCACAAACAAATATCATTATCATATCATTCTAGGTCCTAGATATTTTTCCTAGAGGCACAGAGCAATATCAAAATTCATATGTTGGCCTGAAAAATGTCACCATTTGACAGCAAAAGGAGCATCCATCATTAAATGTCTCTCCAATACTTGAATGAAATGCAAATGCCAATCATCGTTTTACACACCTATCGATGTATGACTTCGGAATGAAAGGCATGCGCTCAAAGAGGTTAAACAAAACAGAACAGCCAGTAGGCCAGTTGTGTTTGAAACAAAGCACAGGTTCGGCAGTGGTTCATTCAACATGTCCTTTCTCAGCCTTGTAGTCTCAGTCAACATCAAATAACTCAGTATCTAGTTCAACTCGAAATTTAATATTAAGCCTGTAATTGGCCCATCCCTTAGCTTTTTGAATTCAGGCAACCGCAGGCCCTCAATATGGCCTTGACCAAGCCAAGGGGCAATCTTGAACCAAATCATAGCCATGGTATTCGATGGACATACTGCCATCGGATCCCTCACAACCCAGATGCTTGCAGGTTGTTGTCATTGGTTTTTTACACATTCAAACGTGGAGTTTGATGGTTGCTCCGTTACTGAGTATCTCATGATTCATGGATGTACATTCCAGGTGGGTGGCCAGAATCTTCCAATTTCTTCCTCCGTGGGTCAGCTCTGGAGCTCTTAAAACCGAGGCGAAGACGATATCGATTTGCGGCGTTGGCAAATTCAACCTGAAATGAACCCAGCCATTTTGCTTCAAGAAAAGTCATGTTTCAAAATTTCAGTTTATACACACAAAAAATATGTAAGGTCTTTTCTTCCGGTTGATAGATGCATAAATCAAATGCAGCATAAACAAATAAATGAACGTTTGAACAGTATTTGGACTATAATATGGATGCACCACAAGATCCACGTACAAAGCTTAAACAATGAAAGAATGAACCCCGGGATCAAAGATGCACCCACTTCCCACCAACAACACGCCCTCAAAAACAGTTGCGGAAAAAAAACAGTTTCCATACATGTCAGAGCTTTTTTCAAAAAAGAAATCACCGCAAAAACTTGAAGCTTCCACTTTTCCCAACAAATACATCCCACAAGTATTAAAGAAAACATCCCCAAAACAACTTTCAAGACAAATCATTCAAACATATTCAAACAATTCCATCCTCCCCAAAAAGAAACTTCAGAAAATCAATCTCCCTCAACAAATCTGTCAAACATTTTCAAAAAAATCCATCTCCCCAAAAATATTTCAAAAATCAAAAACTCCATCCACCCCCAAAATCTTCCAAAAAACATCCATCCACCCCCAAAAATCAGACAAAAAACTCCATATCACCCTGTAAAAAAAAATTTCTTCCAAAAAAAAGAAAATCTCCCCCCGAAAAATCATCAAGGCCTGGTCGTCCAAAACTAAAAAAAACAAGCGACTCTTCTCTCTGTCGAACGCGGCTGCCTCGCCAATAGGCTGCTGCTTCGCTGGCCTGGTTGACCTCGTTCTGTTCTTCTCCGGCCACCTGGATGGATGGATGATGGGATGATGTGAGGTGAAGCTATATAAAGAATATCCTCCCTGAAACTAACAGCAAAAAGCCCCTGAAAATGGGGGTCATTACCTGGAAGTTTGGAGATTCCGAACGGGCCAACTGTTAGTTTCAATTGAGGCCCACGATACATAACAAATCAATTCCTCATAGGATTCACAAATTGACCTGGACAAGTTTGTCATTTGAACATTCCAAAATTCCAGCATCCACTCCACAGCTCTCGGAAAAAAATCATTTGTTCACTTTTTTTTTGGGGGGAAGTTCTGCAAACCTTGTAACCACAAAAACACATACTTCTCAAACACATCATTGGCGAAACATGTCAAACTATGGCACTCTGCAGTGCTAGGGGTTGGAGCGTTGGGCGAATCCCAGCGTCACTCAAAGTTAGAAATAATGAATTTGATACATTTTCGAATGGCTGCTTTTCGATTGTCATGTTCGTTTTGGGGGGTGTACTATCTTGAGTGTATAGCTAATGATCTCTACTTGGAGGATCGTTAGCTATTGGAAAAAACTGACAAGGTGCAATTGGGAGGAGATTAGCAGAATGTTATTCTCAACAAATCTGAAGAAGTAGACTGGAGGACAATGTCACCCAAAACATGACCTTCACATGCACAAGTGTTTGAAGCATGTTCAAACCACCATCACTAAAAATAAGATAGAATTAATTTCCCAACAGGTTTGCAGAAAATCCGTGAAATAAAACTCCTCCGTCCATAATAAACACACAAGAATTCCATGAATGCCAGCCACACTCATAAGCTAAAACACCTTGTGAAAGGTTGCCAGAAGAAGCCATAGAAACATGGCGTCATGGATCAGATATAAGCTGATAAATCGCTGATGGGATCGCCATCCCAAAGTTTAAGCCATCAGCATTCAAGGCCATCCCTTTATAAATAGACCATCCATTGGGCATATATGTTCCAAACAAAGATTAAAACACACATTGGTTTTACGGTACAATTCCACTCTTATGGCAATTCAAAGGTTGAATGTTCATTGTCCGTTGGGTTAGAATCATTTTTTGTGGCACATGCCTTTTGGCTGGGGAAAAAACGCATATGGAGAACTGCATGACTTTGCTACTTAGTTGAAACAACTTGGTTTCTATACATGCGAATATGTTTAGACAGCGGATGATAGGAGCATCTGCGCTCACACCCAACTATCCTCAACATGGGGATGGAAAATAAGAGCTGCACAACATTGAGCATCGTGGACGTCTGTTGGGGCTGCGCCTGCCAATGAGTCACGCTTAAAACTCAAATCAGTGTTGGAGTTTCACTGCACTGACTGAAGCCAGAAAAGGCTACAGAAAGAAAGAAACAGCAAGGGAAACTGCGAATTGGTATCCCACCCAAGGGTATCCTCCGGAAATCAGGTAATCCAACATAATCTAACATAGCAACGGAAATTACGCCTTCAAAAACAGGAGACGCTTCAAAGAATGAAGGCGGCATTTCCATTGCTATAGCTTTGTCTACTGGGTACTGAAAATACCCCGAAATATGTCCTGGATACATTGGTAGCAAAATCTGGGAGTATGTTGCGAATAAACCATGGTAGTTGGTTTGTATAGGGGTACCATTTGGGATACAGGGTGACCAAAGGCCAACTGCGCTGTGCTACCTAATAGACCATTTTCAGGCCTCGTGCATTGGCCCACAAGTCTTCACTTTCATTATTGACTGGAAAGAAAATGGAAAAAATGTTGCAAATTTCCATTGTTCAGTGCTCAACCAAATTGAGCTGCATTCAAAGGCCTATCATTGTCTACTTCAAGAGAGGCACTATATTTCTCTATGAGTCTCCTACCCTGCTGATCTTAGTGTCCAGTTGGAGATCTACGACATATACATACAAAAAACATATGTGACACCTTGATCTTCCTTGCCGTTGAAATGACCACCTTTGAGACTCGCTTCACCTCGCATCTCACCACCCCCATTTTGAACTCCCAGGCGAGGTCCTCTCCGTCCAGTCAATTAAAAAAACGCGTTTGTTGCCGTTCTCTTCCCAGAATTTATTGAAAAATGAAACGCGGCGCCATAAGCGGCCCACTTTATGAGCTGTCTGTATTCCTTAGCTGAGGTACAGCTCAAGCACACATTGGGGGACAAAAATGGATAAGCATTCCCTTGGGCATGAGTTGCATATCATTTGATTTACTGTTTCACCTATATATGAAGTTCCACCAGGTGACGGGAGGACCAAACCTATCTGTTTCTTGGTGATCTCAAGGTTGTTTCCACGTGAATGGATATGAAGAGCATGGGCGGCACGGGCATGTCTTTCAAGTCATGTTTCAATTGAAACGCTCTTTGGCTAGTATTGAAGATAAACATTTTAGTCATGAATTTTATGGATGTATGCAATGGAGATAAACACATCTTGTTTCAATCCCAATCACCTTTGACAGATTTTGTTCCAAACGCCGATTCGGCAAAACATCTTGGCCAATTGCCAACTTCGATGGTTGGATCACCAGGTGCAGGTGAAAACTAGGATTCAAACCCGTCAAGCTGAAGTAATTGCAGTAATTAGCATTCTCTAAAGATTCCCCTCATTCGATCTATGGTGGTTCCGTTAAAAGTCATATCATATGAACAACAACCGACCAGCGTTGAATAGACCTATACCGACCGATGGTCAAGAATTTCCTAAAAAATATTGATGCTGCCAGCTTACTTATTGGACAGAACCACAGTGCTTTGAAATTCCACCAAGACACGTCCCCAAAGTTTGCAGCATCGTTGTGTGACAACTCCCGGCGTGGTAACTTTGATGGCCGTTGTCGCCGTGGGTTGCAGGTAAAGAGTTCTGAAACAGCACTGAGAACGGCAACCTGCAGGGGGTGTTTGGATGGCTGTTGACCAACATCCTGGTTCATGCATCCATGAATGTTAAAGTTCAAGTTGCTGTGATCTGAGGCATGATGAGGATTATATTAAGTAAGTGATGATCATCACCAACATGAACATTTTCAATACAATTCACTCATAAAAACCTTCTTTGAAACAACTTGGAAGCTTGCATCTGAAAATTTGAGTTGTTTCCCTCTGTGACTGTGACAGTGGATCCGTCACGCTGGTGGATGCATGCGGAAAATGATCTCAAATGATCCGAAAACATCCTGCAGTTCCTTCAAAGCACATATCTTGTCAAACCAATCTTACATGCATTTAGTATGAGTAAGCCCAACTTCAAACCAGTGTGGATTCAACACCGACTTGGCTTCCCAAACACTCGCATAACATTTTTACATACAACCTTACTAAAACACCAAGCAGTTGATCTACAGGAATACGAATATATAATCCAACGATTAACTCCAAGTGGTCAATTGTTGTTAAGGGTTTTCCCCAAGATTTGCCCATCCATCTCATCCCATATTTCACAGATCACCTGTTAAGTCACCAAATCTTGCTGGAATCTGCTTCCATGTGGTCATTCGATACAGCTTTTCATAGCCGTAGCCTCAGGTCTTGACCCCAAAATCACTTCATTTCCAAGCAACAAAAGAGCACTTCTGTGGTTTGAAGTTTGAGTTTCGGGAATTCCAAACTTCAATTTAAAATCAATTTCCCATGTAATGGACTGTATGTAAATCTGTGCGATCAAAAAAACATCTGGTTCTTGGGTAACTTGGAAGAAGTCCTTCAAAAACCTGCAAACTATAGTTAAAGCAAGTTTGGATTATTTTGGAAGAATTCACTTACTTCACCAGCGAGGGCACGGCTGGCCGAGGCCCCTCAATTTCTCAAATTCTCTCTAATGAATTGTCAAATTATGGATTCCCAGATTCCATGAAAGGGAACTCCCCTGCATCCATCGGGTAGCCCTATCGAACATCGATATATATAAATAGTTTGTTGTCATACCTAGCTATATCATAAGACTCAAGTAAAAGGCTGCCCACACTTTACCACGACTCACTGACCCCATTTCATCATCCCCCCCCCAAAAAAAAACGTATCTCTATCAAAAAAGACAACGAAAAAACCCAACAAAAACTGCTGGAATCATCAAGTCTTTACCAAGGTTCTGGTCTCTTGGCTGGAGCATCTCCAAAAACCATCAGGGAGAATCTTGCCATGAAACCTCCAGCATCCAAACCTCAGTTGATGGAGCAGGCAATGACCATTGTAATCGTTACCTGGGCATGGCTTCTAAAATTGTTGGGGTGTGTAACTACGTCAATTTAAGAGTCAAATCCATTTTCTTAAATAGCCATTTTAAGAAACATCTGTTGCAAGAAACACTTCTCACTTCTGTTTGATCAATTATGACACTTAGGTTGCCCCCACTCCAGCACTAGTATTAAAGCATATAAAAACTACCATACTAGATGGAGATCAAGTGTAGTGTGAAATCGAACATGGGACCCAAGATTTTCTTCATTCCTTTTTTGATAAATCCCCTCTCTTGCTCCCTTTCTTGGTCCTTTGCCCCCGTGTCCCCACCTGTTGCAGGGACAGCCCTGCATATGTCATTGTGAAATTGTGCGGCAAAACGGTCGCAGGGCGTTGGTGAAGCAACGCACCTGGGATTTCTGCCCGTGGTATGGCCGGTCTGCCTGTATCTAACTGGTGAACTTGCTATTTTTCTGTGGTAAAACGGTGGCATCACAAACACATCGAGGATTCTCAAATAAGCATCATCATAACCCTCCTCATCATCAACATCATAATCATCATCCTCCTCCTCCTCCTCCTCCTCCTCCTCAGTCATCACCAGAAAGACTAGTGATTCAGTGCCTGACTCAAGGACTTAAACTTAAAATCATCATTCTTTCACAGATTTGGGTAGCATCATCTCTTCCTCGATCCTTTCAACGTTCAACTGGGCCGCCTTTACACGGATCAAGTGAACCGCCCACAGCGAGAGCGAGAAGGCAGGGCTCTGTAACCGACAGGATCAACTGACCTGACCGTTGGTTGCAACTCACATCATGAAGGATGGGCCATCTCGCCATGTATTTACATATTCTAACTTACATATATGGAAAATAAAAAACATATCTTACGCTATTCTTACACTACCTTGTGTTGTCCATGATTTGTTACCCTGAAACCCATGAGTTCCATAAATTGTACCAGTAATGAAGGTGATTTCAGAGAGTTGCCTGACTTTCAATCCCCCATGTTGAGGGATTCATCCTCATTGGAGCACCCATCCTCAGTCAAAATCACCGCCCAAATTGTGTTCCACTCCTTCACTCAAGGGACAATTGTGAACAACCTGCGTTTTTCCAAAGTAGTTTGTAAATCAAATTGACTGACGGGGTCTATTTGTTTGTGATGTTGGTCCAACTTTTAGTTGTTTTTTTGTGAAACATCACTTCAACCCCCCTGTCACTCCTAAACTTCCCGAAGCCTCAATGCTACCTTCAGCTGCTGCCCGTGTCTAGTGGAAAAGGAGCATCCTCAGCTGGCAACATGATGATTTTCTGCCTACTTCGTTTGGGATTACAACTTTCCATTTTTATACCAAATTAAGTTCTCCACAAGTCTAAAAAGTGGTGATATTTGCATACCGTTTTTGGACTTATCCGTCCTGTTGCTAAACCAGTTGACCGGTGATCCATCTAGTCAATCTACTGCAATTCCATTTGCACCTAAAATCTAAGGCTAATGGCATGTGCTGTGGCAGGTTATGGTGGTGTAAACAACTCAGACTGCCGGACCGATGGATTCTTGACAAAGTCTGGGCAAGTGTTTTTCAACAATTAATCAAGCATATCAGCATATGGACTTGAATTTGGCAAAAGCTTTCCCAACTACCATTTTTTCTTCAGCTCAGCCCGCAACATTGACATAAATATCATAAATCATCACTCCAAAAAACAAAATCCATGGGACCCAAATTCAAAAACCTCCATGTTGCCTCCGGGGAGAGGTGTAGCTGTTGCATGATACTATTTGTTCGGCCCAGCTTCCGTTCAGCTGCGAAGTCAACAGCATTGAATCATGGATGGATCTGATGGTCCATCCCATCGGTCCTACCTGCGGGGTGGATGGGATTCCTCACCTGAAAAGAGTTATGAACATGTATAAACACCATTCTATATATGAAAGAAATGTTAACAAGCTATCTTCAAAACTCAAAAAAGTCTAAGTGTGTGAATACATGAATATCATATTACCTATCTCACAGGTTGTCATTGTCATGGCAAATCGCGATGAGATGGTCGTATCTATCATCCAAAATTCATTGTATAATTTCTTTACATGGCAAACAACCACAAAAAAAAAAACATTGACTTGACTGAAAATGACAAACATTTAAAACACAGAAACATACAACCACGTTTTCATACTTTTCATACACCTCGCCTCCTTCCATGATAGCAGGCATTTCCAGCAACACGTGGCTGGCGCTTTCAATTTGTAGCTCATATCTTGCTGATTTTTCCTGCTGCATCGACTTCGTGCAACTTGTGCAACAGTGCAGCTTCATGAAGTCTAGCAAACATGAGACTTATAGCATATCTCGAGGCTATTTATATATATACATATATATATATATGTGATTTAAAAAAAACATCATATACCGTAAACGATTCAAATATCAAATGTACATCATATATTTAGCATCACAACTTATGTCATTCAAGTGCTCACAGCTGCTCGCACATGTCCAAATCCCCCGACCACATGATGATTTTTGTGCTGCGAAGCCTTGAGTTAACATTGCATCATACAAAGCATCACTAATACAAACTAGTTGGATGTTTCAACCCGCTTGAAAAAATAATAGTCAAATTGGATCATTTCCCCCAGATTCGGGGTGAAAATAACAAAATCTGTTGAAACCACCACCCAGCAAACTGTTTGTGCTACACTTGCACTGTGTCTTGATAACTCATTCCTCCAACCATAGTGCCCTCCCAAAGTTCAACATCAAAATGCACTCCAAGTGACTGGTGACCATGCATGCTTTCGCCAAAGATTCACCAAAACGGCACCAGTTCTCCAGTTTTAACATCATACCAACCATGGCATTACCTTCATCTGGTGAAATCCCTGGACAATCATCACTACCGACTTCCATTGCACTGACTCATGGTGTGTGTGCCTTTGACCCCACGCACGCTCACGCCATAAGCGCACCCGGAACGGCCATGCGGGCGGGGTGGATACATACCATCGTCCCAGCGGTGGACGTTCCGCCCCGGTGTTGGGAAGGCATCAAAGTCACCAAGTTCAAATCTATCAATCCATTGCCTCAAAGTGATGGATTGAGGGGTGAATGTCTTCAGGAAACCAGGTACCCCCCCAAAAAATAACATCCCTAAGAATCATGGGATCTCAAAACTGGTGGTTTGGAGATCCACACCCCGGCTATACACATCCAAACCCCTCTATAGCAGGGTCCAATGAGGGATGAGAAAAGGCAAAACAACCATCTGAACATGTATTTCCTATTGATTTTCCACGATCATGTTAGTTTTTTGGTGGGTGACTTTTTGGGGGGGATTGATTTTTGGAAGGTCCAAAGGGAATCTGTTGTGGGAATATCTTTCTATGACTTGACCCTCTTCAACTAATATGCCTTTAAAAGTCACTGATGTAGTAAGAGCGGTTTCAACATCGTTTCACCCACTGCCACCATCAAAAGGTGGAAGAAGACCATCCAATGCTCTCTCACTATGACGTGCACTTCCAACAGAAAAGAATCTGAATGTGCATGCACCGAAACACATGCAAAAACCTATGGGCATTGAAGTCGTAACTTCCAAAATTTTCACCAACTGTGCCACATTGATAATCTGCAAGATCTCTTGGGGTGCACAACATTTTGCAAGTAGGAATTGGATATGTCAACCAGAAATGTAGCTTCTCAGCCCCGGTGTGCTTCTTTCGACCCCATGGCATTCATCCATAAACAATCTTCAAAGATGTTTGGTTGTTAATATGCTTACAACGTCTAATCCCTAAGAATCTCAAAACACCTGTCACCGTTGTCATCCCATCCCGATCCAATAGGTTTGAAGTCCTGGTTTCGATATGGGTAGTGTTGACTGGTTACTATGCCACTAGATGGTTCACCTTTGCGTATAACGAACGCATCCCGAAACATCGCCCCAAACCATATTTCCTGGCGAGACACTGGAAGACATCGGTTTCTTAGGCATTCATAGCTGTATTGGTGGCTTGGGAACATGAAAACCTGTTGATTTTTTCCAAGTGAATTGTCAAACCAATCACTTTTAAGCAATCATTTTCACTATGGTTCAATTTTTGTCGCAGCAAAATGTGTTTCAAGTCCGAACTCTGGAGGATTCATAAGTTACATAACTAAGCGCCTGATTGCCCCAGCTTGCACCTGAGATCTAAAACATTGGGGAATCCAAAGTCGGCAACTGTGCCGAAGAAGTGAAGGTGGTTAGCTTTTTCCCACGGTTCAAAGGTTGCGACAACGCATCATTTTTTTGGGGGGGCCGGGATACACACTAATGCCCAGTGTTGCCACATGTTTAAGGATTCTTAAGCTGTGAAGGGTATGTTCATCTTTTTTCAAGGAGGGGAGGTGGGATGCAACCAAGCTCGAATACAACACAAATCCTGTCAACGGCATGACGGATGTCCACTTCCTGAAATGGAAAACCGAATTGAGCTGCAAAATTTGATCTGTCAAAGTATCCAATCCCGCAACCTCCAAAAGTCTGTACCGATGGTGATGCATTGCTATGGCACTCTGTCAATTTTGGGACCTTTCTGGTCAAGGATTCCAAGTAACGTTTGTTTTAGATTCTCTAAGGAGTGAACATTATGGAAACCGTGCCTGGGCAATGGCGGTAGCACAATTCCTCTGATATGTTGCAACAGACAAAATGGTGTCTTTGTGTGTCTTTAAAAAGGTTTGGCGGCCACTGTCAATGGAATTCAGGTGCATTTGCTGGGACAAAAAACTGCATTCCCAGGGGCCTACTTCCAGTGTTGCAGACCCAAAGTTGAGTCAAAGACATGTCAATGACTGGGCACCAACATCACCATCAACATTGCTCTCAAAATGCCATCAAAACCTAAACCTTTGAGGCGATGGTAGGCACAGGGCGTCAGCAGCAATTGTTGAAAGACCTAAAGGTGCGAACTGCGGTGGACCAACGATATTTGACATGGCTACAAGCTATATAAAGCCGGTCTTTCACAGAAGTGCAGCACATTTTTGCGAGTAATTTCTCAAACATATTTTGGCCCTCACCGTCGGCGAAAGGGTTGAAAACAACTACCCATCATCTCAAATTCAAGATTGAGATCTCAAGACAACAAATCTGAGACACGAGTCCGCCGTGCTATCTTTCATGATGTTTTGGTCACAGCCCCGCAAAAACTACCGCACATCATGCAACAGCTGTGACCCTGGAGGATGCGATCCACGGCAGGTTCATCACCTTATGGGGCTAGGGCCGTGGAAGATCCATAGGAAAATAACCAAGTGGCAACCAAACCAACTACCACTTGTAGTATGACATCGCATCCAAGGCACCTCATCTGTTTCATGGTACCCTTTACAAGTTTTCCTTTTTTACTGCACATGGGACATCCCATTTGCAAACCGTTTCCACTGAAAGCCACAGGAAGTGAAAAAGCTACAGGGCCATGACGACACGTTGCTTGGCCCTGTCTTTCAGTCTTGCATCCTACGTTGGTCTGCTCATTGAAATCGAAGGCAAAGCTTCCACGAAAAGGACTCATCAAAAAGCATGGTATCCGCGTAAGCACAATGAAATCCGGGTAGTTTATCAGTCGAGACTTGGGAAGTAGAAATCTTTATGCCAACAATTTGGAGGTCAACAATTTCTTCACCAGAGTCGACTTTGGACTCTTATCTTTTTCCAAGGTGTGTACATTACAAGTCGTTTTGGATTGCCTTGATAAACCGCAACTCTACGGGTATGCGTGCTTTTGATGCAAGGTGAGAGTTTGGGCTTGACACTCAAACAGTTGAAGCGGCAGGTTTTGCATTCAAGTTTCAATCCCAACAGGATGCCAAAATCAAGGCCTACACCTCTCCTGCTGAATGTCACCGGTGGCTGTGACCGTGTCCAAAAAAAACTCACGGTTTCACAGCAGGACAAGGCCAGGAAGAAAATAACTGACCGAAATTATCCTCAAGGATTGTGTCACTATGATCAACCAGGTGGAAACATGTCATGAACAATGGCAGAGGGTGGGAAGTGAAACATCCGCAATCCACAAAAGAATCCATGTCACAGGTTTCTGGAGCTACCACCTCACGTGACTGTTCAAACTTGATGCTTTGGCACAAACTTTTGGTGTTGAGGGCTGTGGACGTCTGTGATTGTGGACGTCTTGCGGTGATCATTGCATGCCACAAACGTGTTGCTTGACGTCGCCATTGCCAAGAACTCAAAAACACGTTCCTTCTTGCAAGGACTGGGCTGACGTCGCCTCTTTGATACTTGGACCGCCAAATCAAGCGAACAACTTTAGCTCGCAGAATCTTTGCAAAACGTTGGCAAGCGCAACAGGCAAATCTTGAGCTCATTTGTTTCAAAGTTTTTCCAATGGGAAAGTCTGCAAGCGCTGGAGCTTCATCAAGAGGTGTTCCCTTGAAGGGAGAAATGTGTTGGTCTCCATGTGGCATGGGTAAATTGGTAACCCAAACACTTCCATTGAAACTTGCTAGATGGTTTCATTTGCAACTTCAATATTGGCACTCCGCTGACAATGATGCAACATGATTGCAAAACAATCCCATGTCACCCACGAGTATCACCAGTGACATCTCTGGCAAGGATCAATTTGGGAAGGAGTTTCCAATTTGATTCCCTGATGTCTTATCGCGAAGCATGGGTGCGATCAATGGTCCGCCGGTTTAGTTTACAGTCAATCCACCAAAAGCATTTCTCAAGCTGATTTTGCCTTTCCCATGTCGAAGACAACGACATGGGAAGTTGCCCTTTCTAAAGCCTACTGAACCAATGGAATATCGAAGTTTTGCCGTCATGCTGTTATAGCTGTTAGGGAATTTTCCAGTGCTCCTGGCTTTTCCGGGCAGGCAAATCAATAGGCGGAAAGGTCTCTCCGGAGAAAGCTTGCGAGAAAACATTGCACTTGCGAGTTTTGTCTGGGATACTTGGTGTATCTTGTGACAGTTAACAACTCCGGGCGTATGTCCCCACACTGAAAACATGAACATGCATCTATCAACCCTTACAAATCGCCCCCCTGTATATGTACCTGCCCCAAAATTCACAAGGCTTTGGGATGCTTTGGGCTGGTTCGCCGGCCTCACATTACCTTCACGTGGAGGCCAACCATGTGATCCAAGGGCCACATCGGTCATCTCCCAGAGATGACGGTGGAGGCAAGAGGCATAGAGGTTAGCAACCCAAGGTCCGAAAAGATGGGGGTTTCTGACTAACTTTTCAAAAACGTGGCCAGTCTTTTTTGGTGGCCTTGAATATTCATCACTTTTTGACAAGATGCCGTGTTTGAAAGAAATTGATGTGATGTCACCAAGCAGTTTAGCTGGTTTTAGCTGCAAAACGTGAGGGACTTATCTTGACATTTGGTATTACTAAACTGTTCACCAACTTGTGGTGAAAAGGCCGCAAAACACGTGTTTTTTGACTTGTTGGGTTGTTGGGTGCTGTTGTGTCACAAATTCCTCTACCTTTGGCTATTTTCAAGATCTTCAAATCTGGGGTGTTAGATTCAAAATGCGGCTTGTACCTCAATGCCTCCTGAAGTTGTGGAAGGTTGGATGGGAAAAGTTCCTTTAAAGAAACTAAAGGTGATTTCAATAGGAAAGGCCATGGACCATCCCTTAAAAAGGGAAACATCTCACCAGATTTCTTCTCTTCTATGAGCTCTAAAGCACTTGTGATGTCTGTATTCATTGATACCATGGACTGCCAGGACTCCTTTCATTCCTAAATTCCTTAAAGCTATGCACCTTGAACGGAGGTCGGACTGACGTGACTGATGTCGATGTCAAGGGACCTTCAAATAACACAGGTTGCGCTACACACAGCTCTGCCAAAGCTCCTACAAAGCTTGCAATGGCCTCGAAGAAATCCTCACCGTTAGTTGGAATTCCACCTGTTTCATGGCTGTCTGTGGCAAAACCCTGCCTGTCAGTGCCAACTGTTTCGAAACTGATGTGGGTAGAAGCTAAATCCCATGTTGCAGGCTTAATAAGAAAGTTTTCCTGTAATTCATCATTTGCATTGATTATTCCATAATTCATAGGAACACATTCAGGTATACCACACGGCTGTCTTGGAGTCAATGTCTCGCGAAAAACATTAGGTTTTTTCTTCCAAGAGATGAGGCTTCAGAATCTCCCCAAGGCCCAAAACTTCAAGTGACTTCTGTTGTTTTGTGACAAGTCTCTGGCATAAGATTCCAACAAACATTGGATCAACTGAAGCTTTAACTTAGCCTTGTGACTCGTGGGATTTCCGCAGCTTGGCACACCGGTCATCTGGTTATGGTTGGGTTAGTTTTAGGGAGACCCCCACGATTCCCTTGACCTTTAGATCTGGGAAAGATGCAATTTTTTGGGCGCTTGCTGTCATTGCAATATTTTTTTCCAGACTCCAGGTTCAAAGTTGGCCCCGGAATACCCGCAACCATCAGAAACATTGTGGATTCAGGGAACTTTTCTCACACAGGGGCACAAAAAAAGGCTTCAAATTCATGGCAATCGTCAACGACCAAAAACAGATTTTGAGAAGCCAAATCAAAATCAGAAGGTAAGGAATCTGAGAGAAGTTCCTACAGTTACAATAATCTTTGTTCCTTAACATCGCCCTAGGCCTACTCGGTGTTAAAAGGCTCCTTATTTGATTCAACCATACCTTGACCTGAAGGTGTCTTGGACCAGATGTCCATGTAGCAACTCTCACATTAACCACGTGTTTTCCATGTCAAAATCCGCCAAAAAGGTGAAGTTTTCATGGATTTTGGCCTTACCTTGGGGGTTTCACAGCACAACAGAGTCTTTGGTTGTCTTATTAAGTAACTGCCAGCTTCAAACATGTTGATCCCGACCCTATGTTGAACACTAGGCAGTACTTGTTGTTTCAACAAGGCCTTCTGCAAAGTAAATTCAAAGCCAATCCAATTTTGTTTGCACTACACCTGCACCTTGAAATCCCTCCAACTGCGTCCCAGGTTCATGGAGAAATGCGACAACTCGGCCAAACACGAAGTGTGACCATGATTCTCAAGGGGAAGGATATGGAATGACGGATTGATACTACTGCTTATACTGCTTGAAGGCAACAAATCCCGAATCTCTTCAAGGGTTTGAGTTGATAGTTATGGGAACTTCTGAAAGATTTCATTACAAAAGTGACGTTGAGAGAATCACTCTGTTGATCTTCGTGGTAGTGAAGGACATCATGGCACTATGGGATACAAAGCCATGAAGTGAACCTTACGTTTTACGGGGAATCCACAAAGATTATCGGATGGACTTCATCAAAATCCTATGACTTATGACTTTCAATAAAGGTGCCCGGTGCATTCTTTGACCCATGACATATGTCGATGTATAACCAGTCCTTTCTTCCATGGTTACTAACCCCACACAACATTCAACAATGGCAAATGGCCACGCAACGTCACAGCTACTAAGGACCTTGGAACACACGAACGACCATCAAACTCCCAACACTACGGAGCTTGACTTGGTGCGCACGGCGCTGGACGTCTGTCATACGAAGGCAGCAAAACGAACCCGGCGTCGGATGCATGTGGCACGCTTCACAGTCCAAGCAGCAAGACGAAATGGATGAAGTCTTAACCTACCAGCCTTAGCAGCCTTGATTTTAGGACATGCACCGACACAAGAGATGAGACATCCAAAGACCATCATGTGGGAAATTTCAAGTTCACAAACATGTTTACTCTTGAGCCTTGGCAGCCTTGACCTTCAAACAAGTTGATATGTATATGTTATTCACGTGCAGGACATCGTTTCATTTCTTTGGTTGACCACACACCCTAAAGGTGCTCATACGGGAGAAGGACAACTGGAACAACTGGCACCGTGACGAATGGGACCGTCGAATGGTGTGATGAATTCTCAAATTAGCTTCAATGAGAATCCCGTTTTTTCTCGTTTCAAACTCCCAGCTGTATTTTGTATCACTGAGTACTTCCTATCTTTATTTGCATCACAAGGTCACATCCAAATTTTGGGGATGTTTGAACATGTTTATATATGTTCAGTTTATCACTTTATCTTTGAGACCTTTGACTCATTTCACTTATTTCATCACTTCTCTATATGTGTCTTTCCTTCTTCCACTCTGTGCTTCTTAAACCTCCAAGGAGACAAGGAAAAACATGCTCCAAGGCGTGGCAACAAGTTGACAGCAATGCCATGTCGGCCATGTCTGACAAAATCTGTCCTAAGTGCTTCGACTGATCATCTTGCATCACAGGCCACACAATTGGCCGAAAAAAACATGGACCTTTTCATACACACTATTGGCTCCCCCTTGAAAAATGACCCGCTGCGGCGAAGCGTCAAAAACGACATGTGACACACTTGAGTAGCTGAGCCACTCTTTGATGTCTGATCCAGGGAGCTAATGCTATGACTTTCTGGCTCATGGTGACCGTTTCAGGATATCTTTATGTTGCAAGACTTTCTCGACACTTTTGCCACAAAACAGCAGGTGGTAGAATGGATGGTCCTGCAACAAGTTGCAACAACTTCTACTGTGGATGCTTTTCAGTCATGGCCATGCTGCCATGCAAAAACCATAGGAGGTTCCGAGCTGAAGCATGAGGCATCGTTTCGATTTACGGTTGGATATCATTGATATCATCCGTGCCCGTGCCCTGCACCAAGTGAAGTCCAAACTGGATTTCCGGACAGTGGATGCTCTCAATGGCATTTTCTGATTTGCATACGTTGCACTCTTGCGAACCTTAGGGAAACCACTTTGCCAAAGGAACATCCAACAAAACTCATGGCAACCAACAGGGATGAAGTAGCTCTCCAGATTGATGCAAGATCCTTGGTGTCATCATGGGTGGCTCCGGCCACAGCTCGTGCTCTCGGGAATGGGAAACCGCACCAGAAATCTGAATGTAGTTTAGATCATGTTATATACAGTACTAAATATGAACAAACATGATTGATCATGATTGTATGAGGGTGTAATGTGAAGGGTCAAGGGAGGCGTTCATGATTGTGAAGGCTTTCTTTCTTGAGGTTGGCGTTGGATGAAGTGGGCCCTGAGGGCATAAGAGTGTCAAACCATCAAAATCTACTATACACACGAGGTATGGAGAGAAATGGCAGTTCGCTGAAATGTCTTTATGCATCTTAGTTCTTTATGCTGAAGGACAAGAAAATGCACACATCCAACATCCAATGTCCTGCTGATAGGCCCCCGGTAAATGAGTTTACTATAGCAAAGTATGCCTGGTGAATCAAACCCAATCGAAGGAATAGTTCCTGTGTGCAACCAAGAGTTGGAACTGCAATGAATAGTGATGAGTTTAGTATTTAGGTTACAAAACTGTATTGTCATGGTTACATGGAACATCATTGAACATGGCCTACATAACTGTAAGTATCTCTTTCTGCCCCTCCCATCTTCCAAATCCTTTTTGCTAGCCCTTGACCATCATTGCCACCAAGGCTCCAGGAGAGCTTCATGCATTTCATGCTCTCTGGCGGCAAAACCATCCGTTTCTGACCACCTCGACCCTCCACCTCGTCCCTCGACCCGCAGAATGATATCAGTGGAGTAACTGGAGTAATTTTTTGTAAGGTCAATCCGACACGTCCAACACGAGTGATCATCGAAGATGTCAGCAACAAATTTCTAGTTCTATGATTTGTACGTGCTTGACCAACAAACTGCCTTAAACACTACATACAGGCTTTGGTTGAGAGGCCACACGTCAAGATCCATTGAAGTTTCTTCAGGCAATGATACATCAACATCATGTGGCTTGCCAAATTGCACCCAACGCATCTATACCTTGTTATGCCCATCATGTTGCCATCACCTTGGGGCATTTTCTACAAATTTCAACTTTCCCACAGGTAGTTTCCCAAGCATTTGGAATGGGTAGATGGCGCGGATTCATACCAAACACATGGATCTCCCAAACCATCCAGCTAAATCAACCTGCCAACAACCATCTTGGGACGTTTCAAACGAAAGGTGGGCGCATAAAATCGAGATTCCTCATGCCAGGTCTGCACCATGTGCTTTCTTATAGTGTCTTCCATTCCAGTAATAAGTCAGAATCCAAAAATTGCCCGTGTTTCTTTGTGAAAAGGATAGGCGATCAAAAATCAGGATCGATCGAAGGATGCAGTTTTCACTTTCACGGTTACCAGCCACATCTAAGTTGCTGACCCACCTGCTTCTCCCCCAAACCTAGAAGTTCAAGGCATGCTTGGAGATTGAAAATCTCCCACGCAACACAAGTTTTTCCAATTCATGTTTTTTTGTGCTGACATGTTTTGGGGCTCATTTTGCCATCACTTTTTTGCAATCTGTTTTAGTGTCTTGTTGCTTTGTTTCCAACACCTCCAGATGTTCACCGGGAAACACCGTCTCACACCCATCACTTTCCGAAGTATCCTACTGTTTTCATGGCATGGCCAATAAACAACCAGTCTTCGACTTAGAAATCTCTTGGACAATTTTCATACTGAAACAACCGATGAAGTGTTGGACCAACCACTTAAGGATTCCTGAGTTCCCATTGGTTGGCCTTGGTATATGTTCCCAAGTTTCAAACACTGCAGGCGTGTCTCAAGTCCAAACAGTACGTGAAAAATCTGCACGGCAAACTGAACCGTTTGAAGACACTAGTCGTGGTCAAAACCGCATAATTCACATCTCAAGTTCAAGTTGATGGGAACAGGGTTGGGAGGTCTCTCTTCAGTGGACATCTCACAGTACAACTTCAATGTCTGAATTTGCGCACTCAATGAGCACTTGACGTGTGAGGATTCTTATGGGAAACGCAGGCAAGAGTTTCTCTGGTGCGATGTCGTCCTTTCCAAAGGATAACATATATTTCGGCTATAGGTATGCCATGTCGGCAGGCAGTTTCTGGTGAGCTGGCTTCTCCTAGTTTGACGACCAAGGCTTTGCGCAAGCTGTCTGCAGCGTTCTCACCAAGTGGACGGGAAGAAAATGGAAAAGACAGCGGAAGTCTGCAACAAAAAAGGTCAACCTCATGATCTGCGCAACACCATTGGCCAAGAATCTGCTCTGGCACATCTGGATGTTAAATTTCGAGCAGTTTTTCCCAATATGCTGGGATGACCTCACCTTTCCACTTCCCATCACATCAAGGTGGGATCAAAACCTCTTTCATCTGCAAGAGTCAGAAGCCAACTGCTCAACTGCTCAAGCTTCTCCTGGTCTGCCATCACTATGCTTATAGGCTCAGTCAATGAGCTGTCCAAGTCTATTGGGTCAAGAGTTCCCCGGGGCCCCAGCTGGCTATAGTTGGTTGGTTTTGCATAAAGTCGCTACTCATGAAAGGCACCCCAAATTCGCCCTGAAGTCATGCAGTTTAGCACTTCAAAGCTTCCAATAGCGTGAATGAAACAGGCCACTCTTGAGACTCTTGGCTAATCTTAGAGTCATTTTTGCGACCGCTGATGCTGCCTTACACATTGTCATTGCTGGAGGTTCACGAAGTTCACCTGTGCTTTGCGTCCTAAGAGCTGCATCCTTCACCGAAGGAACCATCAAATCATATCGATGGCGCTTGGGCATCAGCAAAAACCTGGTGTCGTCAACGTGAACCACCAAGAAACTCGGGGTTTGTTGGAATTTTTCCTGCTTTTATTGTACAATAATCTAATGTAGAGCTGGGAAATCACTGTCTGTCCTGCCTGGTATTTTCGTGTTTAGATAGTATGTGGATTTTGTATTGACATGTTTGGTTGCGAAAGGGTAGCCATTTAAGAAACCACAAGCAAACAAAGAATTGGTTGGATCCATGTAGGACCGTCAACATCTCAAAATCTCCTGAGGCCAAGCAACACGCAGCACAGCACCTCTCTTCAACAAAGGACTTCGTTGCGGTTGCTTCAGTGTTCGCAAGGGTGAACTTGATCTCAGCTTGAAATCCCTCCACAGTCCTGGGATCCGGGGATGAAAGATTTACTTGAAGGTTACGTATACTATTCTCGTTTAGAAATGTATGCCAAAAGCCTCAAAGTGAAACTTGATGATGAGTGGGGGTGAACAAGGGTGATATCCTCCAGTATATCCAGTACATATGATACAATCATGACGTGTCATTCCTGAAAAGTAGATGGTACAAACACCTCCCATGGAGCTTGGATCTGAATTTCTTCTGGGTTGCACACTGCTTGTGCTGCTCATCCCAGATTTTTGAAAAAGCGACTGTGATCCAAAAGGTATGCAAATGAAAGGAAACTGGGTAGCCTTCCAAGTTCCATAGTCCACTTCTACAATGCATGTGTTAAGGGGTGTGCATAATTAATCATAATGGCCATGGGTTTCTGCTGCCAATCTCGGCCAAAAAATGCAGGGCCTCTGCAGTCGTTCCGGGCTACCGCGATAGCATAGGCAGCTTGCCTCAGGCGAACATGGCATGGCTAAGCGTCCGTGGTAACTCCCGAAACCAGGCTTAGTATGGCAAAGATGGCAAGATCATCTTCCTTGTCACCTTCCCCAGAAAGAATTCATGAGGCGAAAGGACCATCCAGTCATGAGATATCTGAAATAACTTGACTTCGCCGATTGCAATTCGTCTTCAAGTTGAACGAACATGTTTTCTGACTCTGCCTCCACTAAGTCATGGTTCAATCTAAAAGGGGTCAAAAGTCCATGGCTTACTGTACTTGTTTCTTTCCTATGGGATGAAGGCTAAGCCTATTGTTGGAGTTTTCCCCCACTAGACTGATTCACAATGGCGATCCTAACATATATATCATATATATATATAAGCTAGTAGTATAAATACAAGTATATATTGGTGCACCTTGATGCACAAACGCCTCGCAGAAATAACCACATAGATACACAAAAAAATACATCAAACACAACTATAAATAATTAATAAAACCATGGAGGCATTTAGGATATGCCCCCACAAAAACTAAAATGGAACCCAACAACTAATGGTTTTTGCAGCATTTTTTTCCTTAACAACAGGTTTTTTTCAGGTGATCCACGTCAGGTTGCCCAAGGCACTCAGTGGATGCTCAGTGGATGCTCAGCTCCCAAGTTCCATCGGGAGCGTCAACTCAACATCCGCGACGAATCTGTCAGGGGCCATGGTTTCGTTGACCAATGACATCGATACATGCTTGTGCATTATATAAACAAAACAGCACAGTATATAGGTGAAAATAAATATGTACATAACATACATGAAAACTTATCCGGATAATAAAAATATATATAACTCCTTTAAGTAACCTTCACGAGAATCATACCGTACCCCCTTGAATTCAGAATCCATGAGCATATAAGGAGGGGTTTGTGGATATCCACGTTCTCTTAATGATGCCCTAATAAACTTTTCTTGCTACTAGCGGTCTGGTAGTTGGGATCACCAGAATCATGAGGAAAGTTGATGACTGGAAAACTGCTGGAAGTCGGAACATTCACTGAGGTTGCTAGCTGCCAAGATCTTGAGTATCTACGCATAAAGACACTGGAGCTTCATCTGTTCATCTCGATTGGGTTCGGATCCGCTTCGTCCGTTCAGGCACTCACAACGCATTGAAAACATAAAACCATCACGTCACCTTAGGTCCATACTATAAGTATGTATAAGTGCCGTTCGCGATGCCCAAGGGCTCTTTTAAACAAAAATATACTTACAAAAACATCAATATGAACGAACCACACGATGACTTTTTCTGGAACTCCATCCTACGCTTTGATCCAGGCTTTGAATCAAAAACCAACAAAAGTAAAAATGGAAAACAAAACAATCCCACCTTGAGATTGATCTCTCCATCACTGATGCTCTGAGGATCCCTGTTCTGGAAGCCCAACTAACTGGCATGCATACCCACAGGGTGACACGACATTTCGCGTGGTTTCCCTAAAGCCTAGAAAATCCGAGAAATCAGTGTGGATCTTTGGAAACATAGCCAACAAATATAGTGAAACATCTGTTTGTCTTCAATGGGAATTTCCAAACCCTACCTGGAGTTGGGTATTTTTCAGGTGGACGGTCTGCCAGGTCCAAAGTTTCCAAGAAAATGATGGCCCAAATGGGTCGAGTCACAAGCTTGGACAAAATGAACTTCAAGTCATCACGGAATTCACGTCTCAAATGCTATGACATGAAATGCTTGGATGTCCGGGAAAACGCACACACACTGAACGAAACCGAAACCTTTGGTTTTAAGAAACAATTTCAAGTCGCACCCATTGGGTTTTTGAAACTCTGAAAGCTTCATCTTCACTTGGTGGTTTTAGAAAAGTCATGGAGATGTTAAAAATCCAATGCCCATTTTATGATGGATTTTTGCGACTGTAGGGCTCACGTTGGCTTTTGGGCACTGCACTTTTTGATGGGAACTCATCAAGGGACACATTGCATTACGGTGTTCCACCAGGTTCCAAACTGCACTTGCTTCACTTCACCTGATGCAAAATCTTCTCTGCTTGTCAAAAGATGAGTTACGAAGTTGATGGAACCAGCACTGCCCAGTGCTTCACCTGTGAAATTTGTGAATCTGCAACTTTTGTAGCCACACAAAGTGAGGAAGTTGGATGAAACTGGACGCTTCACACCATCCTTTAATGGTAAACGTGATGTCATCCACTTCATCTTAACATCCTTACGCTGACTTCGAAATCTTCAACATCTCATTGTCACCAACGTAGTGTATCACACGCAGGTGAACATTGATGGCAAGCAAAATTGGCCGCATCACTTCGCAGTAGCGTTTGATCCATGTCGGCAATGGCAGCTTTCAAAGATTGAACCGGTTGGTGTTTCAACTGCGAAGCCTCTAGGCGATCAAAAGTGTGATTCCTCTGGTGGTTAGGAAGCATTTACGAGGCTTGTACCTGGTTTCCCTGCAAAGATCTCCATATTTCATCAGCTTTCTGCCCAGTTGAATCACTTTAATGCCCAGTTTACCTTTGGGCCTTGTGACTATTTCGCTTAAGTTTAGCTACCTCTGTGATCTGCATGGCCACTTGTATGCTAGAACCTTGATGGCTTTCCTAGCTCAATAGAAGGTCCTACCTTTCAACAAGCCATACTTTTAGAGTCACTTTGACGGTCGCATGCCTTTTGCTTTGTCACCGGACTCATACAAAACTCTGAGTCACCCTATGCTACGTCCTGCAAAATTCTTTGGACCTAACCTCTACACGACATTGGCACATCCACAACATCATGCATCGATATAAATTGTGCATGATGGGTCCTGATTCTCAGGCAAAAAATGAAAATACAAGATGTAAACGGGAAAGTTATTGCCACCGTAGACGCCATTGCTCTTAGAAGTAGAAGGCATGATCTACACAGGATTGCATCGGATGCATGATTTGTTGTGACCCTGCTTTGGTCACGTTGCTCGACACAAAGCGTATTTCAGTGTCATCTTGACGAAGACATCATTTTGAAAATAGCCAAAACAAGGCGACTGGACAAACATGAAGAGGAAATCAAATGCTTGACACAGGACTTGTTCAAGCTTTTGGTACAAACTCATCTGCAGTGTAACATGGTACGTTTTTTCACCGCCAGTTGGTGACTGATTTTTCAGCGCACTGGCGCCATTGCATTGCGACAACAAACCTTGGAACCTGGCAAAATCTGATTCCGGTTCACCCAACCAACCAGGGTTAGTTTCTCTTCATCTCACCTTCCAACTCTTGGAAACATCCATTTCCTGTACTAGTTTTCAACACAAGATCTATACAAAGAAATAACGTACACCCCTTTCACAACGTCCTTCACAACGAAGCGGCCATGAACTGCTGGCGGACACATGGCGAACCAAACCACCTTCTCAAAGCTTCAAGAAAAACATGGTGTGAATAACGACAGGCGACCCACACGCGCGAATTTTTTGAATCCTACATCTGCAGGTGAAGCAAGCCATGGGAGATCATCCATGTTTACATTGAAACCTTCAGGCCAATGGAACTCATCCATTTTTGTCTGTGGAATGGATTCCTGATAAATCTGTGATTCAAGCTATTCCAGATTGTTTGCATCTTCCCAAAAAAAGTGCTGGGTTTTTGTGGAACACTTTTTTATTTGGGGAACATATTCCCCCCTGGCAACCCTGCGGCTTGGCACTTAAGAAATCTTTAGAAGCACGTTTTGTCACAACACCTGGTGGTCTCCTACCATCTTGGGGTTTGCATGGGTTAGCCTAAGACATCTTGCTTCTTTATTTGATGGCTTGCACGTTAGCCATCAACAGCATCTGACCCCGGAGGGGCCCTGCATCAATCCCATCACCTTCAAGATTTCTGGAACAAAAACGCTCAAGCTCGACTCCTTCCAAAAGGAGTGACGACTGGAGCATTGGGAACACTCCAGGATTTTATGTTTTTGCTTGGTGTCGTCATTGGACAATATTCCTCAAAGTTGAATCTGATATTGTTGCTAACCAAGGTCAATGAACGTTACAAAATGGATGATGTTGTCTTCCTATCTTCGGATCACCAAGGTTCAGGGAACAAAAACAGCGATTTCCCAACGAAAGTGGATGCGAAAGGCAATGAATGACGAGAGTGGAAGGGAAGTTTTTCGTGGCCAACAATTTTTGATATGTCAACATCAAACCAAAGGATCCTTCAGCTTCTAAGTTTTCTTTCAAACGCAACTGCCGGGGGTGAGGTATAGACCAAACTTAGTCAGCTTCAGTGGTACTGTCCTCACTGTGTTTTCAAAGAAGTGTAACCAACACGTAACGCCTTGGCCTTATCTTCATGGCATGGCTTGGCATTACCAATCGGACCCCCAATCTCCATCTTGTTCTGATAGTTTTCATGACATCTTCAGGTGCTTGGGCCTATCTTTGTGCACCAAATAATTCACGGCTGACAGTTGCACGGCTGAAGTCGAAGGACGTTGTTTGGACTTCGAAGTTTCTCGAAGCCACGAAGCCCTGTGGCACAGGACGAACGCCGCAAAAGGTACCACACCAAGTCAACGTCCCGTCGCCTGGCAGCAACAAGGTGCCAATGTTGGCCAACCAGTGGGTAGTTCATCCCCAGACTAAAAAAACAGGGTCTCCGTACATCCTTCCATCAAGATTAGCAGTATAGCGTTTGTGCCTGCCCAATGATTGGATTCAGAATCTTGCCCGGAAGGAAAATGATGGAACATGCAAAGATAGGAAACAAGTCATGACATCATTCTGAGCTCTGCTTGTGGCAACCCAAAATAACGCAGCTTTGTTTGTTTATCCACTGATAAGTTCCAAACACACAAAAAACATAAAGCTTTCCAGTATTGCATGATCATGTCCACCTGATGATCTTCAACATGAATGGATACCGGGATTCTTATTCATTAATGTGCATCATGTGTCCCAAAAAAATGTACTCCCCTGACATTTAACATGGAACATGAAAATGGAGGCTTGGTTCAAATGATTTTCCTTTTCAGTTGGGTGATTCTTAGGTTCCATGTTAAATTTCAGGGGTGTACATATATCTATATATCTTCAGGGGTAAAGGTTCTCAGGTTCTCCTTGATAGGCGCCTCAAGCCCTTATGTGCCACTTGCACTTGAGAGTTTCAACGTTGGATGAGCTCATACTTTCTGATGCTTCCCCTCCCAGTCACAACCAGGGTTGTTACATGTTTAGATGGCATTTGCTACTGTTAACTGTTACTGGGAGGGGGGGGGGTATCCCAACCTATACTATACTACACTGAACCCTACTGTAGACATATACATTAGTAGAAAGAAATCTGCTAATCAAACTGCAAAGGACCACGATGATCCGGATAGTACTCCGAAGCACCAACCAGCAATGAACTGCTGATGGCGAGGAGCAACATGAATTTGCAAACAACAACAACAACAACAACAACAACAACAACAACAACAACAACAACAACAACAACAACAACAACAACAGTTGTATGCAACTACGATAACAGCAACGGCAAGGGCAACAACCGGAACTATATATACAACTAGAACGACAACAAGGACAGCAAGAACCGTAGTAGCCACTATATCTAACATGATGACGAATCAAACACCCATGGGAAAACGGGCTCAAGTGAACATCTGACAACCAGTGATTCCGAAAATGCAACGACATGGCCACAAAACTTGAACAGCTGAAACATCAAATACAAACCTGGACAGCAAATCTCGAGGGTAAGATAAAGGTCCTAAGATCTTAGTGGCAAGTGTAATGTTCATCGAAACTCTGCAGGACACCTACGTTCTACATATGTGATCTTTGTGGTGGTTATTGGCATCCTGGGCGGAGCATTTCAACCCTAATAATACAATTCGATTCATAAGAAATTATGTAAATATATGGGTGTTTCCAACAATAAGGGTACCCCAAAATGGATGGTTTATAATGGAAAACCCTATTAAAATGGATGATTTGGGGGTACCACTATTTTCGGAAACATCCATATATACACACACACCAACACACACCATCCATATATTTTCAGGGGCTATGTTAAACTTCCAGGGGGTATGTAAATGATGATGTAACAAATGAGCCACTTTACTGACAAAAAAAATAACATTGAAGAACACCCTCAAAAACCGCTCCCTTGGCCACCTCTGTCAAAAGCCCAATCCTTAGCAAAGAGTTGGGGTGGTCTGCCTGAAAAAACTCGGTACGTGGTGGAAATCATGGATGTCAAAAAATCCTCCTAAGTACCAACAACAAGTTATATATATGTCCAGCAAAAACCTCATGGAAACCAACACATTGAAGTTGCTCGTCATGTACTTCCCAGGTGGTACACTAGGATCTCTCCTACTCAAGCATTTTGTCAGTACCATCTACAAGAATCTAGATTGAACCTTTTTTAAGTGGGACATGAAAACCAGAACTGTCATCTATTTTTCTGTTTTTGTCACTTGGAATTCCATTAGGACAACAATCATCCCAGTAACATGAATAACGTGCATCACCCAGGGACATGCCATCTTTTCGAATACTTTGGCCGCTCCCGCACCTTGAAACATGACGCATTAGGGTTTGGTCAAACCTACCAGTCAGGGAGATATACAGCTACTGGTGATGGAAGAAATCCTGCACCAGTTGAGAGGTAGTTTATACCATTATTAGAGGGTTGTTTTATACATCCCGGGTGGTGCAGGATTTCTTCCATCAACAGTATCAAATATTGGATAGCACACTTGCATATTTGTTCGAAAAAACATCAAAACAACACATGACAGGCTGCTACATACTACCAAGTACTATTCTCCTTTACTACAACCAGAAATCATTTCTGGAGTAGCTCCGGTAGAATTGGCTGACTGGTCCTGAACTGGTACCGTTCAAAAGAAACACCACATGGCCACATGATGCCACGTGGCATTGGAAAAACCCTCCTGCTCTTGCATTTTCCCTGCCAATCCAACCGCAACATCCAGCAATCCCTGCACTAACATAAGATTCGAGTGGATGATTCAAGCCTACAGGACCAAAAGATACCAAAAGACATATATGCATGGATTCCTATTTTCTTGTTTTATTGTTTGGTGGATTTTTATAACTTCGCCATCACCCAATGTCCAATAACTGCCTATAGGTCATCATCATGGATGGCCCTGGAAAGCCCGCAAGGGCCGGTGGAATCGCCGTTGCGGTTCCCGTGAAGGGGAGACCTGAAGCGATTTCAAAAGGTTTGTTCCAACAAATCCACATGGTTTGTTGCCAATAATAAGGCAACAAAAAAATACCATAAAGTATCATAACTTCAATCAATGTGGGCATGTCCTTGCATTTGTAGTATCATACCAATTATATAATAAGATGATGTTTGCCCACCGTCTCTGAAATGGCATCACTTCTGTCACACTGGGAAAAACAATGCAAACAACACAGGGAATATACACCTTGCATCGATGTATCCATGTTCCACGTTTCCCTTCCCAGTTTCAGCCATCCCCATGGTTTTTCTCTTGAGAAACATACGCTGCTGGTGCTGAAAGGTTTGTTTGGGTCAGGAAATGGGGAAAGGTAAACAAATGATAGGACTAGGGTATCACACCAAAATGGCTTCAAGAAATGCCAAGAGGCCCTCTGTTTCATTAGAAACTTGTACAGTATCTCAATCCTACCCCAAAATGTTGAAAAAATTACCACCTGTGGCCAACTCATTAAGGAGATTCCCCTTAAAAGCCATAGTCTCAGTCTCCAACCATCTACTTTTGTTCCAATTCCACACCCCCCTTATGTTCACAGCTGAGGGACTTAAGGAGATCGAAGAAAGCGAAGAAATTGACAAAGAGATCAGGGAGATCCAGCGAAGTCTCCAGAAGAAATGCTGCGCAATCGTTGGCTTAAGGTGGTCGCACATAATCCTTCAAAAAGGTTCCAAAATGGCAGCCACCTTGTGAAAACAAATTTGAGGTGGTTGGCTTGAAGTCCAAGGGACACACGGAATCCTTTCAAAACACAGCAAAAAATACAAACTTTACCAAAGTTTGACTCGAAAAGGTCCAACCACCTATTGCTGCATCTGAAAACCTCGTTCTTTAGAACTTAAAAATGGCATTCCATTCCACCCTAACAATATGATAGTGACAGTAGTGATTCTCCAAACTGAAGTGCCACTTCATTTTTAGTCATCTTAAGCGGTTGTTTAGTAATCTTTAACCCCTGGTTTCATGTATGACAACACATCATCCCGCTATAATTTCTGCAGATCTTCTGGTATTCAGCCTTCTCAGCCAAGTATGTCTGCAAAGGCTATGTACAATCATCACATATCATCATGAACCCTTGCTGATGCCAGGTCCAGTTCGGAGGAAATATGGACCCGTAATTCTCCTGATTATTCACAAGGACCTGGAGTAATCCAACAGCTGGGGTGCTTACCCTTTGCCACAAACTACTACTACAGTAGTACCCGAATCTTTCAACATCGACCCCTTTCCCTTTTGCCCCTTTCTGCTCTCAGCTCGCATTCCCAATTTGTGATCGAGTAGCAGCATCGGAGATTGGTGCCTCTTCTGGAAAGAGATCCTGGCTCTCCGTGGGCGACCAAAAAAACAGAGGCGACTTGATGATGACTTGACTAGAAGCAGTACCCAGCTCAAGGAGCCGGCCTAAAAGATAAAAAACCCGTCCCTTGGTAAACGGACATGGCAGTGAACCAACACGCTCCGTCAAAAATGTGGTTCCATGCTGGAACATGAGCATGTTGGATTAAAATATCAAAATCTTTGATCTTTACAGTAACGGAATTTGAAATAACATTTACATTAAATGACAATTTCCAAACCTGAACCAACGCCATCTATAAGGGTTTATCCGAGCTATCCCCAAAAGAATGATATCCCACAGGAGCATATTGGTAAACCCTCCATCATTTGCAACTGAGGTGCGACATGCAATGCTTGAATGCACAAGCGTTGCACAACGATGCAGCTTAACAATGTGGATATCTGGAACGGCTCATCCCTCATGAAGTCACCTGGAAAAAAACAAACTCAACGGTGGCTCGCTGTTGAGATCTTGTTTTGGTTCTTTCGGCCCTGTTAAATTGAAACAAAAAACCTAAAAAGCATCAAAAAGAAATAGACTCATACAGTAGATATTCATGCGTGGGTGAGTCAAAAACTAAATTCAATTGTAATCATGAATATGGGCAATCCATGGCAATCCAATTCTGGTTCCCAAGGTGAAAAAGGGACTCCTTTTCCCATCAACGGCAAGAGAAACTTCCTTCTGTTTTGGAAGTTGGTTCCCCCGAGCTCCCCCAGCATCCCAAATCACAGCCAGAATATCTGATAAAATCATCCGACTTGAACTTTAGGACTTTGAGGTTATCAAGTTGAAACCAACAACTATCAACAACTTCAGGATCTTAATGGCAACAGGTCCAACAACCCCCTCCCCCCCCTGGTACCTGATGCTATCGGCCTCATTGGCCCATTTAGGCCGAGATGATGGACCTTTCTGAACGAAACCGGCATGGGCTCCGGTGGTGTCACATCGGTTGATATGGCAATGATTGAAATCATTTGTTGAAAAAACAAAATCCGCATGACATTTGTTTAGTATAGATTTTGTGGTTGTATAGTAATTAATAGGAATATGTGTCATTTGTTGGTGATTTCAACACGTTTTGAAAACATATGAGTAAAAATTGGATCATCTCTCCCCAGGTAGGGCTGGAAAGAAAAAATGTTTGAAACCACCACCTAGCGTAAAAATTGAAGAAGTGGGCGTGAGATGTTGCTAAAGGCCTTTTTAGGGGCCGATTTTCCGTGCGCAAAGTCATGCTTTTTGCACCAGGAAAGTTTCAAGGTAAACTATAGATCTACAACAACAGAACAAAGAGTTTCAACATGATACAGCTACACTTGTGGCTCTTAGAAGTGTTTCCAAGAAAGTTTCGTATTGACCTTTACTTCCAACATCAAGGTGGATAGCACAACTCATTCGATCATGTCTTTTTTCGATGCTATACCATGTTGGAAAACATCTCATGAACCATGGCTGTCTAAGCTTTGCTTTTCCTCAATTCCGTTTCTTTTTCAAACATCATTTGATGTAAATCCAAGAAACGGACTGTGATCCATGCTCACTGCTTCTGCCATGGCGTTTTGTTTTTTTGGTGTATATCAACAGGGCGGGTTGGATCCATCCCTTGGGAATTGCTAAGCTGACAGGAATTTCAACGGGCAATCACACAGCCAATGCCTCCACCGGACTTATAAAGCTCACAGCATGGGTACTCCAGGAAGTGCAGGTTGCTTGATATTTATTGAAAAAAAGGCCGTTTTGGAACATGTTCCAAGCACATGGTTACCCCCCTGGAAGTTTAACATAGCCCCTGAAATGGATGGTTGGAAGATGAGTTTCCTTTTGGGATTCCCTATTTTCAGGGGATATGTTAAACTTCGGGGGGCTAAGAATTGCTGATTCTCAACCATGTATTATAAAAGGCTATGCTTTTGTAATTCATACCTGAACCATGAAACGACATGTGCTTCACCCATAAAAAAACAAGTTCTGTCGATCCTACCATTCTATCAAATGGCCTTGCCACACCCAGCACTACAATTGCCATCCCCCCGAAAAAAATACAAAAAAAACTCATCAAACTCCATCCCAACCCCCCCCCCAAATCGTCAAAAAGATCAAAAAGTACATGCTCTGTTCAACAAAAGGGATGAATACTTCCCAACCCGTTGGAAAACATGTGACCCTCTCCACCCTACCCCCTTTCGTCGTCATCGTTTGATCTTTTTTTTCTTTCGTCTCTTTGGAGCTCCGATCATGCCAGCGACTCCATTCACATCATGGGTACCTGAGATGTCTTCACAGACCCTGGGTGGTCACAGTGATTGCCACACTGAAATCACCAAACATTTCAAGTACCTAAAATGAAGGTACTCACCTATATAAGTTGTATGTAAGGCTGACCTGCAAAATAGTCTTCACCCAATGGTCACGCATGTATTTTTACTTCGGATGTAGGATAGGGAAATAGGGAAATGGATCACTTCCCCCCCAGTAGTTGAAAAACATAACATCCCTTTATATAAATATCATCAGTCACTGGTGCCAAACTTCAGCATTGTCCTTACATCTTTTCTGGGCTTCACAGCAAGAAGTTCAAGGCAACAAATGAATCAAGTTCTCACTGGGGCAGTATACGACGTCACTTCAAAACTTGATGGGGAACTTCAGGCTATCCTTAATCACTATCAACCACTCTCAACCACTCTCACTTATTATATATCTACTGAATACCACGTATGTATCTGGTCAATAACCCTATTTGAAGTTCATTACATTTCTACCCATTTGTTACAAACACTAGCTGAAGCTGATGTTTGAACAATCCAGTATTTCTCATTGAAATGGCACTCCACCAAACGAACCGAGAGTCACATTGGTTTACCAAGTCACGTTGACAGTGGGACTAGTAGACAGCTCGGAGGATGGTACTGGAAGGCCTGAACGAACGACTGCAAATTGCCATGCGTAAGGTGGTGCATGGCCAACATGAAGGGTCACTCCATCTAAATGTAGGCTGTGTAGGTTTGATGATAAGGAAGATGATGGTGATGATGATAAGGAACAAAGTGCAGTAGCTACCGTAGTAGGTGAAATTAACATGAATGGCACACAAGTGTCACATAATATGCTCAAACAAAGACATCTTTGGACCCCGGACATGATATTGAAGTTATAGGTCGCTCACCAAGCATGAGCAAATATGAGCAAAAACCACGTGGAACTGGGAACATTCCCATTGCTGCTCTAGATTGCAAAAAAAAAACTGCACAGGACATGGGTCGATCATTGAAATCAATCAGGGTTTCACCCAATTTGCGATAGGCCCACCACAATCTTTGGAATGCTATTACTGTTACCCATGTGCCCCCCCCCGCCCCCCCCCGGGAACCTCCTGATGAACTGCTTGGACTTTTGCGGCAAACAGGTGGTACTGTTCAACATCGGATTCGTCAACTTGCAAGCTTCCAGGACCTCAGACCTTGAAAGGTGGGGCCATTGGGGCCATTGCATGGCATTGAAATTTGCAACATGGGACCATGGGAGAAACAAAAATCATACCATCTTCATACCATCTTCATAATTCATACCGAACTTCAACGAATAATCAGCGAACTGAATCTGAGAAGCATGCTGTTGATGAATGAAATATCTGGATGTTTCCAATGGCTTGGTGTAGGACTGCCACCAACCTTTCCCGTCCCAGTCCAGTCACTGTAGAAGACACCGTTGAGGCTGAGATGGTGAGCAACGGGTCAATCAAGCAACCTTGCTTTGGAGCCATCCATTCATTGTGTCAACGCAAGAACTTGAGCACTCAAGTGAAATGAGGAAATGTCCCCACAGCACGTGTTTTGGAGTTGAGAATTTTAAGACATCATCAGGACATCACATCAACATATATGCATGTTGCTGTTTTTTTCTTCGTCATGTGTGTCTTGAAATGTCAAGTACTGTAACTCTCAAAGCTCTTGGCAAACAAAGATCTGCAAGCTCACCAAGAAGGTGAAGGATAACATGATAACTGCTGTGTTTTTACAAAAACCAACTGCTTGCAAAGGTGAATCTGTGAGACAACTTCACCACCCAGCAACACAGGAGCAATTTGGAGCTGCGAACTGACTGCACAAATGAAGTTGATGATACCTGGCACAAGTTGTACTTCTTGAAACGTATATCTACATATATACAAATATATCAACATCTCAAAATGGCCGGTGAAACAAAATCCTCACCTTCTCCTTTGGATGTAGTGAATTTTTGTGTGCAAGTTCTTGTAAGATGTTTGTTCTTCAACAAGCATGTCTGCCAATTGTATTGCAGGATAGGTTTGTCCAAATAAAGAATATTTTGGTGCAAACATGTTTGGACAAAACAGCATGCACGTGTAAAGATAGCTCTGGAATTGTTTAATGGAATTTAGCGAAAAAATATGTTGAGGTTGAAAACATGTACAGTAAGTTCATGTCTTACCTGAACAAACTCAATGATTCATAAAAACTCCCCAACACATCACAGGTTTGTAAATAAAAGTTGGAAAATAGGTTCCTTCAACAATAAATACAAACGAGTAAATATGAGATCTATAATTCGCCTAAATAACATTATCGGACGCCAGGAAAAAGCGTTATATGAATGAATCAAAATACTGAAAAAACAAACAAGCAAAAAATTGCACCTGGACCTTCCAGTGTGGCTGCCTTACATGGTTCCGTTACAGGGTGTCAATTCACCATCCCTTAGGGTCATATTGGCACCCCGAGACTTCGAAGCTCAAAGTTTGGCTTCGAAAACCCCAGTGAGAAATTTGTCCGCGCCTGCCAGTAATGAAATTCAACAGTGAGGAATCGTTGAGACACCACACGGAAATGCGATCACTCGAAGTCAACTGGCACCTTATGTTGGGCAGCAAAATTGTAGGAATTGCATCATGACTTCCAAAATCTATCCCAAATCATGGTGTATAGGCTCCATCACCTTCATTTGAATAATGGTATTTCAATGTATTTGACCGGTATTTGGGGAAATGATGATTTTGAAATTCGAAGCCTGAATGGAAGATCATCTTGATTCCTCCTATCCTAAAACCAGCCTTTAATTTCTGTTGGGAGTTTTTTCACTCGAACATGTAGCAAGATCGGCAGGGTAAAGGCCGGCGTTGGAGGAATGCCTCGCAATAGATGCTTTCACCAGGATCTATCTTTGACAAGTTCAGCCGGAATATGAGTCAACATGTTTCCACTAAACTAAGAAGTTCTGAAATGTCATGAAATGAATGTAGAATCCTTGGAGCATTTACTGACATGTTTGCCAGATGTAGCTCAGATTCAATCACCAGTCTGGATTTTATTTCACCAAGCTGGACGTCCTAGAAATAAGGGATGTTTCCACCCAACGGGAAGGGGTGATCAAATAGTCCACTTGCATCCACTTGCACAATGAATACGAACAGAAACACCCTGCAGTCATTTTTCATCGCGCAAAGTGTTTTCCACTCCGTGTTTCCGACAGGAAATCAATCTACATCGTGGATTGTCCCCTAGCTATGTTTGACTACCGGTGGCAACCCGCTTGGAATTCGGAAGATGTTCGGCTTGGAAGATACACACAATCTCCGAATAATCTGACATGGCTATGGGGAAAAGCTGCAGTCAGCATGTCTGTACCTATTTGCAGTGGGGATACTTTCTATTGCTAGATATAAATAAGATAGAATCACCGGGTGGCCTAAGATATCTACTGTAAACTCCCTTCTCCAGAAATCAAACCAGCATGCCTGCCAAAGATGTGGTCACAGCGTGCGGGTGTCATCACCTTCACCTGTGGGGACGGTCGTCAGATCTATCAGTATCGAGGTATCCAACACCGGTGACGTCGCGGTAAAACAGCCCAGTCACACAACCACATCTGGCAGTCGAAATGCCGTCAAATTCATCATCTTTGTGACTGGCTTCAGGTGCTTCAAGACAAACAGCAGTGAAGAGGTGTCAGCCTCGCAGGACTTCAAAGCCTAAGCTGGATCTAAAACGGTAGTTGCACAGGTTCCACATCCATGGCCACCACTCTCTATATGGAAGTTCACGAGATACTCTCTTAACCCCCAAAAAAAATCTCTTTAATCGCAGCTCACAGGTCCCCTGCCCAGAAACCACCTTTTCAGCCATTTTCTTAGAATCTCTCGTTTGATTCTACAGAGGGAGCGGGGTATGCTCCCACATGAGGCCTTAAAATGCTTGAAATCAAAGATATATAAACACGCTGTACATGCCACATCCTGCAACCGCCTCGTGAAACACTCATCCTTCAAGTACTGTACATTCAAATAATAATCTAGGCATATATAGTTAAATAATGATAAAGGAACACATCTGGAAAATTCTGGAAAATTCATCAACATGGATTCTCTGTAAAATCAGCAAGTTATAAAACAATGATTTCTCTCTAAAATCACATGAGCATATGCTGCAACGAGGTTTCAAAAATACTCCTCTCTAAAATGATGCGAGATGGGTCACCTAAACCTGAACTCAGAGAGCATGACAAAAAAAATCAAAGTGTCCAAAAAATCCACCTAAAAAAAACAATTTAGCTAGAGCATATATTACTTGATTTTAGAGAGGAAAATGGAAGGGTATCAAAAAACAAAGTAGCAAACCATTTATAATATCTATCATTAAAATCCCATTGCGAGCATTTTGCACTATTTTTTTTTGCTGAATGTTTCCTCTCTTCCAGGAGCCACCACTTGGCAATGGTACCAATGTACGTCGACCGTGGGCGGATGTGTACCGTTTTGGGGCATTGGTGGTAGTGCCCATCCTTACACACCTTGGCCAAGGAGCTGTTTATCGCCATCATGGTGACAGGCCATGGAACTTTCGGATCAGTAGTCAACACCCACAATGGACATTGATTGCCTGCGCCAAACATGGCGATTCATCAGCAAAACTGAGAGGATGCCGAATGCCAACGATATCATCAACGATCTTGCCTTTGCATAGTCAAACAATAAACATGTCGTGAAGATGAGGAAGAACATGCCAACGTGCTGATGAAACTTCGGAAGATCATGCAAGTGGCCAACACCTGAGGCGAATGGATGTTCATATCACTTCAAAATGCGTCTCAAATGATAATCAAGAATTCATCTTAATAGAGAAACAGGCCCTAGTTCATGTGGTGCTCCACGGGGCAAGTTCAGCTTCTATTTTGTATCACAGGCTTGTCAAGCTACTATCCAACACAAAACTACTCCAATTCCTATAGCAATTATTTTGGTAAGGTTGGTATAACATGATGCCAACAAAAAAACAATTAATCCTATCTTATAGTCCCATAAATTTGAAAAAACTATTCACCAATGTCACCTGGCCCTCACTTCAAGGAAATCACTTTTTGCCCAACTCCAACCCACATCTGTGCCTCTTTAGTGTGGCCAACTGAGTTGCTCCCCTCACATCCTCAACACCTCAACGGGTGGTGACGTCACCACCCGTAGCTGACCCCGGGTGCCAACAAGGAGATCTCCTGCTCCACCTGGTTGCACTCGTGGAGGCAACGGCGCCGCTTTTTCAATATATGTATAATGTATTATAATGTGTAACTTATATCTTTCCAACATCTGAATCTTAGATAAAGATACATGTGAACGGCAAACATGAGGTAGAGGGATGGTATTTCAATAAAAATGACTCTGTGGTACAACTTGTCCATGCAACTAGGCTTGTTTTTTGAAGATGCCGCCCTAATATGACGCGCACACAAAAGAAGCGTGCCAAACAAATGCGCAATTGCATTATCTTGCATCAAATGACTGAACTTGAGAGTCTTGAAAACAAAAGTGTTCCAATTACCATTCCCTGCTTGACAAGTACAGGCCAACCAAAACAGAAATGCCATGATATGCCTAGCTAGACCCACTTTCACTTCCATACGTCCAAACTTGCAGTAAGCCCAGGCCGTTTTTGGACTTCCCCAATTGGCCTGGCTGATGAATTTCATGTTTTTTTTCCAACTTGGAACTGGCCGAAGTTCCAATCTCCTCAAGGATTCGGGGCTTGTTGTCATGATCTGTTTCGAAGCCACTTCCGGGTATTGGGGATAGAAACAAATCGAGTTGTCCAAGCATGATTGTTTTTTGGCTGGCTGTTAGTTTGTTATGTTGCCATGCCCCACACCTTTGGATGCCGATAAGGTATTTCGGAGTGGATGGGAAAGGTAGGCTCCCAGTTGGTGAAAATGACATGATACCTGATACCTTAATTGGATATGATTCAATATGCCCATTCATCGTGAGGGCACAACAACTTAATGCCACACTGAAATTGAACTTAGCCCTGAAAAACAAGCACCCCGAAAGGAAAGCAGTCTTCCAACCATCATGTTTTTTTTCCGGGTGTATGATATGTGATATGGTGATTTGTCAGCTCTATTTTCTGTGCTCGTGTTTCCTTCCAAAATTCGGCATATCTTTGACAAATAAGTGGCAAGTTAAAATGCTGGGAATACCCTGGACCGTTCCAAGATTGCGAGTTTTGCTTGTCCACCTGATACCGTCCAGCAATTTTCTAAATGGCAAGTTACCAACATGGTCAACAATTACCTGGTGAGCGCCCAACGGGCCCAACATAATGCATATTAGGATGAAAGTTGTTTTTTCTTTACCAGGGCAATGTTCTGTTTTTTTTCCCTCCCACTTTTTTTCCATGTTCTGTTTTCAACAATAAGGGCTAGCTGGCTAGAATAACATGTCCAAAGGAGTCAATACAGGTGCCTCCCAACCAAACTGTACAAAGGTTTTTTTGTTCTTCAATAAAGCCCAAATACATCTACAAGCTACTGAATTATGGCCTTGCATCTACACCCTCCCAAAAAAAGAACTAGTTTTAGTCAGTCAGAAATGTCAATTTGACGCTAACCCAATATGACTTTTTATTTCAAAAGAAAGACCGCCAATAGTTCTGCACCATCTGTAATTGTCAGTTTGAAGTTTTCACCTATTCCGAAAAATCTCACCAATTTGAAGCCTAGCTGCATATCAAAGCACCGCCCCTCGCGGTAGCAGATCCATTTCAGCTTAAGTCATGATAGCATTACCTGATGTCGCCTTTCTGAAATTTGAAGTTTCATCTTGCAAAGTGGCAAATTCATGTGCCAATTATCCAACTGAAACTGTTTCTTGTGGGGCTTATTGGGAGGCCAGTTGCTGTTTTTAATATTTTGACCGTTTTGATGCAGCTTAGGAAGCATCAGGAACTCAACAAAACACAAGGCCAGAGTCCCGAGCACAAGGATCTTCTGCGGCTTCCAATTTCAAGGTACCAAGTTGAAGTTGTAGCAATTTTATTTCCTTTGGATCCCCAATCTGCAATCTGGATAAACTATTTTTCAGTTCCCGACCTTCATTGGGTGTCAGGCAAAGTTTGAATGGAAAGTGGGGGGGGGGTGGATACCTACCTGCCCAGCCCTCGCCTTTGAGGATACATTTTTGTGGCTGGGTAGCTTCCATATTCTGAAACAAATGGGTCCATTGGCGGCTTCGGTCAAACATACATTCTACAAGGCTGACTTCAGGTGTTGGTGCACTGCGGAAAAGCATCCGTGTTTCAATGCATGTGGTGCAATCACTTGGGACTTGTGATCACTTTTTGGAAACACTTTCTGTGTTAGGCTGCCAAATCTTGTTATCAAGCCGAAAAATCTAAAATTCACTTCTCTATTCGGCGATACGTTCTTCTTCAACAGCTCTGCAGCTCGCCACTTGTGTTTTGGTCAGTGAGAAGTACCTTGAAAAAGCTATCATTTGTTAAGCGCATGTTTCCCGGAGAAAAACAATGCCTCTGCACAAAAACAAGGATCATCCTGACCCCCTGAAGGGATGATGTTCAACCATGTGATGTGCAAGTCAAATCCCTGGCACTCAAGTTGGCACCTACTTCGAAAGGGTGACTTGAAAGCGTTTTAAGTTGAGCACATAAGTCTCAACCAAGAATTGATGTCCAGATCCATTTATTCTATTTCAGTCGGAAGTCAATTTCGGGCAAGCCGTGGTTGATCGTAAGGCACCAAGTGATAACGACTATAGTCCTACTGAAATTCACAAAGCAAAGGGCTTGAGCAGCAATGGAAAGCACACTTTGAGTTAAGCTCTGCATGTGAACTTGCTCTCTGGGATTTTATGGGCCAAGTGCCCACACGACCCCATCCTTTCGCCATGCATGTCTGGTAAGGACCTCTTCTTCAGTAGAACGCCCTAGGCCAAGTTTGTTGCATTTATTCTTTAATCTTGGCACGACGAGAGGATATAAGTCATCCAAGGCGACTCTTGACAAAGCAGGGTACCAAAGCTTCCAAACAAAGTGATGTCTCCCTGGTAACTCAACGGTGAAATGGAAAGACTATTTGCCCGGAAAGTCTCACCAACACACCTCTTCGCCACACCTCTCAGTCTCAAGTGACCTTTGAAAATGAATGAAAACGGCCCTGAAAAAAACATTTCCCAACGTGGCATCACACATGTCATTTGGCTAAACCCAGGGACAACAAAGAAATGGCACACGCACAGAGGTCGGATCACCTCCTCAACAGATGCCGATGTCTTCCTCGAGAAATCTTCACTGCCTGTACCTTCCCTGCGCTTTTTTTAAGCTAACACCATGTTGTGGGCCTTTAGAATGGCATCCCAGATGTGTTGTAAGCACACAGTATGGTGTAGCTAAAGAAGTCCTCAGCCTCCTGGAGATGGCCGATGCAAGAGTCATCACCTTCAGTTTCACGGCGCTGGTTCTCCAGTTGGTCGCTCTACACATATCTCTCCAAAGAGCTGGAAATATTGGAAATGAGACCTCTGTCATGTAGAAAATGAAGATCTTTCCTATGATGTTTGGGTGAAGTCTCAAATGCCACAAAGCTCCTTATGCAAGGGAATATGCTGTACATCCCATGGTCCGAAGCGATTCTCATGGCTTCTCCAAGATGCTTGCTTAGACAACGGGTTTTGAAAAATAGGTCAAGTAGACACAGACTTTTGGACTGGCAGGCTTCAACCTGAATACATCGGAGACCTCAACCAGTGAGACACTACAGAGGTAGTTGATGATCGAAACACCTTTCCAATGTTTCCGTTCTTGTGTTTGGGTCTCTTCCTTTTCTGGAAACCTGGTAACATGAAGTTCTTCACCAATCTGCCAACACCAAGTTTGGTGAAGTGTCCCTCACTGCAGGTTCTGAGGCCAACAAATTCTTTTTTGACCTCACAGCTCTGTATTTCCAACTTCACGACCTACGTTGCATGCTGCGACCTTGGGAAATACTATAGCAACCCAGGGAGCTCTTTAGCTCTTGGGTGGCTTACAACACGGAACATGCTTCACACAGCATGGAGGTGTTTTCTGAATCACCTGTGCTGCAGGATCCTCTTTGGCAAGGCGCTGGAATAGGGTTTGGCCCGAGAAAGATGGGGTGACACGTGCAATTGAAGCAACCGTTGTTTCCGACAAAGGAATGTCAACTTACCACAGCTTCTTCCCAACTTGGTGGCTTTCCAGGTCATCTTCCAGAAACCTGTGGTGTTCATCATTGCCTTGCTGTTTTTTACCACGACTATCCAGTGCAAGCAGTTGCAACTACATACCATATTGGATGCCATAACTGGCGGCACCATCCTGATCTCAATGGACCTTTTTGGCATTAAGACTGCCATTTTTACTAACTTTGCATCACTGACATCTGGTGCTGACCAGGAACTTGTGGACACCAATGCCCTGTCAACAAAACATTCTCCTGTCATGAAACAAACCTCGCGACAAAGATGGCAGCCATCTTGGTGAAAGGAGTCACCCCTGACTTTGCGCGGGCAAATGCCAGCTGATTTTTCCCAACAAAACATGGAGTGAATGAAATGAATCAAAGGTTGAAGCTTGGCACAAAAAGGTAAAGCGAACCCTTTCATAAATGCCTAGAGGTTGGAAAAGAACAGGACCAAATTAAGGGCGGCATTTATTCACCAGCGTGGTCACCCATCTATTGTGTGATGACGAGCGAAGGGCAAGAAATAGCTCCAACACGACACTTCCAAGATGCCGAAATGGTACTTGCTATCCCACATCCATGACATCTAACTGTGGGACTTCAAACTGCGAGTTGGCTTTGTAGGCGTAGGGTTTCAGTGAGCATTCGACTTGGATAGATCGAGACTTCACAGGAGTCACAAGAAGACTCATGAGTGAAACTCCTCTAACATCACCACATGTATTCTTAAGCCATGCAGGTGATGACTTACTCTCACGCGAAGGTGCTGAAGTACCAAGGGCAAATGACAACTTGAATTTCCGAATTTGCGTGGCACGTGTCCCTGCAATCCTAAGACATGTCAGTGACTTGGACTGTGATGGAAAATCTGTTGGATTTGGCAATTGCGGTGTGATTTCCAACACTGGGCTGATGGAAGTTGCAGTTTCAGTTGCAGCTTTTTTGCTTTGCTGGATACTTTCAGGCGTAGATATCAACTTTGGATGTTGATATCTCAAGGCAGCTTGGAGACCTGGAGTCTCAGATGGAAATGCTGGTATTAAAAATACCAAAGGTGGCCACATTTGACCCATGAAACCCGTGAAGTTGAAAGTTTCCGATGATTCCATTTTTGGGCTCAAAAACGGCCATATAAAACGTTACTTTCCGGCCACATTTGTGCGAAGAGGTCTGGCATCTCTGGGGTTTGACAGTGATCACCATGGTTGGGGATGCGTGACCCGACTTCGGCCAAGCTACGAACCTTCAAAGGTGGTCTCATTGAAGGCGGGTCACCGTGATCTGAAGGATCTTGTGATCCTACCGATTTCGGTCCCACACATTCCACACAACATTCAGCTAAGGCAGCCACCAAGAAGGTCAAATCTAATAGATCTAATGAAGGAACAGCATCACACTCAGCACAGTTGTGACAAGATCTGATTGGATTGTATGATTCACAGAAGGTATTGCCATTGGTTGGGCAGGATGTTTTTTTGTGTAATTCACAAAAGGCATTGCCATTAGTTGGGCAGTATGTTTTTTTGTGTAATTCACAAAAGGCATTGCCATTAGTTGGGCAGTATGTTTTTTTGTGCAACTCAAAGGAATGACGACAAACAAATGGATCAAATCTACATTTTGACATTTGTTCCACACTTACCTCCCAACATCCATGCGTTTTCGTCGGATTTCTTGTGAGTTTCTTGCTCGCCTCTGTATGCCACTTTTCCTTCCAAAGTTCATCCATTTCATATCCACCAGGTTCATTTGAAGTCAACATTTCAACTCTGGCATCACTGGCTCCATCTCGAATCTCAACCATTTCATTTTTCCAACTTGGGCCTTTACCCAAGTCTGTAGCATGCTTGAGGTAGAAAGATGTTGATAAGGTCCAATTCAATGTGCTAACAAGTTGACTCCACAAAATCAACCGTGAAGTGTCCATGGTCCCATTTTTGCAGGTTAGGTGGGTCGAAATCCTTTGAACATTTTCAAGGTGAAGAGCGTGATCTGCCCTCTTCAATCAACTTTTGTGCACCACAACTGATTTGTTTTTTCACATTGGGAAAGCTTGGACCCTTTTCTGGCAATGTCTCTTATATCCAAAAGTTACGTGACTTGTGGTTAGTAACTGCAACCATCCCTGGGTATATCCTTTGACTCTAGAGGAGTTGTCCATTCAACAAAATTGAAGATCCCTAGATCTCTCACAACGACACCACCACAACAAGAAATGTCTTCCTGCCATGCATGGAGGGGAATAGAAGTTCCCTAAAAAGATCATGGTAATCAAAGGATTAACCAATCATGGAATCAGGAAGATGCATGTTCATCTGGTTCATAGCCCAGATTTTCTCATTTTGGCCAACCTACATGTTGGTTGATTCCATGGACTACCTAAGTCATCTATTCTTGTGAAAAAGGCACGCTTCTGACGCAGCAAAGTCCGAAGATACCTCTTCAGCGGACGGCACGGTACGACAAAACCCTTTCCTCCAACGGCGCTTCGATTGTTCCTGCGCTGCCAGTGTCCTTTCTTCAAAAGGGAATCTATGCACTCAGCCGTGCGCTCAGGGTGCAGAGTTGTGAACGATGGCTGGATGTGGATGTGTTTTGCGACCCTAGTCATGGCAGTCAATCCAATCCCCTCTGTTTGAAATTTTCGGCAAACAAGAAAACAATGCCTGAGCCTCAACCCTTTTGAACATTTTGGATAGACCAAAGGTGTCTAAAATCCAAAGACTTTGCATGCACGTGTTTTGACAGGGATCTGCTATGGTACATCGCGAAATGACAAGCAAACTGCAACAAATCTTTGATTCTCGGGCTTCCATCTTGTAGGTTCATCTCACAATGCTCCTGGATGACTGCGTTGAACACCACAAATTGCTACCGCTCCGAACACCGAACATTTCAAAACAAAACAACCCGGGGTGAAAGGTCAAGTCAATCTGTTGTTCTACATGAAACTCCGGGATTTATCATACAGAAATCAAGGGGTGGATGTCACAACTTGCAAGCTGTATACCTGATTGATGTTTGGGACCACAACGTGACGGTGAGAGGTGAGAGGTGATGCGGCCCAGCAAACATGTTGGTTATTTGACTTCTCAAATGACCATGGTGATCCAATCTGAAAGGTGAACAACGCTTTCAAGACTGTCAGTTGGTTGGGTGGATACACTGCACAGCTGTTTGAAATATGTGCTTTGGATTTCAGCGTGCTCCTGTCGAAATCGATATCTATGTTGCTATAAAGGATGATAATTGCACGTCATGCGCCCTGTGTCTAACAAGATTTCTCTAAAACCTAAACCTAGCTGATGGGCATTCAGCCATATGGGTGTGCAAAAAGGACGACTGCCTTGATGGAATCCATCTTACAAATTTGCACCTCAGCATCTACTGCTTCCCGACATTAAAATCAGTACTGGCTTCAACCTCAGCTTCTGGTCACATGAGGAGCATATGCTGCAAATGCCACCCGCTTTTTGTGGCAACGAATACGACACTTTATGGCACTCTTTGAGAACATCTCGCTTTTACAGCACCAAACGAAATCCTGCATTGAAACATTTGGCTTGATGTGATTTCCGGATTTTTGGTAGAAAAAAAACCGTGAGTTGGGCAGCCCGAAGCTGCCGGCAGCATAAGCGCCATGGAATCATACCTCGTTTCAGGTCACGTTTCACCACACCGGGTTTTTCATTCGTGGCCTCCACCGTTTCATCCGTCTAAACGAGAGCAACTTGATAAGTGCATCTTGTGGACTAAGCACCTCTACTGTCTATGATTCTGTCAGGTGGTCTCTTGGAATCCATGTTGGATGTCAGTTGCCACCAGACATTTGTTTAAGGCTGAGGCGCTTCAAGATTTGATATGATTCAGCTTTAACAACTGGTTGGCCTTGCTTTTTCTTGGGTTGCGATTCACAATTGACCGAATTGCTTTCCTCAACGGCCAATGGTCGTATTGGTGTGGATACAAACACCGGGTGAGCAAGACTTCCGGCAATCTGACTTCATGCAGTCAAACTCACCATGATGGCAACGTATTGAACCGATAGTCTACGTCACCACAACACGTCTTCTGGAAGGCATGCGTGCTTTTTTGGGAGCGAGCCGGCTGCTTCTCAAGCAGTTCTTTCTGCTGCAATGCTTATAAAACAAACCATGTTTCACTTGACAAACAAGTCTTGAAGCTAACTGCACACTTTTAGCTAACAAGCAAACATTTTTCCTTTCCCCTTGGCTCTCTGGTTTCTATGATTGCAGCGCTTATATCACACAAATCGTTAAGGTAGCATTTCTTGCAGGTGCTCTCAGAAAGTCATGTCGCGTCATGTTCACCTTTTTGTAGCTCTGGTAGCTCTTTTTCCTCCCGCATCTGCAGGAATCCCACATCGGTTTCGAGCACGTCGAAACCGCCACATCATGGTGTGGCGACAAGGTATCAACCAGTACGGGTGTGAGATGTCACCATTGGATCAAGTCTTGGATCGAATAAAGTCAAGGTATGAAAAAATCATTCCAAGGTCCACCTTTCATACCAATTTGTTGAGTTTTATCACGAAAAAGGAATATTCTTGAGATTTTTGCCAAACATCAGCAATAGAAAGCCAAACTACATCTCTAACATCTTCAGAGAAGTTGGATTGACAAATCACAGGCAGCCAGGTCGATATAAAGATCCACTGGAATTTTGGAGGCTGGCCTTCCCAAGTTGTCACATTTGTTGTGTCACCTGCCCACATCTTGTTGCGATCCTTCGAAACAGGCCCTTTTGGGTGAGTTTTATGGTATCATTTCCTTAAGTGCGATTCTCGTGGCTATAGCCTTTTGTTTCCAATATATTTGCGATTTAGGAGTTTTTGGATAGCTAATATGTTTCTCAAGTTCCCAGTGGTCACTTTTTTGCAAAAGTGTTAAGCGAGGCAGGTGAGCCATCAAGCTTGTTCAACACAACCACTTTTCAAAAACAAGGTATTGAGATGCTGTATGGTCACTTTGGGGGGTGTGCCTTGGGATGATGGAAGCAAAAGTTCTATGTTTTATTGTTTCTTAAAGGTATTGATTTCAAGGAAGGATGCCAACTATGCAAGCAAAGTGATGAGATGCACACAAAATCATGCATGTCTCCTATGCCCAAGTTGTTTTTTGCTGCACAAGTAAAGTTAAAAAGACTGCTTTCTCTTACAAGCCAAGTTTTTGCGTTCGCAATTGAAACCGCATTAGCAGCATTTCGGCATCATTGGATGCGGTTGCGTTTCCAACATCAGCACCGCTTCATCATTTGCGATCAGCAATTCAGAAACTTCAAATGTCAAGTCAACAACTGTACAAACTCTCGGTGAACTTGGTGAACTTCACTCCTGCTTGGGCTACTTGATAACTCACGCTTGTTTCTGGCGCAAGTGCTGTTGAAATGGACGGCAGCTGAGGGACCAAGAAATTTCAACCGATCATTGGAAGACAGAAACGACGGGTTGCAGCAGAAACGACGCGTACGGTGACCCTCGTGCTTTCTGCAGTAGATACGCTTTGGACTTCCACAAAGCCACCGCAATGATGGTGGGACCACACATGCACGGGCAATGCTGCAACGATTTATGCATCAAAGCGTGCAAAAAGCAAATTTGGACGTTTGGGACGCCACAATTCATGAGTGCTTGATAAATTTTCCTGATGCTATTGGTGCGATCCGATTTTTGCTGTGTTTTGGTGCGATCTGGTGAGGTCGAAATACCATTCTTCCTGGGTTGCTCCTTATGGTTCTGCAACCATCCAAAGCACTTCCGTCGAAACAAGCGACGTCAGCACACATTCAGAATTCATGAAGAGAATAGCTTGAAGATATCCTTGGTGTGCAAACAAACGGTAAAATGGGAAACCAACCAAACAGCAAAACTGTTTAACACAGGAAACACAGGTTACAAATGTTCAAAGTCTGCTACATGCACAGTCTGAAACACCAACTTGGTTTGGTGAACACATGGCATTGTATGAACCGTATGATGCTTGCTCATACCTACACAAGCCACATGGCGACTCCAACTGTCCATTAGACTTCCAAATTTATTGGATGTATCCTGGTCTTGCTAACAGTCACACAAAGCACTAGAAGCGACGACTTGACGACTTAGTAAAAATATGTAAATACCGAATAACTGTATACATTATATACATTTATATATAATATAACATTTGATATTATTTGATATCCGTTGATGACTGATTGCATTGTGTGCCTAAGATAAAGTATAACGCGTGTACCTAATCTCCTTCATCTCCTATCCCAGGTTAAACATCGAACCTCGGCCATGTGGCCATGATGAAGGCCTCATCCATCTCACAGGTGGCCGGCAACTGCTCCCTGAGGTAGAATGGAGTCATCATGATGCGTAAGCATGGTCTATGATAACAAGCAAACATAAGCAATGTGACATTGCCAAAATAAGGATGCAGCATAGATTGACAATACTGTACGCCTTTCTCTCTCGCACTATAAGTGATAGAAATTGAAGTGTTGCTTTAGTTTCAATCAATTGTGAATGGTGCCATTCTGATTTTGACATCATTATCAGTAAACTCAATACTTGCAAAGGTGCATACGACATGTTCACACAACACTTTGAAAAAACAAGAAACGTCAAAATGCAGATCTGAATGGTTGACCTGACAAAACCCATCAAATTTTGATGATCAAACTGACCATTGTTCGCCCCCATGGGTTCCAGGCCTCTTGGTTTCGAAACTCATGGGAGATTTGTCAAGTGGATTGTGTGCAACGTCAGCGGTGACCTACGGTACAGGCAACCTTTGGCAACTCTGATGAGCAAGAATCAAGAATAACAGTCAAATTTGAATAGGGAACACACAACAAGCAAACAAACATAATAATATACTGGGATGCCCCCCTGCCCAGTAACAGTCATCACCAGGGTTGTGACATTTTTTGAGTAGGGGATCCCTACAAAGGTTCATTTGCCCCTGCTACAGAGAGGGGGAACAACCCAAATAATACAATATAAATTAATCGTGGTGAAGTCATCACAAAACATCACAATTCATGGATACATCCCTCATTACTCTCATGCATCAGGACGGGACACACTATCACTGTCTGAGTCACATATGATTTTCACAGCTTAAACAGAAGGAGTGGAAACAACAACAACAACAACAACAACAACAACAACAACCACAACAACCACAACAACCACAACAACAACAACAACAAAAAAAAAAGACAACAACAACAACCACAACCACAACCACAACAACAACAACAACAATGACAAAAAAAGAACGACAACAACAACAACAACAACAACAACCACAACAACAACAACAACAAAAAAACAACAACAAAAAAAGACGACAACAACAACAACCACAACAACAACAACAACAAAAGAGACAACAACAACAACAAAAAAAAACAACAAAAAAAGACAACAACAACAACAACCACAACAACAAAAAAAAAGACAACAACAACAAAAAACAGAAAAAAAACAACAAAAAAAGACGACAACAACAACAACAACCACAACAACAAAAAAAAACACAACAACAAAAAACAACAACAACAACAACCACAACAACAACAAAAAAAAAGAGACAACAACAATAACAAAANAAACAAAACAACAACAACAACAACAACAAAAAAAACAACAACAAACAAAAAAGAACAACAACAACAACAACAACAACAACCACAACAACAACAAAAAAAAACAACAATGATCCCATCGATTTAGACTCCATCTAACCTGCCTTTTTCTGAGCACTAAAAGTGAACCCAAGCTACCTACATCTCTGAGGCGATGCTTTCAGCTGAAGAGCTGACGCGATCACCACCTGGGATGTACAAAAATCAGTTGTAAATACTGGGATAAACTACCAACCTCAACTGGTTAGCCGGGTTTCTGAAACATCCAACAGTATCACTAATTCTCATGCAATATCATATATCATACTATCATCTGAAAACCATCTCACCGTTTTTTGTGATACATGTTCAACAACGAAACAGTGAAACAGGTGAGCCCTGTAACGTCTGCAGTTGACATCAAGGTGCTTCAATATCTTGGCCTTAGGCTCTCGGTGAACATCGGTGAACAGCTGTTTCGTACCCAACGACTCGGCTGACGAAGTGCGATTTCCTGAGCCAACAACACTGGGACCTTTGCGCCGAAATTCCCAAAAACCAAACGTGGCTTCCGAAAGTGTATCAAAAAGGGCACCAACTATGAACATATAGATGAATAAACACTGAAGCTGGATATTTTTAAGTGGAGATTTTAAAGCTACCCTACCTGAAACTGCTTGAAACATATATTTCACAAAATATATATCGAGTGTTGTTTTCCTTTGTATTTTTTTTTCATGTTCCAAGTTTCGATCCACGCGTTCAAAATGTAGGGGGCAGCACTTCCAAGGTGAAGGGTGGAAGCATAGGCATGGTTCCAGCATCCCTGGGAACGACCTGGAAGAGTCGTAAGCTTCATATTGTTGGTTGAAAGCTGAATGAACTGAAAGTTTGTAATTAAAAAAGTTTAAAACTTTTTCATTTGTCAACTCGAAGTATTTGTACAATTAAAATAAAAAGTATACAGTATACATATTGAATCAAGTGCAAAGTGGTGAATGATCATTTCATCAATTTTGTGAAAAAAACAAGGAAGAACCCCGTCGCCGCTTGCGTCCAAGCAAAAACATTTATATACCTCCTTGTATCATTATGGCACTCACACATAATCAACAATCACATCACAGCAATGTCTTTCTTGTGATGGATAAGTGTCTTCAATGTGACTTTTGATCATGCGTCAATCTGAAATCAACAGTGCTGGTCATTAATTACAAATTCCTTCCGGCCAGCCACCATGTATCACTTCAAAGCAATTTTTAGATTTGATGTCATATCTTGGGATCATGCCCCTGCCAAACCACCGCTCCAATTAGCCCCCCAAAAAAAGATTCACAGGTGTTGACTGCTCCAAACCAAATCACCCAAAGGATTTTTACAACAAAGTCAATCCGAGACACATCCAGGAAGCACATCTTGTACCACCTTCATGTAGGACTGGTGTTCTTCACCAATGGTGGTTTCTCCCTGTTTTCAAGGGAGCTTTTCCACCAGCTTTGCCCAAAAATCTCAATGGAGTGAACAAAATCGACCTCATGAGCAAAAGGCAGTTTCCCCCATGTGATGCAAGTTGAATGAGACGTGATTTTTGTATATTTTTGTTGCATCATCATAACCCCCCCCCCNCCTAAACCCCCCCAAAAAAAAAAAAAACCTAAGCCACACAGTCAAACAAAATGTGTGATTTCTATGAATTATGAAGGTTTTTCCCTTTGTCTTTGACGGGGCAATCTGGGCACTCATGCCTAGGGTGGAGTGCTTGATTTCTTCTACCCAAAGCTAAAACACAAGAGAGTCATCTGGCAAGGCAACTTGTTCAGCCAGTCTACCGAGTCTTAATGTGGTCAGCTCAGTTTCCCACCTTATGCTGCTTGTCTCCTTGCCAAGATGCTTGGAGCCATGTGCGAAGCAAATGGTTGAGCTGAGAACCTTCGCATTTGCAACTTCTGTGCGACAGCTCAAAACATGCTGAAGACGTGGTCGAACACGGCACAGCTAATGTGAACATCAGGCCTCAGTCCAACAAACAAAGTTTTGGGTTTTTTTGTTGAGGGCAACACACCCCTTACATATGTAGGTATACAGTAGTCAATGGATATATTTGGATGGTCATTTGAATGTCATGAATCATTTCGGACCTCGAAAACTACAAGTTCTCATCCATCCGGCTTCATGGATCGGTCAAGTATCCCGGATATCAACCAAAAGAGCTGACCTGTATCATGTCATGTTGGAGTATCCGCTACCGCAAAGCCCAGTGGTAGTGAGAATTCAGGAGATCCAAAGAAGTCACGACTCTCCCCATTTGGGATTGGACATTGATACCAACTACGGCTGCAAAATAGCTCTTCCTTCATAAAATCCTCGCTGCCAACTGGTTGTCTTATGCAAAAATTACTTCATGTCTCCCCCTTCATGTGGACACAGACCTGCACCAAGTGCTTCAAGCAGATTTTGTCCACCAACAGAACCCAAAGCCTTCCAAAAATCCTCCGGTTACCCCTTTGGAGAATGTGTTCTAGACCATTAAAAAGAGACCTGGTGTTCCGAGGCCTTTGGAAAACAGGGGGTGTAGTCAAGAAGTCAATTTGAACCATGCTCCTGAAACCATACTCTGAAAAAAAGAAGTGAGGGTTGAAACTTGGTGAAACTAAGACACGTGCTTGAAACATCTCGAAACCACCAAATCGCCCCAGCTGAAGGCGGCCAACAAATAACAGTAACTTCATCCCCGCCAGGTCACTCCTCTCTGCTCATCTCACCGTTCCAGATTGTCGGCGATCGATGCGATAAGCGTTCCCTTCCATCCATGGAGAGAACGGTGACCTCAATGTAGAAAGGGGATCAAGGCAGCCAATGTCAAACTGTCATGTGACTTTGCAATCTTTGCAGGATTTTGATGGATCTATTTGGTTCCATTTTTTTGCGCTTAGAAAGGACATGTATGGAAATTAGACATGGATCTAGATTTGGATCATCCTCATCAACAGCCTGCCTGTATAACACTCCAAATGATATCAAATGATCATTGCTTAGCAAATGTATGTGTTTGCTGCGAATATCAAGTATCCAACATGCCCAAGATGACAACTTTTCCCCACACTCTGCCACTTGAAAATGCCAAGAAACGTTCACAGCTTAAAAGGACCGAATCTCGATACAGCTCAACCAATTGGCATTCAACTTCACTCTTGAACTCCTCCAAGATCCCATGCAATGAGGTGGGTATTGCATGGCGCCTGCGTCGGATGCTCCAGAAATTGAGAGCCTTGGACTTATAAATATGTTTCCATCTCAGAGATGCTTTTTCATAAGGAACCAATGGCTGGCCTACAACATCCTACATGTAACTGATAGAAAAGCCATCATACAATTTACAATGATGGCTTTACTTGTGATGCAAAAAAGATCAAAAACGCCCAGTGACTCGACCTTCCCACACCCAAACGCTTCGTGTGAGATTTGTAGACCCCAAGACAACTTCCAAAACCATTTTTGGCTCTTGTTCTAAGCAATCGCTGGCTTTAATGTCTTTAATCTTTATTTGAAAATGGTTTGTTCTTTTAAAGGACTGAAGTTGCTGCTGGTCCAGTTTCAATTTCGAGACTGGCGTTGCTTCAGCTCCCCATGATATGGGAGTATCACGGGTGCCTCTCACGGGGGATCCTTGGACTGTTGCGCGCTGACAAGGATATGCAAGGTGCAAACCAAGGGCTGCATCACCTTGACGACGTGATGCCGCCTGAAGCTTCAGCATCGTCAGCAAGGGCAATGAACGGTAGAAACCAAGGATTTGAGAACTGACAATCAACATCTATCCAGGAATTCTCTTCAAACAACAAAACATGGGGAAGAACTAAAACAAAAGCATCAAAAGTAAAAAAAATCAATCATGCAGGAGGTTCAAGCAAACATCTCATGTTTGCTCCCTGACGCATTGAATCCCCAAGAAATGTGGGATGATTCCCTGTTGCTTTGGTGATCCTTCCTTAAGACTTGGTCACTGAGAATTGTTAGAACATCTACACCTCATGAACCCTGTGTATCTTGACCCCCATCAACTACCATGCCGAGTTGCACAGAGTCATCATCACAACATCCCACTGGCCCTTCACAGATTCTGCAGTGGCCACCGACATTCCCTTGTTCATCTCATGGCAGCGGTTGGCAACTCCATGAATGATTGAAGTTGGTCAATACCGGCAACCAATGGCAACCCATAGAACCCAGGGCGGCCATGAAGTCATACGGAACTGCCCGAATCTGCCGGCAAATTTCTAAGGCTGCCATATTTGTATCCAGGTACCAACGACTGGGTATCCAGTGGTCAACAAACTGGAATCCCAAATGCCTTGACCAGTGAGTTTCAAGTCGTCATTGAAGTCGTCGTAAAGGCAAATTTTCTGGATTGCCCAACTTCATCAATATCTAAGAAAAGAATGGAAGCACATGATGTCATGATGGCCCGGTGCATCTCTAAAAAGGCCATGGGTTCAAAAACAACAACGCCTTTCAGTGGTGACTTTCCCTTCCAAATTGCGGGTGGTATCATCCCAAGGGTAATCAACTGGACGGAAGTTGTCCAAGGTAGGAGAGAAGTGGCAAACTTGGCAAGCTCCATGTGTTGCTCAGATCAGGTGGCGGCTTGCGATGTGTCAAACTGCCAATCCTGGGTTGCGCAACACAGGATTGAGCGGAAGAGGAGAAGAGAATAGTGAAGATTTGGGGTTGGATATCCACAAGACCGTTAAATCATCATATCAGTCCTGTATCTTTTCAAACAAATATGCAGTGGGTGCTCATGATCCTTTTCGGACACACTGTGGTCGTAGCAGTGATTTCACTTGAGATTCATCTAGATACGATTATCCAGCCTGAGGTGATGCGATGCAATGCAAATGGAACGACTCTGCAACTGTAACTTGGATTTGTTCAAAGCCTTCTCCATTCCAGTTGGGCACAGTGGGCACTTGGAAAATACTACTCCCGTAGGTTAGGTCCAAAGGGACTAGTTCCAAGTTACTTCTCACCCATCATCCCCCCATGACGATTCTCAAGCGTCAAGAACCTGAACGACGACTCCATTCCATCGTTGGGCACCCAGGTGCAGGTGTCAAAAGCTTGCACCTGAGCAAATCACAGAGAGAAAACTATTGAATCCACACCTTAAGCCTGAAATATTTACAGCAAGCATACTGAAATTGATAAAACATCAATAAAACCCTGGCTTAGATGCATAGTCTCCATTTATCATTCGAAGGGTGCTGTTTCGTAAGAAAATAGAAACACAATGAACAAGCAGGCATAGAATGAGCATAGCATGGAGTTTTACACATTGAAATATTGATGACCCCTAGCAGCATACCATCAAAAATTCCACATTTTCCATGTCCACGTCGACCAAAGTCATTTTGACAAGCATCTTTGAAAGGCCACGAGGCTTGATTTGTGCCAAAACAACCCCAGGGTATCTGAGTGTACCATGAAGTTCTAGAAGCAATTTCTCCTTGATGAATTGCACCGGTAGGTCCACAACAAATATGGCAGTCATCGAAGTTTTCAGAAAACTCTTTCGGCCATGTTCTTTCGGCATGTCCTCACAGGTTTTTAGCCGAAAAACTCAGATGGATAACATAAAACACAGGTGACCAAGGAGCTTGGCACATGAAACAAACAAGATGGTCTGAGGTGATACTATTTAAAAAAAAAGGCTTAGAGGCTAAGAGATTTCATGGAGATTTTGAAGAACAAGCTCTAGGTGATATGTGAAAGATTCATAAAGATTTTATGAGCCTCGAGAACAAATACATGGACCAAAAGCAAAAATAAATGGAACCTACTGCACTTTTTAAACTTATTTACACCACCGAGATTCAACATGGAACCTGAAAAGAAGTCCCTGGAAAAGGAGATTCCTTTTGGAAACCATCATTTTCAGGTTCCATGTTGAATTTGGGGGGAGTATGTATAGCCGTATAGCATCGTTCTATATAATCAATAATAAACAGAAATCACCAAAATTCACCGGACATTCTCCGTGTGACTTGATGTTTTCATACCATCCGGATGGGGCTCTCCAGGAGGTATGGTATCTATCGAAATCTGATCTACCAGGTTCAACTTTGAAGGGGGAATACTGGTAGTTAGTTAAGGTCAAAGTACTTGAAACATCTTGAAACTAATACATCCAAGTCTAACTCCCAGACTGAAGTAACTTGATTCAACTGTTGTTGAAGACATGTTTTTAATTTTCTGAATTCTTGGATGGTGCGCCAGAAAACCCCCTAATTTGTAAACTCATCTATCAGGTGTTTTTCATTGTCTTTCCACATGTCCTGTGGGTCATGATGGCCATATTTGTTTGATTCTGCATCAAAGGATGTAGCCACGTGATGTAAGACATCTGCTGCAATTGAGATGACACTTGCGCGATGTGGTGGCACGTGAAGAGAGATGCCTTGGGTTTGATTCGACAAGGCGATCGTGTTTACTGCTGAAAGCTTGTTTGAGGTGCAAGACCTTGGGGCGTTTTTGATGTTTTCAGGTATTCTCAAAACAAACATTATAATGATACTATGAAACAGTACTGGGTTGCTTGAGTTCTCGATGTAAAGAGATATTTTATCTAATTTGAAGAAACTATGCCAATATCATCCTCAAATATCACAAGGGCTATTTTTGTTTGCCCCTCCTGGGCCACTCCCATCGCACATTCCAAGGTGCGACAGAACTATGCAACTCAAAAGGTCACCATGCGACCCAAGCATTTCGGCACCTAGGATGACAAATGCCTGTAGCCAGGACCATTGATTTCATCTACCCTCTGGTAAACTAACATAGCAATGGATTATCCCCATGTTCAAAAGGACATATACATCTTCATTTCGGGTCCATTTTCCATTGCTATGTTAGTTTACCGGAGTGTATATATGTCAAACCATTTACAAATTTCAAACAAAAACACCTGGAAACTCCCCAGGTGTACCGGAACAATAAAAACAACACCAACTAACTAACAATAGTATAGAAGGCAATTGGGAAAAGTTTGGGGAAACAAAAACACTGGGCTTACTGAGCTTGCCCCCAAACCCCATTGAACCTTCAACAAATGCGAACCACCCGAACCAAGGATGGGATGTGGAAGGAACATTCACATGTTGGGCAAAAACACCGTCTTTGAATCGTGGATTTAAAAAATCAATAAATCGCTCCATACGCACATATTCACCAAATATACCACCCAAAAAAAACTGCAAATGGAATCTTTCTTATACTTTTTTTTGGGGGTGGGTGATGTTTTGTGTTTCTTTTGGCTTGTCCGGACTATATAATTAATCCTCATCATCCGCATGGAAACACGGCACACCTGGAAATCACCAAGATCATCCCCAAATCACATCTTCCAATCCATCTATACACCATAGCTACGAAAAGGAGCAAACATTTTGAACCCACAGTGCCAGCTCCGACAACCAAAAAACTGCTCTATTTTTGTTCATGCAGCCAAGAAAACAACAAATCTTAAAAACCACTCTTGACCCTCCCTAAGCCCTACATCTCTATTGTTTTTTCTGGACAACATTGACCAACCCCTAAAAATCACCTACAAATGCCTCCAAAGTGCATGCGAAAGAGAAGATGCTTCCAATACTTCCCATCTTTTTCTGCCCATTCTCTGTCAGAGGTGATCGGGATCCCTGATGGCCATGGTGGACATGAAAAAGGCTGGGTATTGGCCTGTGAATGTCATGTGATTCTGCCGAACATGTTCTAAAATGTGATAAGCTATATGATAAGGAGGAACCAGAAAAATACAATAATGTATATACAGTATACAGTGTGTATATATGTACAAAATATATACAAAATATGTATATGCAGATAAGGTGACAACATTGAAATGTTTATAATGACTTCACATTTCAGATCCGAAGACGTGTTGAAAGCACCTCAAAACCAAACGACTTGTTGCGAAGAGAACCAAATAGTGTAGACATGACTAAACCCAAACCTATACGTTTCCAATGCCTCTAGTAACTTCATCACCTCTCTCATCCTGCTGCTCTTCCCAATGACACTGCTTGGGTCACCAAAGCATATATTTCTTAAGTCTTGGCACCTCGCATCCTAACCTCAGGCTGCTTGCACATCTTCTACCCCCTTCCTTACAGCGCCTCCAAGATGTTGCTACGTCAATGGTGGGCCCCGCAGACTTCTTCACACAACGAGGCGCAAGAGGCAAAATCCACATCCTGCCAGGGACATGTAGCGAGTATTGTAACTAATTGTCAACCGATCGGTTCCCTGGGAAAAAAAACCTGTAAAACGATTGAAGGGATTTGTTTTCATTTGAAAGGATCTTCTTTTGGTGGTACTTCTCAAATGCCACGGAGATTGCTGCAATTGACTTGTTATATATATGCAACTACATATATATATATATATATATATGTAAAAAAATTGCCCAAAACATCTCCCACCTGAAATTCCAAATGTTGGAGTCCGTGTCATTGTTTTAACTTCCTTTGGCCATCTGTTTGGGAAGTTCGAATTTGCTGAACCAACTGCAGTAAGCAAATTGCACATAGTAGCGACATTTGCACAATTGGTTGTGCGAGAAGGCAATAAGAAGTTTAAACATGTAGCATCTGTTGAACACTTCAATATGGTTTGTTCCGGTTGCATTTTTCCAAACCTTCAAAAATTGTAAAATTCCGACCTGCAATAATCGGCAGCATTTCTGCCTACTGGCCTTCTCTGACAATAATCTATCTGTGATGTCTTACCATGTTAATTCCCTTTGATCATCATATTCCTTATGTGAACATATTCCTTATGTGAATCAGTCTGAACTAAAAACAGAACAATCCGCCCCTGCCCCCTGACCCAAAAGAACAATTGCTTTGGCTGCAGTCCAGCCACAAAAGCTTGACAAACTGTGCCACATTCCGCTGTGGCGCCATCCAAATGGGCGTCAACAAGGGGACATCCAGCTGCTGTCTTGCATTGATGTCGCCATTGACCTGTTGTGGGGGGGAAGACGGTGAGCAGCAAAGAACCAGGAGACTCCAAGCATCAGCAGCAGCACCATAGCAGCCATAGCAACAACACAGCTACAACCGACAAAAAGTCTGATGACCACCACCACAACAACAACAACAACAACAACAACAACAACAACACAACCACCACCGACAACAACAAAAAATACACCAACATCACCAACAGCAGCAACAACAACACAGCAGCAGCAACAACGGCAACAGCAACAACAGCAACAACAATCAAACATGTCAAAACGTTCAATTGTATGGGGTATGGGTTGGATTATGATTCATTGAGGTCTGCCGAATCCTTCGCAAAAAACAAATCCAGCAATTCCCAGGTCCAAGGTACCTGAAACTGAATGGACTTCAGTGCTCGAACGAGCGGCAAACACGAGGATGGTGGTTCAGTGCTTCGTCCCTTCAACAAAAATGCTGATCAACTTTTTTTGTTGGCTGCATTTTTTTAATGAAAGTTGATTGCTCGACACGTCGATTGCTCAAGGGTGAAGCAAAACTTTGAGAGCTTTGCACACATTCATCTTCAAGCTGGCCATCTGATGATAGCCTCCATCAACACTGCAACGAAAACAGGGCCAATCACATCTGGTCCAAAGGTGCAGAAAGTGCCATGAAAATTTTCTGGTTTCACTTGGTGCTTTTCCAACACAAAAATACACGGACCATGGAGGCATCCTTCGACTTCAACGTCAGCACACTTTGATGTCGTGAATATCAAAGAACCGTCACTTGCCACCATCAACTTCTCATGTTCAATGGCTTCATTTGGAATGCTGCATTTCGCAAAATGATCTTTCTTTCACTCCTACAACTGAACTGATGAAATTAAATGCATGAAAACTGCAAAGGGTTTTTACAAGGTGACTTGGAGGAAGGGAACTAAACCAAAGGCTTTTGGTTAAGATCAAAGGTTGCTTCCTTTTACAGGAACTCATGGGTATAACAAGGCGCCGCCGACTCGTTTCGGTGGCCGTTTGGAAAAGGTCAATTGTTTCTTGGGCATTTGAAGAAGATACCCGTAGCATGTGAACAGCTGCTGTAATTTGTTGATTGGCACATTTAGATGCTTATTTGAAATTATCAGGATGTAATCATCCCATGGGGAAGACCTGTTACTCCATTGGAGTCAGCCAACAATCCAATTTCATTGGCATTTGACACTTCATGAAACCTCCAACAAATGAAATGACAGGGATGCCCAACAAATGAAGGTTGCATGCATGCTACGCAATGTCAAAAGATCTTGGTATAAAGCTAGCACGACAGTTCTGCTAAACGATACCTGGTGCACTGAAAGGAGTGTTGCAATGCTGGAAGATGTTTTCTCCAAGATCCACTGAATCCTGGTTGGTTTTGGACCAAGATTCAACGAAGAACCTGGTTAATGCATCTGATTCCTCTTCGGCAAAGCTGTCTGTATCCATTCGCAACTGGATATCTGTCTGTGGTGATCAAGTGGTCCCTTTGGCATGTTGATGCTTGGGTTACGATACATGCCACAAGAATGTGAGGTAACAATGAGTGAGAGCAGCCCACACTCATAGACTCAAGCAGCTTGGCATGGGGAAGGCACAGCGTTAAGTCTTCAACACCCCAAAACTGAGAATTTCTGCCATGGGGACCCCACAACATCCACACGCGAATTGCCCCCGGCATTCTAAAGTTCTTGGCATTTGTCGTTTGCTTGTCAAGACTGTTCATGAAAACACTGACGACTCTGTCGTTTTGTCATGCGATGACTTGCATGTTTGTTGCCATGCAACTGGTGCAAAGTGAGGAAACCTTGATACTGGCGCACATGATGGCACGACTTTTCTGCCACAAACAATTTTTTGGGTGGCTTTAAAAACTTGGGCATTTCATCATGTGCCTCCTTTCACACAGAACATCTCGGGACTGCTGATTTTTTTTGCACTTATGTTTTTGTTTTCTTGGTTGAAGATTAAAAATTCGAAACCCTCGTCAAGAAACGGGTCTCATTGCCTTTACCCTGCGTCTAGTCACCAAAAGTCAGGTGTTGCCTTTCTTACCAAAAAGTCGGGTGTGGACTCGGTAAGGCTTGGGCCAACGAAGCAACCAAGGAGGCCAAACAAATTCTCCGTTGGTGAGAAGCAACCTGGGTGCTGAAGGCTGCATTGGTACCAAGGGAGGCCACCACTTTGGACATTAAAAACACAAGGTAAACTGTGATAATTTCCCACATATTTGAAGGTTTTCCATGTTGATCCTCACTCATATATGATAAAGTCCTGTAAGTGATTCTCCAGTACCTTGTGTCACTTGTGAAGCACACATGGCCACAATATGAGGCTATCAATGCTTAATTAAAGTGCTTTCAATATCAAATCCGGAACTGTAAATGACCATTTGTATACTGATACTCATCTATGTCAGTGTGCAAAACCCGCCAACAAAAAAACACAACCACTAAAATAAAACAAGACACAAAAGAAAACAAATACCATCAAATAATGAACGTTCATCTCCAATACATGTCTTATGTATGACGGTATCAGCAACATTTGCCTTTTGACCCCCTGGCAAAAGCACCGGCCGATGAATTGCAACTCTGCAACAGCTGTAGTTTCATCCGAATCCATTGACATCTTTCATCCTTGGAGTGGGATAATTGAGCAAAAATGGTGTTGCAACCATGTTTTTGCGGGAATACATTCCTTAATTCATTAAGGAATCATTTTGTTTTAACCTCAAAAAATACAGTATTATTAATGAACATCTGTCGAACCACTCTTGTGAAATGGAGATGGGTTGCTTGAATTCCACCTCTTGGAATTCTGGATTGATGACATTACATCCAACACATACATCTTTACATGTGGGATCTGATAGGAAACCCCGGATTTTGCTCAACTCCATGTTGCTTTATCAGGAAAAGTGCGCAAAAATAAATGAAATGCCATTATATATAATATGACAAATCATGTACATTTGAAGTATTCTACATAAATCGCCAGTGTTGAATCTGGTAATTTACAGGGATTCGTGCAATTTCAACGGGTGAAAATGCATCCTGACCGCAACCGAGCAAACAATTCATGAGCTGATCCGTTGGATCCATCAAGTCAAGATTTAAGAAGATCTACCGGTCAGGAATTTTGCACACATTCAGTTAACAGGTACCCGTTTTAATAGTTTCAACACTTTTAACATCTTTTGACACTGAACAAATAAGAGTGAACAGTTACCAGCAAGAAAGCTACTATTAATTACTACAACAATAACACATCATAACAAATACAACCACATAATCCAACCCAACAAAGACCATCCAAATGATCCGCGACTGGCACATGCTCACCAGGATTGCCATGGATCCAATCAGCAAAAGGTTGGGAGAGGACGGTGTGCTTGTGCCACCGGGGAGTTTCCCGAAGGATATGGTACAATTAGTCGAAGACCATGTCGTAAATAATTGCAAAGTATAATACGTATATGTAGAAGAACATGTAACACACACTTAAATATAAAAAAAATATATGTATGTAAATTGAAACCTCTTAATATATAAACAAGTAATAAACATTAAATATAATTACATGGATTCGATACACTAGCAGAATCAAACAATGCACCTGGCACCAGTATCCCATATCAACATCTTCAGCTACGCAGTTTCCATTACAAAATAAACCTCCCAGCACTGCTTACTGCTTCACCGAGGAACGTTTTTGGTGAATGACCCCTTCCGACATCTTTAACACACCAAGGTGGCCATAGGAAAACTTTATCCAAGGCTTTACCGGCTTTACCTGTTCCAAATCTTGGATGGATGGAAGTCTGGAATTGCTTGGAATGTTTCACCCCCCAAAAGAAAAAAAGGGAGCAAACATAGCGAGAGCAAATGAAATAAACCTTTCCTATTTTTTGGTGTCATGAAATGAACATGAAATGATTGATTGAGAAAATAGAATCAATTGGTCGATTGATCCAGTCAATCAACCAGTTAGCCAATCAATCAACCAATGAACCACTCAATCAATCAATCAATCAAGCAATCAATCAATCAGTCGATCGATCGATCAATCAATCAAACAAGGAAACAGCCAATCAATCCATCAATTCATCAAACAATCAACAGGATAGTGATAGTTCACCCACATCAACAAGTAAATCTCCAGAAATCATTGAATGCTTCCATCCTTCCCTGTTTTTGTGCGTGGATTTTCCTGGCCAATCCAACCTCGGCATATCCAGGTCACCAAGATTATGCCTTACAAGGGCAGGTTGGTTGACTGGAAGATTGATGCCACGAATGCCCTGCCATACATGTTAACCAAGGGCACTCAACCGCCCAAAATTACGACGACTGCAACTGTTGATTTCTCTGTGTACGTTGTTTTTGGGTGGGCTCGTCCTAAAACCGCCATATAATGTGCACAGAACACTGAATACTTAATTTGAAGATGTATATTTGCTTGAAGACATCATATATATATATATATGGCTGTAGCTAGTTGGTATGAATTGGAATCTATGAAATCTATCTATAAGTGGTACTGCCAAGCCATTCCACTTACAGAATATCACTCAACCAAATCATCAAGCAATGAGTTGCTCAAAAAACCAACCCGATCAAATCAGGCAAATCAGCGGACTCAAAAACAACACCAACTGCCCAGTGATGTTGGAAGATGAACAGGATTTCCAAGGAAAAAAAAAACGTCATTTGAATACCATCATTGGAACTTGGCCTTAACCTTGGCTTAAAACTCACCAAGACACTTGGGTATTGGAAGGAAGCCATCTTGCTGACACAAGCGATGCTGATATTTGGAAGGCACGGTGGGTGAATATCTGAAGAGAGAATTTAAATCGCCGCCACCTCAGTGGAGGAAACTGACAACGTCAACTATCCCACAATGGGGAAACCAAAAAACACCTGTTCAAAAAACCATGGTTAAAGTTCCAAAAATGTTCAAGAAGGTGATCCTAACATTCCTAACGGTGGGTAAAAACCACCAAACATATGGTGTGTGTTGGTGTCTATCTACCAAACATATCCAAACATCTGGTAAATATCTATCTATAGGTATCTATCTACCTATCTATCTATCCCCATCCACCTTGCTTCGTTTAAAACCGAGGCTCTGCAGCTATCAGAGTTGACTCCGAATCGGAAGAGTCATCCTGATTTTGAAGAAGCCAATTTGGAAGGCCAATTTGGACAAATTTCCCATCAAAAGTTGAGGCCAAGCAAAGGCACAAAATCCATATCCATTTTTTTCGAAAAAAAAACTTTTGGAGAAACTAAAAATATCATGAAGGTGAACTGGTTGGTGTATGTTGGTGTTATCTTGCATACTGATTGGTAAGCTGATGAGAATCCTTGGGTGTATGTATGACTAGTTTTGGCTTAGTTGCTTGTGGCAAATCAAGAAGGAGGGGGGTTGTTTTCACAAACAGTTTCGTTCTCAAAAATGGTGCCTGGGATTTTACTTGGTCTATTTTTTCGTTAGAATTAGGGAGGGATTTTATCGCCATATATGGCTCAGCTATCGTTGGGATAAAACGACAAAGGCTATTTGGCCCCTGCTTCCTTGAGATTCATCCAGGTTTATGACTGACAGTCCTTTTGGCGACTTGGAAGACCTTTGGATAATATGTTCCGATGGCTGAGATTTATATAATGATGATAGATCTATGTATAAACATAAATATATGATAATTTGGACCCACCCCCGGGGCTGTAACAGTCAGCACAACTACCCCCCACAAAAAAAACACCCCAAAAATAGGACTTTAAGTGCTTAGGGTCAACTGGGTATGGGTTTTTCATTCCTGATTTCAAGTGGCACCCTTCCCAAAATGACTCTTCAACGGGTGGTTTCAACTGCAAACCTTCCCAAATGCTATCTTGAAGCGGTGGTTTCAACTGCAAACCTTCCCAAAGGCTATCTTGAAGCGGTGGTTGCAACTGCAAAGTTTCCCAACTGCTATATTGAACCGGTGGTTTCAACTGCAAACCTTCCCAAATGCTATCTTGAAGCGGTGNCGGCCCTGATTGGGGGCTCCAGTTCTGGTGTTGCAGCTATGGAATTGGAAGTTTTGGATTTGTGTTTCCTCTTGGGTGTTGGCAGGTGTGGCCTTGAATGGTGGCTCCATTTCTGGGGATGGTGGGCTTTGGAACTGTGAAGTTCTGGGATGATGGCTTCGAACAGCTAATGGAAGAATCTCCAAATTCCCAATTGAGGATGCCATTTTTGACCTAAATGTCAGTTGGCTTTTGGGGTGCTCATTTTTTAGACCCCTATAAGCTTAGATCTGTTTTTCCACTGTTACAGCTCGGGGGGTGGGTCCAAATGATAATATATGTGTAGATGAACCAAATTGGACCAAATGGAATTCTAAACATCATCAACACTGGGATAACATGTGAGATATTCAGAAGTTGCGTAATGATTTTGGGATTCAGGACTTCGTGAAACTTCTTTAATCAAGCTCTGATCTGGAGAGCCTGAGCTAATCTGAACAATTCTATCCTTCACAAAGCAAAGAAAAAAACATCCTTCACCGGTCATAAATTTGAATCAAAAACACCCTCCAAAGTCATAACTACCAATCAAAGTGATATCATCAAGGTATAACTGTATGATCATAACTTGACTTCACCACGGAAAGTCAGCTGACATTGGATTTTTCTGGTCAACATTTTGGAACAATCTTCGTACCAAGCCACATGAAGCTCCGAGCTACCATTCCAAAGTCGTGGGTCGATGGATAATTTGCGCAACACAATGCAGTGCAAACAACTGGAGAGTTGAAAAGGCTCCATCATGGCATCACCTGCCGTTGAAACCGTTGAAACCCAAAACAGTTGCAAAATGGGTTGAAATATTGCCTCGATTATTTTGGAATGAAACAAGTTTGGGTGGGCTGGTAGGAATGGAGCTCAAAACAAGTAAAAAAGTGACTACTGATAGAGATGGTTTTCCTGCATTTTGTTCCTTGAGTTTCATGCATATAAATTCTGCGCCATAAATTCAATGACCGTTCCTGATTAGTTGACAACCTCCCCCCCCCATCATCATACTCTGCAAATATGACATTCGTCCCTTAAAAAGAAACATGCAACTGGCAACCTTGAAGGGAACACATGCAAAATCCATGCCTGCATTCATGGCCGCAAATGAGCCGAATCCGCCACGTTCAGCATGGAGACGTCTCAAACTTGCCTTTTTCCATGATGGAAGTGGAAACTGACCCTCTTAGTGATCATCAACACACACACACACACTGAAAAACGCAAGCCGCATGCCTTTCAACATCAACAACACTCAAAGGAATATAGGCACATCCCGGCACAGATCTGAAGCAGGAAACACATATGACTGACACAACTTGTGTAGCAAAATCGTGCAACAAAGACATCAAACCATGGCGCATCAGCATGAGAGATATTGTCTACCCAACATACACTATATGACTATATTCCATGCCACGCAGTAATCGTGACATGGTGGCATGATGTCTCATGATTCTGTGGCCAAAGCCCTTCGTGTTCCATGATTTTTTTTGCCTGAAACGGTGAGACACACATTGTGGAGAAATCGACGAATTACAACATCGCCTTCGGAAAACTAAAGCCATTCAGTCCCTCTTACAAGGGGGAATGACATGAATCGGAGAGATACTGCCAGATACGTTTTACGCTCTGTGGCTTTGCAGGCAGCCGGCTCGTCAGTCCAAATGGACGAAACGCGGCAATGAAATGGCTTTGACTACCTGGGCCGAGGATGAAATCAATGGACGAACACGCATTGCATGGCTTTCGTGGAATCTTGCTACAATCATGGTCTTGATGTGCCAGCCCTGAAGATCCGTGTCAAATGAGGGCTCAGTGTCACATGAAAATATTTGCAGAAATTGGGAAATAACATGAAACATGGTGAGAAACTTACCTGCTGAGTTGACCCTAGAAAAGAAGTTTAAATTTTTTGCCTGTTCATATTGCGGGATTCCCACCCTTCAAAAAGTTTAGAGTTTAAGCGTTCATCGGGGAAGGAAACAAACATCATGGAGTTGAGGTGCTGCAAAGTCGTTGATCGCATCATGGCAATTTCCATCTGCGCCACGCTAATAGCACAGCAGAGCGGTGGCGCGTCCCGGTGGACCCGGTTCTTCATCGAGCGCAGGTTTGGCCTTTGGAGTTCATATGGTGGCTTAGTCACGCAAAGCGAATGGTGATGAATGGTGCCGAAATGCGCCATAATAAGAGTTCAACACTTGGAATCGTGGAAGCATACAAGGTGACAAAATAGTTTTGTGCAATATCAGTATTTGTTTAGTAATATGTTTTCTTCTCATTCAAAAACAGTGTCCATTGAGATCTACAACCACTTCAACTCCCAGCGAAGGCCTCCAGTTCCACCACTACAAGATCTCGCTGGTGATTTTCAACCAGGGGTTCGTAGTTCTCATCTTCGGTGTTCTGGAAGGTGAATACGGATTTGATGATAGAGGCATTGTTTCTGATGATGTCATAGTAAGCCCAATAGTGACCTCAACCAAACATTCCATTCCAACACTGGCAAAAAAAATCCCAAGTTTGCATTTCCTTTTTTTTCCAGCTGATAGATCTAACCTCCAAACAAAAATGCTGGCAACTGGAACGTTGTTAGCTATTTTGTCTATTGGTTCACTATACATCACTACGCTCTGGAATTTCATCGGCACTGGATTTGTTGCCGAGACGCCCAGAAGAACGGCACAAATGGCGATGTAGCCTTGGATGCTGCTTTGAAAATCAAGCGGAAATGGCTTTGACGGCGAGGCTTCACAGGTTGCAAGCGCGGTAGTTTTTTACAAATGCCTTATTTAGAGACTTCGCAGGATTTTTCTTCTAAAAGTATTCCAGGTGTTGTAAGTTCCGCTCGACACAAAGCCGCTGATTTCACACTGGGTTTACTTCAACTGTTTGGGGTCTATGTTGGTGTATATAATTCCGGGGGGCCCAAAGCAAGGTGCAAAAATAATGTACAGTATATTCTCTGTAGCCCATGATGTCTGCAGACAAGATGCCCACAATATGGAGGACGGCTTGCATGGCTGCTGCCATGATGTCCCAGCGGACTTCTGGCACAGGCCAAAAATAAAAATGCCAAATAAGTGGCCAAGTCCATGGAATCTCTCGAAATGACTCCCACGATGCCATGAACCATCGCACGTGACTGGCAAGAAACCCGGTGCTCAACATTCCAATAAACCAATTTGCCACCACGAACCCGGAGGGAAACCAATAGACGAGGAGTACTGTTTCGGGAAGCCAAGCACAAACAAAACACAGGTCCAGTCCGTCGTTGTTGCAGGAGTACACGAAATTTTGGATCGATTGCGCGAAGAAAACGACCATCACGGAGGGGATGTACTTGAGGATCCTGTGGATGTGATTTTTTTTGGCATCTTCGACTTCATAGAAGTTATCAAAGTTCTTTGGCCTTGGTGGCACCGCCTCTGGGAGAGAGAGCAGCAGGCTCATGCATCCAAAAGTGCCAAATTGAAGAATCTGAAAAGGACTTTCCTTCCAACTCAACGTCAGGGCCGCATACAATTGAATGCAGGTCGAAAAGAAACATTCCCAAAGGTCACTCTCCCTTTGCTCCAGCAACTCCTTGGTGGCAAATCCACGCTGCCAGCTCGGGACAAAGGCCAAGGCACCTTGGGCCTGGAGGCCATCCCATCCACTGGATTCGAAGCTGAAACAAAGGCCGAAAATCATGGCCACAAAATAGAACGGCTGGCCATTCTTCAAGAATGTCGTGACGGTGATGGCGTCAAAAAAAGGTTCCGCCAATATGCTTAAGGCTGAGATGGCCTATTTGAACCTTGAAGCCATGAAGTCGTTGGATGCCCGCCGGCAACACCATGGAAAGCCTAGGTTGCCGTGGCGAAATGGCCCATCATCCCTGCAACAAAGCTGATCGGGTGGGTTGACATCAGGTGCTGCTTCATCTTCATTTTGCCGTGCTTGGTGGCTGTCGCGCCACAACACAATTGCGGCTGGCAACAAACCAAGCAACCTGTAGAGGACTCCCACCAACCATGGGTTGGGGATGCAGGAATCCGCAGCAACTGCTGCCAGTTTTGCTTTCCAGCATGACTTGAAGATGTTAAACATCAGCCAGACATAAATCGGCGCTCCAGCTCCTCGCCCAAGGTGTTCTTCACACCATGCGGTGCAATCCTGGGCTTCCGTTTCGTTGGACACCACATCTGTGTTGTGAATGGACTGGCAGCTCGAAGGAGCGTAGTCCAATGTCAGATTGTTGCGTTTGGCGTAGTAGAAGCGTTCAAAAGTATAGTTTATATCCCCAAACCTGACCTCATCGCAGCTTCTCTCGGTCGATGTCCTGTTTGGTGCCAGCCAGCAATCGAGTTTCGGTCCGACAATTGATGAAGCGATGGAGCCAAAAAAAACGATCCCACCAATCAAAGTGACCATCCATCCGACGCATAGACTCATCAACCTCAGAGGCTCCATTCCCTCAGGCCATGTCATGGCCCTTCTCAAACCGCGCAGTTTTCCGGCAGCTGCCACCGATTCTGCGGTCGACTGTTTTGAGCCGTATAGAACCAGTTTTGACACTTCGCGGATGCTACAGTGAAGAAGTCAAAGCCCCTGAGCATAAGAATAAAAACATCGAGCTGTTCTCCTATATAAGACTGTCGCTCATTCTTAGTGAGAATTTACATCACATGTTCCAGAAATCCTGAAATTGCCGTGTTGTTAAATGATACAGTATTTGTACACGTAATATACATCAATAAATTTGTGCATAATCACAGAACCCTTGTAATATGTACTCGTACACAAAAAAGTACGTATTATTAAATAGGCATAAACTTTGTAAGACATAGATCTTCAAGCTCCTTCCCTAAACTCCCTTAGAAACGCCTTGCAAGTCCGGGTTTCGCCCCTCGGCCGTTTTGATCTGTAATATCTCAAACCCAACAAAAAAACAGCAGCGACCAAGCAACTGAGTGGATGGATGGATGGATGGATGGATGGATGGATGGATGGATGGATGGATGGATGGATGGATACCCAGGTGCAATACTATAATACGATTTGTAACTATATTCATGTACCATATGTATGTAAGCGCATGTTGGGTCTGTGTCACCAAAGTTGTTTGATCCCCTAGTCTATTGCATAGACATTTTTGTAATGGTACACCATGGCAGTAGATAATCATAAAGTTCAATGTATTGGAAGCCGTTCGTGTGCTTGCTTGAAACCTACTATTGCACACTATCAAGTCTTCCCCAGAAAATAGGCACAGGCCCATCAAGGCATTAGTCTTAGTGCTCCGAACAATGGCTACTGTTGCAACTTCAGAAGTGTTTGCGTGAAGCATCCAAATAGGTATGCCTACCTAGTATTTTGAAATGTGCTAAGTGATGGATTACAACAAACACATGCCGTGGTTGACACCACACACTGGAAAAGAGATGCCATGTAAGGTCTATATAAATGTGTGTTGCCCTCAATACATTGAACTTGGCAGTATACACAAATCATCCACCACTTTCACATCGGACCCCGCTCCCAGCACTTTTCCATGGTCCCGATGGTCCATGTTGGTGTGAAAACAAATGAAACGGAGCATTCCAACTGCGACTATCGTCAACAAAAGCAGTAGTCTCTTCCAGTACCAACAGATTCACTGACCAAATATGCGTTCTTTTGGGCTACCATCTTACATTGCATCTTAAGAATCAATTTGCCACAGTGATAGGCTGCCCATCAAACGAGCCAGCTCTCCAGAATAGGCCCATTGATGTAGCATGCTGAATGGCAAGCCAAGTTAAGTAAGGACTTGTAAGATGTGTATATGTCATGCGCGGTACGGAAGCACTTGGATGTACATCATATCAGTTGGAATGATACATCACAATACTATTGAATGATTTACAACTTTCAAGTATAGTTGTGCAATATATATATATTATCCATAAATTGAAAAAATCTGAACTCAGTACAGCACCATATATACTAAATATATCTAAATATGTTTCAGACTCGTAAACCCCTTTCTGAAATAGAGTTCTACGTAAACCAGTACCAGTAGATAGTCATGACAGTAATCCCCTCTGCCCTCCAGTATTCCATTTAACAACGGAACATCCACCACTCTTTGATTGAATTGAAACTTGAAAATGGAACATCTTTGCATGTCATTGATTCTAAAAAAAGTGTAGATGGCACATGTGCAAAAAACATGTTGAAACATGCTGTTTTTATTCTCTGTCAACATAATTTTCTGAAGCTCCTTTCTCAGGTGAAACTTCTGTCATCTAAGAGCTTTCGCAAGCGGCGTACCTGACAAGGGAGAGTGGTGGAGGTCCAGGAGTCACGCCACATGCAACACATCCCTGTATGTTTTGGATCCTTTAACCTGGCTTCCAAAATGCTGATGTTTTGGTTCATTCATGTTTATTCGTTCCCACCATATGGCAAAAAGCTAAACCACCCAAAAAAATATACATGCTGGCTATATCAGGCGCTTGAACATGGAAACACAAAGGGGTTGCAAGGTTGAAAAAGCTCGCAACTGTCACACCTAAAACTATTAAGATAACACCACAAGAGTCCCAAGTGGTACTTCAACATGCTAAGACTGTATTGCTACATATTGTGGTATAATGACTTTTTTGGGGTATGTGTTCCCATCTTCTTGTTGTGGTCTTCCTCGGTTCCAAAGGACTCAAAAACGTGTTTTTGGCCAAATAAGAGCAAGCCTTTCCAAACACTCAACGCACACACACACACACACTGACACACTCGCACAATGATGCCACTGATTGTACAATCATCCCGAACATGCCAATGTGTTCAGAACAATAAAATATCAGAACTCAAAAAAAAACATCTTCCCATCACTAAGCCAGCTAACTATCAATAGCTACCAGCTTCAACCCAGCTGAACAAAAATGCCCAAGCTGTAATCATCTTCGCAAAAGTCAGGCTGATCATGAAACAAAAAACATGTATTATATATAATCATGAATTGTGGAGCTATTTTGGAAGCAAAGAACCTCCTTTTGGGCTCCTAAACAGCTCCTCTGCCGACCTGCCTCGTCCAAGTTGCCAGAACTCGTGTTAAGACGTTGCAGCATTGCTTCAGCTTCAATTCTGGCGGAGAAACGTGGCACGTTTTCTTTTTGTTAAGGCTTTTTGGAAATCACTCGCAACAAAAACAATCAGGACATGTTCAATTTCCACACATAAAACTCCAAGGAAAAATATATAGAAACAACAAAAACATAGCATTTCAAGTTGAGATGTGTTTGTTGTTTGCAAGGCAACTCAGCTGCCTTGAGAGTTCACCTCCATAGGCACGACCTTAAGTAACAGAAACGAACAGTTTCCTTGCGTTGTTAAAAGGGAAGGAAGTTGCATGTGCTGCATGTGTCTATAGAAAATGTTGTTCCATGTATATGTAGATATACACATGTTTTGTCATGTTTATTTAATCTATTTGAAAATATAGCTTGTGTTGGAAAGTAACTGTCTTATCCTGTCTGCAATAGATATTTGTTGTGCTTTTCGCGCATTTGCAACTCAATGATCCAACAAAGTAAGAGTTTCTTATCCTAGGGCAAACTATGGCTGTTCAAACCCTGAAGATTCTTGAAAAAAAATACCAGTGATAGCCACTTCAACTGCGTAGCAAGTTCCTCAGTTGAATTTGCACATAATGGATGACTATATCTGACGTTTCAACGGTAAGTTGTCCTAAGGATGAAACTCCAAGTTGTCATTCCAACTGATTCACACCACCAACCAACATATGGTGTGTTGACATGTCCTCTTCCAAAGCCTTTTCCAATATGTAGCAAACCAACAAGTATAAAATATCGATAATAAATCAACTTAACAATGTATAAGTGGTCTTGAAGTCAACTTGGTGTTTGATACACCATCTTCACTATCACTTCTTGGAGTAGTTTCCTGTCTTGGCAGGGATAACTGGTTCCCTTTCTTTTCCACCCAAAATTTGGGTTCCTTGCAACATAACAACAAGGCCCCAAGGCGCTTTGGGGGTATATAAAACTTTGTCCATCGCAGGCCCTCCGACTCTTTGGGCGGCTCTCCACCTGACTCACCGAAGGTCTTGAAACCTGGACAAAGAATCGTGCCCAAAGTTGTGCGAAAGGAGGATAGGTGAAAATCAAATATTGTTCAAGTATGATCAAGCTATATAAATATATATATACTTTTACGTGTGTGTAAATCAATCAATCAATCATCCTTTTCAACATCTTAAAGTCGCCAAGATTGCCATGAAGGCTCCCTACAATGGCGGTACACCTTAGCCACTTTTCATGGCTTAATCCCAAAATCTCCCGAAGTTCGTACCAATTTAGCTATATTTAGGTGCACCCATGTACCCTAAATTGGGGGGTAGCAAGCCGTTTTCTTTCAGGAAAAAACTATTGTTTGTTTCCAAAGAAATCCTCCCAGCACTTCATTTCTCCGTTCACCTCCTGGCCAGCTGCGCCATTGCCACCTGGCGTTTCATAAAAACCACTTCCAGAAGGGTACCCTCTAGAGGATCACTTGGTATCTACTGCACATGTTTTTACATGTATTTAACATTCTGCGATGTTATCTAAAAACTCCTTGAGAACAATCATGGACAAACAAATGTACAAGGAAATGAACAAATAATTCACTTGAAGATACTTCAAGAAGAGACAATTACCAGTACCATTATCAAGCTAAAATCATCTTCCAAAGCTTTCATCAACTTGAAACACATGTTGTTACCTTGTCCCCTTTTACTGAGCTTTCTTTTTGTTGAGGCCAAACATGAAGGGAATTTAAGGGCCCCCCGTCAATGCCACTGCCTTTGTCAGGAAGTAAGGACAATTTTCAAGGGAAACTATCATGGGCTTCATAACCCCCAAGATCATCACCCCCCCCCCCGGTTGGCATTTGGGTGGGTGGGGAAAGGGCCCCATGAAAACTCCCAGCTTCGTTTCACCTGGCGATGTGGGCGCAGCGTGACCTTCAACTGCACAGCGAGACCTTGGAGGCGAAACATGCAAAGGTGGATGTGGATATGCATTAACCTAGAGACTTCTATATATATAATAGGAAATGCATGAATATAATAGTTGAGTTGAAAATCAAAAAACGCATGCTTGAAAGTTAGGCATCACAAATATCATCCTTTTACTAACCCATCTATGTTTTACCATCAAAATCAAAATTGTATGTTTTTTCAAGTACCCGGTGTTGGTGCTGCATCAAAATTCGCCTCCCTTGAGCCTCCCGACACAGCCGCCTCGGTCTCTGGTTTCGGTGACTGTGGCTCCGGTTCCGGAGTGGGCTCTGAAGTGGATTCAGCCTGGGATCATTTTCGAAATCACCGGTTTTCAGAAATCTGACCAAGTTGAGCCAACCATCTGAAACAAATGGTTCAGTCAAAGATCGAATCATTTCTGTCAAGTATAGGCAGTATAGGGGTTAAAATTGAAAAAACATTGAAGTCTCATCACTTAAAAACTTTGATGCTCTTTTGTGTACTTATCTGAGGTTCACACTTGCACATCCATAGCTGATGATGGGGTCGGCGTACTCCTGATTATGACTTCTTTTTTTTCGCATTTGACCCATCCACTACCAGTGACCTTCGACTTTGTCATACTTTGTAATTAATTGTGACGTTGTCCGGGATCCGGCAGAAACTTTTTATTCTAGAAATGTTGCGGGAAAAAGGACAGCCTGAGGTTGTGGTTGAAGAAACAGGATTTCTTTCAAGCAAGTCATAGGGGAGGCAAGTAAACAAATATGTAGATACGGCCGGCAAATTGGGTAAACATATGTGTATTCATCTGCCCTTTGATGATACAAACAAACACAGCAACCTGCAATACTCAGAATATGGAATCGGAGTCAGCCCCCCATCAAAAAAAAACAACTAGAATACAAGTACTATTCAAAAACTTGGGATTAGCCCTGACATCTTCAAGGACAAACATCGACTCGGCTCCTCCGTCGAGCTTGACTTGCCTCCTGCGGCACTCGGATGGGATGCGGGAAAAAACATCCACACATACACGGTTTTCTGGAGATATTCGCGCCCAGCTGTCCCCCAACTCAATGTTGGGCACACCGGTTGGCCTTCAAAAAAACAAACATTTTAGTAACAGCGTCTCCCATGATCATGTACTTCAACAATGAGTTCGCGGGGGTGCGGGGGTTGCTGCAAGTCACTTGTTGATGTCGATGTTTTTTTCTGAAGAACCCAGTGTATGTAGGTGTTCACATCCATGAATCAAGACCTTGGTGGCACGTTTCCTCTCACCAATGAAGCGGAGCTACCACATAAGCACTTCAAGCCTGTAAGCCTATTGTCTCAAAATGAGAGACTTTCCAAAAGAACATTGGAACATACATCATAATAATCCAACAATATCCACCCTGTCTTTTCTAGGGAGGTTTGGGACTTCGGGAAGCCTATTGACGACTTGAGAGGCTTCAATAACGTCGAATGAAAGTGGTAGGGTGCGTAAGTCATCTGTGAAATTACATGTTGTATATCGGCTCAAAATCAACAAACAGCTAACTAGAGGTAAACAAAAAAACATATATATCTACTATATTGGCTTTATACGGCTGATATCTTTATACTTGATACAAATACAAGGACAACAACCTACAACAACTTCATGCAACTTCAATGTACACCTTGCATCTCCAGTGATCTTCCTCCGCTCCTTGGGTTTTCGAGTTGGTTTTTGACCACCAACCGGTCCGTCCAGCCACGAAAGACCTGGCATGCTGGGTGGAAAACACCAAGGGCGAGTTCCTAAACTGAAAGGAAGTGAAGTTCCGTGAAGTTCACCTTGGGGATAAACTGCCTAAAAAAATTTTGGGATCTGACATTGGTTGAGGCTGGGGTAAGTGTCGCCGTACCACTGGTCACGACCATTTCACCTTGCACCTCGACCTTCATGAGATCGTCCAAAACATTTTGAGAAAACAGGGTCCAAAGCTGCTTTCTCTTATGACCCCTTTGGGAATTACACATGGACGCATATGATTCTTTGGATTGCAAAAGAAGAACTTACCAAAACCCCAAAAGACTTGCCACAGTATCTTACCACACCAAGTCTTGGTGTCAAGAGTTGTAGGTAAGTCACATCCTCGGCTTATATAAATCAAATACACCCCTGAAGTTTATCATGGTTCACCTGAAAATCAGCCCCTGGAAAGGGAGATTCCTTTTGGACACCCTCATTTTCAGGTTCCATGTTAGAATTTTTGGGGGTATAAACTTAAACCCTAAAAAGAAACAAAACCTAAGACCTTAAACCCTAATTGGAATGACCCATGAAAAAAAAAAGGTCACCATCAACTAACCTTTCAGACCATCCACACAACAACCATGACTCATGACTCCATGACTCCATCCTTGATCAATACATCCACCGGTTGGACAACCGCCGAACCACCGAACTCCCGGGGGCACCTTTTTCAACGCCTTTGCTCAAACGTTCCAAGATACCCTGTCAAAGACCATGGGCTTGATGGCTTGCTTGAAAAAAATGTCAGGCTCAGTAGGTTTCACTCGAAACATATGATATATGAGATTGACAGGTAAATGTTACATGTATTTTGCATAATGTAAATAAATATCAATTTCAAAACCATAGGAATTATTGCATTTCAATCACTTTGGAAATGAAATATACTACGCTACTACAGTAAATTGCAACCTGTTTTCTAGTTTCGTGTAGCCGTGTCCTTCTTGTCTGTCGGTACATAAAAACATGGGCACATTGAAGCAAGCATTGACTAGCTTCTTTTGCCCAACCCCAACCCAACCCAAACCAAAAAATTGGGACCTCATCCCAAAGTTTTTTCCATACAAATGCCCACAAGAAATCTCCAACTCCAAAACGCATCTGGCATTTCTCCCAAGACTGTTTAAAGGTGTCCTGCATTTTGACCCCACAAAAGTGCCTGTGGAGACACAGCCGCAAAGTCGTTCCAATTTTTCGGCATCGAGGCTGCCATAGATGGGCCCTCTTGACCTGGTGAGGAGGGAGTGGATGGTTTCTAGTGAGGTAAGCTATGGAGGTAAATGCGAATTCAGATTGTTTAGGCAGTTGATTCAGAAAGAAAATGGTAAAGTTGCAAAAATGGGGGGGAAGAACCTTACTAATCTAACCATCTGATTTTCCGCAAACTATGAGAAAATCAGATGTGCAGCACACATTGTGACATATCAGTGGGCTGTTCAAGGCCGTTGGCATCCCATCATTTTGCAGATAACAAACAATGTAGCGCAGGTAGACCAGGATTTCAGACATTACCAGATGTATGGTGAATTTGAGATACCAACCAGAAAATCCGGGCAATTCACCAGTACTGGGCAAATTCACAAGAGATGTGATATATAGAATTACTAGATATCTGAGATAATAATCTTACCACAAAAAATGGAAATTAACATGGACCCCAAAAAATGCAGGTTTGGAAGATGATTTTCCTTTTCATTTTCAGAGGTATAGAGATGTGACCTGGGCAAACTACTTTAAGTCCTAAAGGTCCTAAACCTGCATGATCAGGGCATTTTGGGGGAACAAATCCCTTACTAAACCCTGACATCAGCTGAGGTCGCCATAATATATGATATGATATGACATGCTGGAATCCTGTTGTATTGAAAACAGCCAAGTGATGCTTCAACACAAAATTGTTTTCAATACAGTACTGATCTCCAACTGGCCAAATTGCCGTACAAAGTTCAAATCCATGACTCTACTACATTTGTGAATTGGTTGTTGTCCATGCAAGAAGTACAAGATGTACTGCAAGCACCTTGCAAACAGCACATGCACATGTTAAGTTGCAGACTGCCCCGTCGAATCTTCCACATTCATGCACAACGTACAAGTATTGGAAACCCATCGAAAGGTGAATGCAACCAACAACAAACATGCAACAGTATGTGAACAAATGCAAACCTGTATCCCGCAATTCAATGTTACCAGAATCCTGGATGGGTTTTGCTTCTCTCTTGTCAAATTCCATCAAACCTGAAAATGAGCTGCCCACATGGAACCAGGCATCAAACCTCTCCAAAATCGAGGATGATTTATATCATCTCGCACCTATCCAAAGAAATAGCTAGCGACATGGCCCCTCACGAAGAACGGGAGAAATCACGAGCATCACCAGGTCGGTCCATCACGATATTTGGCCCAAGCTACCTTGACCTCGTGCTCGATTGCCAGCAGTGCTGCTGGCACGTCGCCGAGGTGCCTACAGAGTTAGGTACAAAAAACATGTTGCTTGTTTTTGGCAGGGGGATTGGAGGTTGGTGATAAGAGGTTCAAATGTTTTGCTACCAAAATGTTTTGGTGGAGGTGTAGGATTCGACAATATCCCTAAACTTGGATTTCAAAAGCCATTCTATAGCAAGCCACCAACATCAACAATTCATCGCCTTGATTGATTCTAATTCTTTATGAGGTGCTACAATCCAGATCAGAAAAAATACAAAACCCTAGATACGCAAACAAGACTATACCTGAAATCGATGGTAAGGGGTGCCATTTAGCAACCCCTTAGGGTTCTTAGACCACACGTTGGAGGGTGCTGGTACAAGTTTGCTTTCTGTCCAAGTTCAATGATCTATATCTCTATACTTGTGAGGATAAATCTCTTGGTTAACTTCTGCATGAGGAAACTAAGGATAACACCAATCATGCCTACATCTTCTAAGACTCCAGTCAAACGAGTGAATCTTGATCACTTGGTACTTTGAATGGAAGTCAAATAATTTGACCCCCATGTGATCTGTATGTTGCTCTTTGTTAAATTCGTCTGTCCTATGAGAATCTGATAATACATGATAATACATGAAACGATCAGAATTGGCAATTAGTTTCAATCAACAGGTGGTTTACACATTCGAATGCAACAATGGTGTTGCCCAAAGGACAATGACCTTCGGGGAAGCCAGAAAACAAACAAACACAAGAGAAAGTGCCTTGGCATCGTCTGACCTCGCACAAAAGATTCTGCGTAAGTTGCACACTGCTTGAGCTCTTTGAGATCATCTCACTTTGTATATACTCTTTCAGAAAGCTTCATCTTGTACACATGCAAGTGTATTTTCATGTGTTTCAAGCTGAAAATTCACCCATACATTGTATAATAACTACATATATTTCTGCATATCACTGATTAACTGTTTAAGAGGATCTCTTCTCCATCAACAGCAAGAGCATCTCACGATGAAAACCACCGTTGACCATAAGCTTCAAGCCTCCGTCGTTGTCCATCCTGATGTAAACCGACCATGGGGATATCCAGTGGGTAGCTAGTCAACCTACCTAGCTAAGGTAACCCCCCAAAAAGAATGCCTTATTAAGGTCTTAATGAATCATTAGTTTCTTCAATGCGGCCTTGTAAAACCCTTACCTGTTGATATCTGCATGGGTCCTTCATTTCAAAAAAAAACAAAAGTAACTCACTTGGGATCGATTCAAAATGATTCAATTGGGCTTCAAAAAGCTCTACTTTGTTTTTTTTCCGGAAACATGTATATCGAAGGATACTTATTTTTGGGGATAGGTGGCAACATCCTAAACTCTAGGGCAACAAGATATACCAACAGCTTTGTACTTCATGGGATTGAAACTTCTTTGAAGCAATAAACACCGAGCTAAGCAGCCCAAAGATATGATCAAACATGGACATTTGGCTGATCTGGCAGCTTCACCTTCAACTTGATGTAGATTTCAACTTCAAAAGAAACAATTGACAAACGTTGCAAGCACTCACAAGAATTCACCAAGAGCAAAAAACATAAATAAAAAAAAACAAAGCATTGCATCATTTCACCGCACCCCCAAAAAAAACATTCAAAGACGCAACAACCAAAAAATACATTCAAACAAAAGCAAACATCCAAACAACCCAAAACACCCCCACCCCACCCCTTACCACCCAAAAAAAACGTGTATATATTGTCTTTCTCATCTCATCTCCTCGGCACGTGCAGACCGGCCCATACCACTGAAGCTGGAAGCACGAATCATCGACTTGGAGGGCTGTGCATCAACTTCCTTAGAGGTTTCCCAGTGGGGCTGGAGCCGGAAAACCAACTTTTTTCAGTTATGATTCAATCATTTCAATCTCCAAATATACTGTATATTGAAATATATATATATTATATACATAGTTAAGAAGCATTTTTTTCTTCACTGCTCCGGAAAAAAAAACGGAACTCTAAGATCCCCCACTCCAGCTGGACGGGAGCGCGACGCCACGGGGGTTGGGATTGGGTACATGTCTTTGGCAGACATTGCTTGGAAGTCTACACCTTGTCTTGACATCCTGGACTAGGGCTTAATAGGTTTTCACCGGCAACTAGGTTTCCATCAGTAGATACAATTTTTGTGTTTGGGTACTACTGATGTACACGTTCAAGGCCCACATAGAGAGATGTAACTTCTAAAACAAGTTGAGATTTTTTGCCCGGTTCGCCATGAGCGGCTTTGAGAAAAGGTGCTGGATTCATTGAGCTCAATATGATTTGATTTGTCATACCCTCCTTTGCCACAAATGTGCTTCTGTTTTCGCCTCTGATGAGCAACTGAGGGTGTTACAGTAGATGAATGAGATGTTGTATCAATCAATACTGTTGCCTGAAGACTAGAAGCCACTATAGTTATAGCCATCGCTATTGCATGCAATGGTATGTCAATACTCCGATGTATCCTCACCATCTTGAAACTACCAAACAAACACATTGAAACAAAAACATAAAACTACAATTATTGTGTGGCTTGAAGCTGAAGAAAACTGCAATCAATGGATGATGGCATGGGATACTGACAGCTGCCTCTTGGGTGTAAACGTGATAAACTGGTTCAAACAGAACAACAGAACTTCGACATGAAAACACTCCACGTCATTTTTGGATTGAACCTTGCAAAACTTGACACTATCACACAAAATCAATTGAGAAAACCAACATGACGGAAAATGGATACAGTAGTTTGTCTCTCTCTCTCTCTCTCTACAAGTTTTGAAAAACCCTGCAGTTTGTTCTTGCCAATCTCACATATATAGACCCCACCAAATCCACTAGAAATTTTAACTTTAGACTTTAAACTTGTGGGGGATTCCTTTTTAAGAAACTTGGCACAAAACTTGGGTAACAAAAAAACATACTATGAGAATCAACCTTTAAAAAACAGCCTTAACATGCCAGTTTAGAGACAACTTCATTCAAATCAACACTGGCGACCTTTGTCGTCCAGGAAAATACATAACCGTGCTGCCACAGCAACTGCTGCATGACAAAGTTTCCCTTTTTTTGTCTCTGTGCGGTACCAGGGTCACGCTGGTCATTGCCAGGGGGTCGACGTTCAACATGACAACAAAGCCTTGGTCCAAGTTCAACACGAAGTGCGAAACATCACAAGGACCCGTTCTGTTGATAAATTAAATCATCATTCATCCCTATAATGGCTTATCATAATCCCCATATAACTGGGGTAGTATAATAACCAATATATAGCAAATGTCCGAGAATTTAATGGTTACTGCTCAAATGCGATCCTGACCATTTGAGAGTAGCAACCATCCTGCAAGAATCCCATCTACTCAGTATATCTCTCTCCATCGCCGGAACAAGGAATCCATCAAATCTACGGTGATGCAGCTGCCAACAGCAGTAGCAAAATATCTACCTAGGAATCTGGCAATAAAATGATTCAACTACGTTTACATAGGCTAAAGGGAAACTCTGCACTTCCTGATGCAAATCAATCTTGACTAAGCGGAGTGTCATCTGACTCACTGTTGGGCCCCCAAGCCATTAAACCTGTCTTAGCAAATCAGCACCACCCTGAAGCAGCATATTCACCGCCTGGGGCGAAGCTCGGGAGGCAAAAAAAGATGGAGAAGTGTCTTGGAATTTTTGTACAACCAATGTGCAACCTAGTTACCATGGCATGGTTTCTACTTCTGATATCCCATGATTTCCCTCAGTTTCTTGTTTTGAACCCTCAATTTTAGGTCCATGGTGCCTTCAGCACCTCTGGAGGACAACCAGCACATGCCTGGTTGTAAAAACGGAGATTTGTCACAGTCACAGAAAGGAACAACAACAACAACAACAACAACAACAACAACAACATCATCATCATCATCATCATCATCATCATCACGATCATCATCAACAACACAAGTGGCAGCAAATCACTTTTTGTTCCAGATTCACCTTCAGAGCTTTATTAAATCTGAATGGTTTCAACCTTGATATAGTGAAGGTCTCACCTCTACGACTCTACGAATCTATGGCTGCAACTCAACGACTTGTTGTTTGTTCTTTGCTTCTTTTCTGGGGGTTGAGGTGGTAATTGGAAGCAAATGAAAAACACAAGTTTACAGGTAGAAAAATGTAGAGAATCAAATGAAAATCAATCTTAAATAGATTTTCCAAGCACATGTGGTTTTGGGTCATTAGAAAGAACCACACATCATCCACCAACCATAAGCGCCCGACCTTGACTTTAAGCCTCGCCAATGTTTCTTCACATATCGCCTGAGATTGGCCACTGAGAAACGGCGACTTTCAAACCAACAAAAACTCGACATGCCCATCCGCATGGTAAAAAACAAACACAACATGTTTTTATAGTAACCCCTTGTGGGATTTAAGGTTACCAACAATGTTTGCCAAACATGCATGTTTCAACTTCCCTTACCCATAGGGATGCCATAGTCTGCCATAGTCACTAATCCAATATTGTTGGCTGGGCTCCGGTTATATGGTGGGTGGTTTCATTCCTGGTAATTTCTGCTATAAACCATACTCGCAATCCCCTTTTGCCTAAAGTTGAGCCGAAACGGAAAGAAAATGCATCAGCTAAGTATCAAAGAAAAAAATCCAATGGAATTAAAAAAGTTGGAGGTAGCAAAGAAAGGAATCATATTTTCTCAGCTAGTCCCACTATGTTGTAACAACATAGTGGGACTAGCAAAAAGGTTAGATCTACATCCTGTTCCACACACGTTTTGCATTCCTTGATTCCTTGCTTGGGGTGATCTTTTCCAACTCTGACTGCCTGACCACCCCCTTTTTGGGAGTTTCCTCCTGGGTTCCGAGGCCATCTGTTTCACTCGTTGTACCTGTGGCATACAAAGCCTCGGATGTTTTTGTAAGGTTGGCAAAGGTTTTGCAAAGAAGGAAAGCTCCACAACATCAAATGAGTTAGTTAACCCGAAACATCTTTTCACATCTGTGAACGGAGCATAGTTCAGAAGTTCAGACTCAAGGGTCCCTGAAATCAAATATGATTCATGAGAGTTCGTTTGTAAAAAGTAAAAATTATTTTGGCACTCTTCCAGATTCAGGGCATGAACTAATGTACAAACGATTGTGTTTTCTTGATGATTTTGACCTTCAGAAAAACATCATTCCGCCTGGTATCTACCCCCCAAGTGATCCCGAAGTTCGAATAGCCGAAGAGACAGTGCAGCTTCCTTCAAAATAAATTCAAATGAACAGAACTGGACACAACAAGTTCAACCAGTCTCAAAGATTAGATTTGAAACACGTCATTTCACATTTCACATCACATCATATCACATGTTTATTGCATTTCTTGACATGACTTAGGTCGAATAAATAAACATCAATAAACAATATCCGTTGGTGTGTGTGTGTGTGTGTGCATGCTTCCCCCCTGTGTAGCTATCATTTACATATTTTTCTTCCATCATTTGAAGGGTCGATCCGAAACCTTCAACATTCGCGGAGATTTCCATCCGAGAATGTGACCGGGACATCAACATCATCAACTCATCGCCCCTTGGCCATAGACAGGCGAGGGAACTTTGTCCCGATACAAGGCCTCCAGCTGCGCTTGGAAGAATTCCTTGGCTTGATGCACCGGTGGCAAGCCCTGTGAGGGAGGCCATTTCTGCAACATCGTCAAGGCAATCACCACGCATTCTTCAATGTGTTCATCACTGATGACCGTCAAATCATCCGCCAGCTCCTTCTCAGTGACAATCCCCAAGTTGCACAACAACTTCAAAGCTTCACGCCGGGGAGTGCCAAGGGGTGCTTGACGATATGCTTCAGCCCAGGTGCCTTTTCCTAAGGCTAAGCCATCGAATTCCAAGGTGCTTCCCATAGCATCAAAGACCATGGGCGTTGCAGGTCCATGTGGCACAACATTTTGTGGAACTGGTGCACCAAACTCAGCTGTCCTGCAAGGGTCATTATGTGGAGAAGGTGGCGAAGAATAGCTGGCATATCCAACGTTACTGTCTATCCTCAACGCATGCGTCATCCCTGCTAGGTGGCGCGCAGGCATCGGAGTGCCAGCGTCGTCCCAGCCGCGACGCACCGGGGAGCTTGGGGAAGACTGCCCGCAGCTATCTTTCCTTGGTTCCTGCCCTCGAGCATTTCTTGGCTCTGAGGCTGGCAGCGCTTCGGGGCTGCACCTGCGGGGCATGGGAGGCTCCCCCAAGTCCTGACGAAGTTGCAGTACGGTCTCGACCATGACATGCAGCAGCTGCGCTGTTTGTAGCGACGGCTTTGATGTCGTCATGGCGGCATTTTGAAAGCCATCCGTCAGCCGCAGGCGAAGGAGTTGCAACTGCGATTCGTATTCGAGTTTGTCGCAAAACTCGTGAGTAAAATGCATGGCCGACACCTTGGCCGCCATATGATCCATCCGCTCCGTCAATAAAGCCACTTGTGCTTGCAAGCCTTGAAGTTCAATGACCGCCATGGCAAGGATCAAAGAACAAAGCAGCAAGAGTTGATTCTACCTTTGTTTTTAAATAAAAAATAACATGAAATTATATGTTATGTTATTTGATATTCTAAATCACTAAAGAAAAAGTGAAATTGAAAAATATAGTGCAGTGTAGCCATTTGCCTCAAGCAAGTAGAGTTTATATACACTTAGCGTTGCTGCTGTATGCATCATTTACATATTTTTACTGCAGGGCAAGTGTCCATCATCACATTCGGAGTGCACAGGGGCATAAATGCCTGGAAACAAATCCAAACTGAAATCCTTTTTAGACTCATGACTCATGATCTCTCCCGGGAATTTGTCCTGTTTCACATCGACGTTGGGCTGACAAGCAAGCACAACAAACTCCCTCACCACCACTCCCGCAATCTCTGGTTGTTTCTGGGCTTCCGCAACGTTCGTGTCTTGGCGGCGCAACAGGGTCCCCAGAACCTCAAGTTTGAGACAAATGCTCGCTTGGAAGTGCTCTGACTTTATAATGCATGCTGTTTCAAGTCAGTGGAATCTGCAAATCTGCTAGCACCAGCCCACTCTATAATGTCCAAAGCTTTTAGTCATCCCATGCTGTCACTTTGGCACATCAAGGGAACATGCACGCGAATGCTCTTCCCATCTGAAAATGGACATCTCTTCTGGTACGCTAAAGGCTTCCAACTCACTTGCTGGAAGTGTTTCCCCATCGTTGACAGAAATCAAAGGAGTTTTGTTGGTATCCTCCCTGGAACTAAAGTAGATAGGGGTCAAAATTAGCCGGGGCTTTTGTATTTGCATTTTGTAGTTGCATTTACAGCTTTCTCCAGGGGGAATTTCAACCCCTCTTGCAGAGGAGGGGCCTGAGCAATTGTCCCCATGACCATTACACAGGTCCAGGAGCGGTATGAAAAATGGCTAAAGCAGTGTTAATCAATTTCTGGTTGTTAACAAAGTGCAAAGAAATCTCATGAAATAGACATAAAAAATCCAAGTGCTCACCCAAATCTATGTGAATCTACTATCTACATCATGTTTTTTTTTTTTTCTGTGTGGCATTCCCAAACGGAAAAACCTCCAGTTTTTGCACATCATCACATTCTCCGAGACACTGTATGGGCCCAGGGCTGATCACTGTCCGCTCTTCCCTTGGCTCGGCGAATGGCTGGAAAGATGAGTAGATGCATTTGGCCAATAAAAACTGAGAGGGTTTTCAGCTAACTATGTTTTAAGATGTTTTAATTATGAGGTTTACCCTGAAAAGGTACTAAGAAAACAACAGGAACCAACACGGTGGAGGGCTCTCTTACCTCCATCCTCCTGACAGTTGAACATGTTAGATACCAAAGCTCTTTTGCTGGAAAAAACACAAGCGAATTTAGAGATATTTCTTACCAGCTTGTATCTGATTATTAGCAGCTAGTGTATTTAACAAATGAACCAAAACAATACAAAACACAAAACTAACCTCAAATCCTTAATGTTTAGATGACACTTGCAAAGCTTCTGTGATCTTTGAAATTTCACACCTCTATTAAGACTTTTTGTTGACGATTCTGAGCTTTCAAGTATCTTGTTTCCAATGTATCCTCCCGATGTTTCATGGATCTTGCTTTTTCTCGTTTGGCGTTCCTGCTGGTGGTCGTCAAGTTTGGTGAAAACCCAACTTCTGTGAGACATCCTGCCCTCCAAAAATGCATCCCGACGCACGAATAGGCGAATAGGCGCGTCGCGAATACGATCTCTGAATAAGAATGGCCAAAGGAAAGCACACAGTCACGCAGAAAAAACACATGCTTGATTGATTTATGATAAATCACAAAAAACATAAAAGTAATTACACTACTTTCAACAGTACCACTGCTGTTGATCAGCAACATGTCATGGCCAATCAGTACACCAGCTTTGTCTTGGAACATGGGGCTCAACTCACTCCTTTTCACTGAAGGGAATCTCAAGCACATAGCACCTGATGGGAAAACCATGGGCCAAACAGGATAAATCATCCAAGGGCGCTTAACATATCCTGAAATGGAAGGGGAAGCTCACCTTCCCAGGCGCGTTGTGAGAGAATATGCTTGGTTTTGTGTTGTTTTGTTTTTGAAAGGGTGTCAGTTCTTTACAAAGTCACACTGTTGGGGGGAGGCTTGTTACGTTCAACACAACATGCTCAACATACCATATACAATTTCAAAAGAGCAAGCGATTCCCAGTGCCGGAGGGAATCATAAGAAACACCCACCCAAACATGTAGTTTGGTACCAAAGAACGGCCTTTACTAGTGCCTTCAAGAAACATTTCGATTGTTCGATACATCTTCACAACATTATGGGTTGTAAGCTTGTACTTCAACCACCGAAACAATGGCCAAACAATTTGAGTTTGTCAAGTCTTGCAACCCCGCCCCACAACGTCTACATGATTTTTGGTCCCACAACAGTCTATAAACATTTCCGTACTAGCTTCCACAGGAAGCATCCCCAAACCACATGTGAAAAAAAAGTGATGAAAATCCAAAGTTCAGTTGGTGGGTTCTACCCATCTAGCAAAATATGAGCCAAGTAGTAGGGAATCTTCCCCATCTAGAAGGCTTCAAACCACCCTAGTAGTGAAGTTTTGATTTTCAGCCCCTTGGCCACGAGAATCTAATCAAAACCTCCTGTCCAAACCCAGAAAAAAACAAACCTTGCCTTGGCCCCCGCTATGCTGTCCATTCCTCCATTGGACGCCCTTCACTGATAGCCTTACGAATCATTGCTTGAAGATTGGCCTCCGCGGCACTGACGGGATTGACAATGTTTGATGTTTTTGCCGCCCCTGTGCAGCTTTTGTGAGAAATCTGCTGATTTTGTGTGGGTATTCTTTTCAAATGAAAAAAACAATGGAAGTGGACAGGACTTTTTGTTGGGGCTGCAACTTTCAAATTTGTGTCATGTTCCATATTTGACTGAACCACGTTGGGGGAAGGATCTGATCTGCCCCCCTCCCCCCCAATACTTTCAAACAACACTTGGAAACGCATCTGATCCACTAAGACTCTTTCCACTTGCCAACCCTTGGCAGGATTGCTGCTGAATGTTCACCTTTGATGGAACAAAATCATCAAAATCAATGGAAGTGGAACAAAAACACAACTCACAAACTATAACATCATCTTCCAACTTCCAACTTCCAATTTTATCCAAAGCAGGTCTTAGAGTTTTCAAGGTTGAAGGGAAAAAACATCATTGATCTTCCTCCATTGGGGCAAATCATCCATTGGGCAAACTTGCCATTGTGGAACGGAAATTGCAGCTATGGATTCTGCCCTGCTAGCTGCTAGTATATGATAATTGTATATTTCACCCACCTTACAAGGCATAAAAGTGACAAAACACAATGTGTATTTCAAAGTCATGACTCCTGCAGTTTTCTGTTGCTTTTTTCTTTGGGCGCCACCTTCCAACCCCATGAGACCTCACATCTCTCCATGCTGGTATCCCATCCCCTGGGCCTGCAGCTCACGACGGACACGTTCGGCACCGGACTGCAAGGCTTCTGCCGCAGCCTTACCATGAAGACCCACCTCAAGAAACGCGTGTTTTAGGCCGGAAAAACTATGCATCCGGATATATCATGTTACATGCGTGTGCGTGGGTGTGTGTGTGTGTGTGTCAACATGTTGGTTGCGTGTTGTTCGCGGAAAAGTAATTTCATGATGATGATGATGATGATGATGATGATGATGATGATGATGATGATGACGATGAAAAGTAATTTCATGATGATGATGATGATGATGATGATGATGATGATATTACGGTATAATATGAAGGAAAGGACGAATGATTCATGTAAAATCAAAAACATTAGATAAAGTGTTCGAAGCCATGCAAGTTGCTCAGTCTTTTGTTGAGGACAAGGAACAGCTTCTGGACATCCTTCACCATGCTCTGGTGCTTCCATTCCTGCGGCGACTATAGAAACTAGAAGCGGTGCATGTTTCTGTGACATTGCGAGCCCCTGAGATTTATCTGAATTTCAAAAACAAAATGCATTCATGAAATACAAACGTGAACCTTTGAACCTGTCTTCTTCTCAAATCTGCGCTGAGCAAACATGGAGAACGTAGCTCAAAACTGTGCAAATCAAACCTTCTACTTACATACGAATCCATTGCATACAAATCCAAATTCATCATAATTCATCTGCTGTCTCACATCCGAGGCCCTGTCCTTTGGGTTGTGGAATGAACTCTTTTGGCTCCTCTGGTTTCTGTCGGCCTTTTCCACCACCCTTTCGCTCACTGTCACGACTGTCTCTGCGATCTCGCCCACGACCACCATCACGACCACCATCACGACCACCATCACGACCACCATCACGGCCACCATCACGGCCACCATCACGGCCCCCATCACGGCCTCCATCACGGCCCCCATCACGACCACCCCGATCATCCCGTCCCCTATCATCACGTCTGCGGTCATCTCGACCTCCTCCACGGTCATCACGGCCACGATCATAGCCACGATCACGGCCACGGTCATCACGACCACGGTCGTCCCGTCCACGAGAACGTTCGCGGTCACGACGATCTCCACCGCGGTTGTCACGGGTGTCACGGCCACGGTCATCACGACCATCACGGCCTCCACCTCCGCCTCCTCCGCCTCCTCCTCCTCCACGAGGTCCATCTTTTCCTTCCTGACAAGGCGGCGGCAACAACAACAACAACAACAACAACAACAACAACATGATGAAATAGCGGTTTACACTGTATATGATACGGCCGTTTTGATTGCCTATTCCAAGTATAAAAGAGAAACAATGGTGATACATGATACAAATATATCAATCACCCCGGTGCATATGAAACAATCTCTTGGCAGGTCATGTCCAAATGCCCCCCCATTGTTCATAAATTTTTCCTGCAATCCAACCATTATAAACAGAGCTACTCGTATTCACAGAGCCACGTACCTTTGCACAAACATCATCATAACATCACAAACCTATAAATATGAATCCGCGTAAACTACTGTTTGTGTATATCAATGAATTAAACATCAATATATAAACATAAACAAAAACAAAGAGATAGACAAATCTCTTAAAGCAAGTCAGCATGTTAGACTGAGAGGATAACTTGTATGTCTAAACTGATTTAAGAGATATATACAAATCAGATAATGAACCATGATGACAACATGTTCTTTCAAAGTAATCCCCATTTTTTTGGTTGGGCCCTCAACACCCATGTGCTGTTTTTTTTTTTTTCGAGGGTCCTTCCCTTCATTCTGCAAGCGTTCGAGATAGCTTCCCTTACCAGGACGCCCGGGGGGTCCCAATGGTTCACCATTGGCCATTTTCTTCATAATCCTTGGGTATGGAAGGCAAGAGTGCTAAGGGCTAAGGATGAAATTTCAGGATCTTGATCTTGGAGGATTCACTGGATCAACTATCATCAACTAGCCGTTTTGGTACAGAAAAGCTGCTTAAGAAATAGAGAGGTTAGTTGAAAATGATACATCTTGCGTGATCTTGCGTGCAGATTTTGTCTCATTTTGGATTTTCCTCTAAATCAGCTTTTGGATGTCCAATCAAACAGCCGTCATAGGGCGCTAAATCGAAGCATGGATGGCATGTACTGTTGATGGGTGAAATATTCAAATCCCACATTTGCCTGATGGGAAGGTCATCATTATCCATCAAAACAATTTCTGGCCAAACCTATGAGAAAACAACATAATCTGATTTAAACTCATCTTGGGAACAATCATCTCAACACAAAAAAAACACCATTCCGTATTGGCTGAGGTCCAACTTTATTGAATAACTATTGCACACAAACCTTCCAAGTTGGACCGGAACCATGACAACTGCGTTCGGTGTCCACGGTCCAGTTGTACAGCTCCCCCACAACCAACTTCTAAAAAAGGTCGATTTTCATTCCCTAAGTTTAGATCCAAATCAACTATGGAATCAAAAACCAACCATGGAAGATTTTCACGCCCAGTTCTCAAGACAAAAAGTCATCTACCCTCTGTATCTTTGTAAGCTTAACATAACCACCAGCCGAAAACTGACCTCCACCAAGCAACATCATGGCCGTGGCCGACGGCTTGCCGGAGCATTCAAAATGTCTCTCCAAGTCATAATAATACCTGGGAACGTCTCTCCAATGGCTTGGCGGATGGTGGTTCGGCCCCCTATTCGCCAACCCTGGTATTGCATCTTTTTTGCTTGTGAAGCTGTCTTGGATAGTTTTATATATATATATACATAAATTGTTGTTGAATCAAATCTTAACTTTGACTCCAAATGAAAAGTTTTTCTCTGGAGGAGGAATCACAAAAACATACAGCGACAACATCTCTGCATATTTCTCCACCAAGGTGCTCTTCTTGCTTTTCCTTGGAGCACCTTGCTAAGATATCTGAGATACTGGTTTCGGCCGTCTTGTCAAGCTTGAACTTTTCCTTGGCTGACGCAACATGTACAGTACATTAGTTCCACCAAAAAACATTAAAAAAAAACAACAAATCGGATCTAGATAGGAAACATTCATAGTTTTTTTTTGCGGACATGTTTTTTGTCCAAAGCTTTGTTTTCGGGCAGAAGAACACATAAACAAACAAAGGGAAAAATGTACGTACTGCCCCATTTGCACTGCTTTGTTTCCACTAAATACTTCATCCTCTTGTCGCGATTGATCGCCACAAATGTACCATCTTCAATCTCCTTCATCTTGGTGACCAACATACCACAGGGAGATCTTGCCTGGATGGATTCGTTGATAGACTTGCGTAGTTCGCAGGTACATACGAGATATACGAGCATGAGACTACATATTGGTCATGCTCCAAGCCATGCTCGGATAGGAAAGAAACTGACGTAGTAAGGTGAGACGATACAATGCAAATATCTTCTGATTAAAACATTGCATTCATCATTTTCTGATTCATTAACTCTTTCTCAGATCCATTTGTTTCTGAATTCTGCATTTTTCCAGGAATGACATTCAGCAAATCAGTGATCCTTTTTCATCCAACTCACATCTATGTGCTTGGGCCTTTTCCATCACCTCCTTCAATTTCTTCAAATCTTCCTCCCATGTATCTGTACGTTCCTGCAAGGCCCCGATGCTATTCCCCGGTTCCCCTTGGACGTTAAGGAAGGTACATCTTCTATGTCACAGGCGCCCACATTTGCATAAGACATATAATATGTAGGAAGCGTACGAACACATGTGTTATGTTAGAAACATTGTTTTTCGAAATTGCTCATCAAACAAAAGAAATGAATATGCAATAGATGCACATATAACTCCAAAAACATCATACACAACTATACAAAATACATTCAAAGAACAAGCTAAAACAAAGTTGATACTATCGCCTTTTGAACTTGATGTGATTTTTCATCGCTATCTTTGAACTCTGCCATGGCTCACAAATGCCCATCTTCAGTCTTTAGTACAGCTGTTGTTTTTGATGGGTGCTTCAACCGAAGGAACAACAACATGTGAAACAATGATCTTTGGCAGGTATATGAAGAGAAGTATACTTACATGATATATTTATATATGTACATAAATATAATTGTATATAATAATAAAAAAATATATATATATATCAACAATAACGAAGCAGTGCCGCAAGAGTGCACCACCAACCTTCACCATCCAAGTAATCATTGAATGAAAGTCTACCAAACATCCAATCACATTTTTGTTCATCAATCTCTTAGATTGCCAACCACCACCACCAAACACCAAACACCATGGAATCATCCACCGATTCGAACGCGCCTTCATGAGCTCGTTGAGCTTCTCCACGTGGCGCTCCTCAACGTAGAATTGATCACAAAGCTCTCGAATGTCTGGATGGATCCTGTGAGCGAATCATTGGGGTGAAATCCAAGGAATGGAATGGCGAACAAAAAAACATCTTCACAGCCGCTCAAATGGAGAAACACATATGGGAAAACATGAAACACAGAACTATGAACAAAACATGTTGGTTTCCGGAAACTGCAATTCATTATAGCGCTATAAACATGTTTCTGTTGATGTCATTATAATTTTTTAAAGGAAAACTCAAGAGGATTTGCTGTTGGTTCCTACAACTTCTTACTTCAAAATATCCAAAACCAACTCACATGTTCTCACCTGTGAACCTGAAATGATTCCAATGCATCCTGCCTGCCATGTTCTGAGATGTATCCACCATCCATACCTCCGCGTTTGGAAAAGCCACATCTCCAACAGTTGAACCTCACGAGTCGTCAACTAATGCCACATCTCTCAAGTCAGTCATTTTTTGTAAGGAACCAACCATTGCCCTCCATCAGAAAACCTGTTTTGAACGTTGAAACCTGCAAAGTTTGGAAAACTGAAACCCCAAAAAATATACAAAACATGGCCCAACTGGATCCCTTATGACATTCATGGCACCAACCCGTGAAGGGCAGGCACAGTTGACTGAGAATTCCCCTTAGCCAGCTCCCCACCTCTTAGGTGCCAGCGTTGCTATGGAGGTGGTTGGATCATCCGGGCATCAGGTTGATGGTTGTGTGTAGTTTTAAGATATCTTTCATATGGCGATATTATATGTTGTTTTTTTTGGGGGGTAGCCATTGAAACCCCATGATATGCAAAAAAAAAGGTTTCCAAAAATTGGCATGTCGAACTGGAATTCGTTGCAACCGCAACCCCCAAAAAAAAACAGCGAAAAAAGGTACGAAAATCCATTTTTCCGAAGGAACTTGGAGGCGTAAACATTGGCTCCGCAATTCGGGCATGTCCAATCTCCCGGTTTCAAGCCGGGTTTGATCTCCATTTTCTTGCCTGCCGGTGGCTGGAAGCTCGATTTTCACCATCCGGGAAAGTTAGAACATTGACATAAAAGAATCTGAACATGCCAGGCACATCACACAGAAGAGGATGACTTGTACCCAATCATACCCAGTCCATTCATGTATGTGGTAAATTCATTGATTATGGTTTATCAAACACAAGTAAACCCAAATGTCTCCTCCAATCTTGATGCATTCATAGTTAATAAATATTTTATCTCTTAAGCTCAACCTCTTGGGGATTCGCCCCCCCCAAGACGTCTTTCTTAACAACCAACATCAATAGTTGGTGGTTTCAACCCCTTTGAAAAATATTAGTCAAAATAGGACATCTTCCTCAAATAGGTGTGAACATTAAAAAAAAACATATTTGAAACCACAAGGTGGGCCCCTACCAATTAGAAATTTCTGTTATAACCCCTATAAATGGCCTTATAAATGGGCTTCAATGGGTAACTGGGAGTTATAACATGTTATACACCCCGGAAGATTAACATGGAACCTGAAAATGATGGTTTGGAAGATGATTTTCCTTTTCCAGGGGGCCCGTATTCTCGGGTTCTATGTTAATCTTCGGGGGGTGTAACTTATAACCCTATACTTATAGGGATTTCAACCACCATCCTCTGGGTTTCACTACGTTTCTTGCGGAACACCTTCTCCAGCAGCTGCGCCAGCCCCATCACTGCCAGCTCCAGCGCTGGGGGGCGGAGCTGGTGGCCGCACCGCCGCAGGCAACGCGGCCATCTGTGCCATTGGCAAGTTGCCTAACCCAACGGGGTTTCAGGGAGGAAACCGAGGGTTCGCCTGTTGATTGGTAAAATTGTTTGGGGTAAAACGCCAGTTGAGAGCTTTTTTTGGTACTTACCAGGTCTGCTTATCTAGAAAAATCAAGTTGGATGGGAAGGGAATGCCAATACCATGCAATACCTTGAGGGTTTAAAAACCGTCCATTGGAGGGTGCTGGTCGCATTCTTTGGAGTGGTTTTATTTATCTCAAGTGGTGCTGGTCGGATTCTGCCGGCCGAAAACTGGTGGAATCTAAAGGGTTGATCAATGAGGGGAACGTTCATTACATGTGCCACATGTTGTATCAGTGTATGTCAGCATCATAAAGCCCGGCCAACATTTGTGTCACTGCTGGCATTCCCGTGGTGTCTACCACCACGGATGATCCAACTTGGACATGTTACTGTTGACTCACATCTGCTGAAAACAAAATCTGGTTGGCTGGATGTGGACCTTTCATCGAGTTGCAGGAAGGTGGTGATTCATATATAGATCTCCTTTTTGAACAAACACACCAAAAGCGCACATGGTAACATGAAAATATATGAACGTAGACGTAGAAGAAAAAAACTGAAGTTGGAAGGAAGTTGGACAAATCACCACATTTATATCATAAATTCGTTGTAAAACTTCCGCCAACAGGTGGTTGGTAAGGTTAAAGTTCGTTTTAAAACTTCCGCTGCCGTCGTTGCAAGTCACCCATTCCAGCCATCATCGCCATGGGGTTGGCAGCCATGGGGTTGGCATTCATGTTTCCAAACCTCAGCAAAAACCAGCAGTTTTTCACCATGGATGGAAACACCAGGAGTGTGTCTAGGAAATGTACACACATGTCATACTAACCGATCTAAACAACAAATTCTTCCCATCATTTTTCCAAATCAAAAAAAATTGGCAAGTCTCGATGTTGAGAATAACCCTGCAATAATATGCACTCATATTTTCCTACAGGAAAACACCCATGGCAACAGATTGGCTCCTCCCATCCCCACGGCCCCACTCTGCCACAAGTGACATCCCCGGGTTGTTCATTCCCATCATTGCCTGAAGCCTGGAAAACCTCAAGCAACAAGGCTTCTTCAACAAGGTGCCGGAGAAAAATCCTATACACAAAACAGGTGAAATGGTAGAGATATAATTATAGAAATATTCCACATGATTAAGGTGTTGAATAGATTTTGGGATGTTTTAATGTACAACCATGTTGTAACATGTCTGGTGCGGGATATGGTCCATCAACAGTAGTACTTGGCAGTGAAGAAGGAGTGAATCCAAACCAAAACAACATGTTCTGGGCCTGATATGCCCCCCCTGATTTGACTCAAAAGTGCGATAAAAAAAGCGCTTCCCAGTGGGTTTCATTTCAAAACGACTAAAAACTCATATGAAACAAATAAGAAGATGTCAGAAAATATAGGAAATGCTTTTAGAATGAGCCCCTGGCAACCTGGCAAAAAAAAATGGTCGATCAGAACTTGGAGTCGGATTCAAAAAACCCGCTGCGTCCCACCAAAGTCTGCTGCTTTCAAACCATGCCACGTGCTTTGGATGTCCTGCATTCCACCGCCTCCTCCGCCCTCTTCGCCATCTTCCTTCGCTGCCTTCTGCTTACGCCCCATGGCCCGATTTCCGCTGGTGCAACTTCTCGGGGGAAAAGTTTCCCAAGTTCCGAGGCACCGATTCGACCGGTGGAAGCAACAGAGAGGTCGACCTTTCCCGGGTGGAACAGGTCGAACAAATGGAGACAAACAATGGAGAAATGGAAAAACAAAAGTCATTTGATTGATATGTTTGTTTGGAAATCTTTTTGGAATTGTCATCAGCCTTTTTCTGCAATGCTTTATTTCAAAGATTGATGTGGCATGCAGCAATGCAGCCCTCATGAAAATACACACACTGAGCAAAAAAGGGCAGCAGGAGATCGACGGAGGTGGTGTATCATCATGACATCATAAGCGGTTGCCATCAAATGTTCAAATGTATTCAAATGTGTCAGTGTTGACCAATCTTTGGTGTTCAATCCACATTTAAAGCTAACGAACCGAAAAAAATGTGTTGCCAAGATATTTGTGTAGAACAACGTAATTATATACATCATAATCTGCCTGGAAAAATCATATCATTTTTGCCTTTCTTGCACACCTCTAGGCCGCCATTTGTCTTCGTTTGTTTTGAAGCCATAGGAACCCCAGGGGCTCCGGGCGGCTCTGGCATGCTCCTCTCATAGCTGATGTCGTAGAGTAATCGACTGCGAGGCCTTGTAACAAAATTTTCATGGTTCCCTCCCTGTTAGGCTGAGCTGGGTGTTTCGGCGTGCAGCTTTTCGGCATTTTTTTGACTCAACCATTTTTGGGCTGATTCTTTTTGGGTGAAATATGTATGGTCCAGTGTGATTATGAAATTTGAATGAATTGTCATCAGTTATGGGTAGATTTACAACATTCACCAATCTATTTTTTCCCTTGGAATAAAGGGACCGTCCTTACTTAAACCAGTTTTTGGGGTAATGCCATGTGACGTCGCTATGATTTGCCCAAGATAAACGTCACCATATGCGCAATGATAGATACTTTGATACTGTTTCAAGAGTTCTTTTTGTAATGATGTCATCTGGTCATATCACGATGGAATGAGGAAACATGGGGAAACAACTGAGTATTTATTCTCCAAAAGAACACCTGGCTTGACGAAGACTTAGTGACTTACTGCCGTGGCTCCTCCCATGGGGAAAAAAGGCCAAAAACATCACAACTCCCAAGGGGCTGATGTTGGGACACCAGTTTTGGATATCTTCCGAAAGTTGCAACTGTTGGGGGTCCGGCTGGATGTAGTAGTTGGGCATGTGCGCCATCAATGCTTCCTCTTCGGATTGCTGCAAGTCTGCAGGACCCATCTTCTCCGTGAGTGTCATGAGTGAGGGCTTTGGCACCTGCATTTGAGGTATAGAATCTGAGGTGAAGGACCTGGATGTGAAAATAGCATGGTCGAAACACTGAAATATCATTCCTAAACTGGGCAAATTTCCGGGGGAATCAGCATCGTTCTTTGAAGGGAATGTCACAATTGAATGGGAAGGTGAATTCGGAAGGGATGTCCATCAAAACCATGCGGAGCTGGTTCTTGAAAAATGTTTTTTGAGGAGGAGACTCTTGACCAAAAAAATAAGAAGTTAAACATTAACATAGCCCTTGAAAAAAGGTGGTTGGCTTTTCTGTTGGGTCCCGGTAACTGTTCAGGGTTTATGTTAAATTCCGGGGGGGGGGGGGTTCATCTGATATTTTGTTTACCTCCTTCTTCCAATCGATGAGAAATAAATGCGAAGATAACAAGCACCATGCCGGAGTGGAACTAATCACAAAACTGCATATAATCATACGGATGGAAGAAATGAGGTATGAGTTGAGAAAGATATAACATGATAAATCCTTGTGTTAATAATACCAACTGATGGAATATTTGGAACCACCAACTGTATCAATTCGATGTTTCCACCAGAAATTCCGATCCAATGGGGTGAGCCAGCAGCAGAAAGGTCACATATTCAAAGTTCACACAAGACACAAGAAGCTTGTGGAAAAAACAATGTCTTATTTCAGTGCATAGTGTAAAAAGAACATTCCCATATGCTCCATATCTTCAAAGTTTAGTCACTAGCGGGAGCCTACCTATGGTGAGAATCCAACAAATCCCCATGTACATCGTCACACCTTCACGAATCATTTTCACACGCATCTGGCAAACTGCTATGCGTCACAATGGTTGGCTTGCGGTCGTTTCACCACAAATACTCTATAGGTGTTTGATCCATCGAAGAGCCACTGACTAAAAACAAAAAAAGGAAGGCAAAAATAAGGTTTCTCTATCAACGTAAATATGATGATACCAAATCCGACCACCCCAATTTTTTTCAAGAATACGCCCTCTACATCTCTTCCCAATTCCTACTGAGATGGTTGCTGGACATGTTGGGGTTGGGCATTGGCATCTTGGGTACTTGATTTCATTCCTTGCGGAAGGCCCTGACCAGCAAGTGTTGGAAATTGGTGTGTATGAAGCACACACATAAACAATTTCTCGAAATACTAAACCACTCCATGATTTACTTATCTTAAAATACATCCTATAAATATGTACCCATATGAATATATATCTAGATTGATATATAGCATATACTTGCCTATTAGTAAATATTCCAATAAAATCAGTTTGTCTTGGACTGTTTCAAAGATGGATCCTGGATCCCGGGGTCCTGCCGTTCTTCAGCCAGGCCCCGGCACTTTGTACAGGTTGTCAGCACGGTAAAAGGCACAAGCTCCGTATATAGTTGCAAATGTGTGCATATATATAAATGTATATATAGATATATTCAATGATAGTAAATATACGTACATTTACATGAAGTTCCATATGCACATAAATATATATATATATATATTATACATGTCTTTGTGCAACACAACAGGGCAGCTCTCTCTCTCTCTCTCTCTAAGTCTCATGTACGATGGAGACTTAGACTAGGCCACAGTTGCACTTTCCTTTTGAAACTCAACAACATGATTGGTTTAGTCTTGAAACCGGCACTGGAGGTTAATACCATTTCCTGAACTCTGTGTTGATCGTTCCAACGAGCCAACCACAGTTTTCTGGCCAAGTCTGTGACTTTGCTCATCACCAAGCAAATTAAATGTACAGCGTATACTTTACAAAATCCTTTACCAAATGTGGTGTTTTGATCCTAATGCACTCCAAATTGGTGGTGTTGAACGGTGAGATTCTAAGCTGCCTCAAGGAGCCTATGATATTCTAAAAGGGTGCTAAAGTGGACACCAACCTTGTAATGAAATTATCTTTGAAAAAACTCCTCCACAATTGATAAATCTATACTGAACACTATAATATCACTCAACCCCACCAACATTTACAAAACGTTTATAGTAGCAATTCTGCTACTTTTCTGTATGGTGATCACTCTTGTCTTGGTAGATCGAATCCAATGTTGTAGCCTGTTGCCACCGCCGCTGCTCTCCGCAGAAATCTCAGTTCTTCATGGGCTGCTCTTCCTGGCCCAACCGATTTAAGGATGATCACCGACATCTCTCTGTTGGCAAAGCTGGTATGATGGCATCCAACAGCATCCGAGATACAACGAGCTTTCTTGTTTGGAAGTCAAGTGGCATTATCCTCCTCTGCCTCTGCTTCTTCCAATCCTCACTGCAAAAAAAGTTGCGCAGCCGTAGCCGCACCCACATGTTAGAAGTATCCACCCTGCAAATTTCAGCTTCTAAGCATCCCAATGAAGCTGAGTGATTGTTACAATATGTTACAATCATATTTGTTCTGAAGCTGAAGGTGATTTGCGCATCAAAATGGAGCGTTTGGGAAGATGATCTAACTGTATCAATTAAGTCTGTTGTGGTTGATGGCCCAATCCACCCAACCACCTGAGATGTGTTTTGGTTATGGTGCTGGCCGGATGTGCACATCCATCAACTGTGTCAAAAAATGCTTTAACCAAAGAGATTGATTTGAGACAAATGTTCAATAAGGCTTGGAACTTGTAAGAAAATCCCAAATCTTGGTTTATCCTGATCATAACCAGCTACAGAACATAAGCGCAATGTACAGTAAACACATCTATAATGTAATTCAATTGCTATTTTTACAGTAATAAAAAAAATACATGCGTATTCAAATGACCATGAGCATGTGGCTATTCATATCATGCCAGTTACATATATAATTTGATGAACATAAGATCTAAATTATCTCATTGGTGTTTTCCAATCTTTTCCCAAGAGTCGTTTTCGCTCAGCTTCTTTGGCTTCCCGAACACGCCTGGTGGCAAATGCTAAATGCAAATGACATTCAAAACATAAAAAAACAGCTGTAAGAAAGAACGGTAACGATACGGTATTTGTAGGCATAGTAGATTCAAAAATTATCAAAACTTTCTTTTTCGGCCTGTCCACAAATTTGTGCTTGTAAGGAAATTGTATGGAAATATGTGCACAATTTATCAAGCTTGCAAGGAAATTGTATGGCTTTCTCTTTGACGTTTCAAGGAGCTTGTTTGGCTGTTGTTGAAGCGTATTTCCCAAGCGTTACAGCAACGTCACATGAACAAGCATATCAATAGCATGAACATCGTCATGAGTGAGGTATGTCAAGTTTCAACTCCTCTTCCCCCAACCATTCCACTTCCAAGCACAGACCACCCAGAAAGCCCAACTCAGAAAACGAAGAGGTAAACGAATTTCGGATAGCAGGACAGCACATGTCGTGTTTGTAACTTTCCAGGACTACAACTATGACGTGCTATGTGCCCAGGGTTCCTAGTCTTAACTAACATTTCATTTCGTCAGTTGAGCCCAAGAAACCATACCCTGTCAAAAGTTTCCTGGGCTGGTTTGCTTGCCGTAAAAGTCTGAGAGACCCCCACTGTTTTTCGAGCTTCTGACGCTCACCTCGCTTTAGCAAGATGATTGTTGAGGGCAGGAAGATCAACCATACCAAGGCTAAGACCAGTAAGATTACTAAGTACTGCCACCACCACAAGCACATCTACAACAATGATCCAAACCTGAAGATGTTCACTTGTAAAAAAAATAGAACCACACTTTTAATCCCTTCAATCATCTTCAATCTTCCCGGTATTCCCAAGGCAACGCTTCAGAACAGGTCGGTGGATGGGAACAATCAAATTTCTCTTCTCCAGCTTACACCACTTCGCCCAACTCAACCGAACTTGGAGGAAGTTGCCCCACGCTTTGTGTATAACAACATTTGGATAGGTCTCTTTCATCTCCAACCGTGGAAACTTCCAAAAATTCTTCCAAGAATGTTCCAACTTTCAAGCATAACCAGCTCACCTGGTTGCCAAGTGACGTTTCTCCATATATTTGGTCAAGCAATCCAAAATGCACGAGAGGATGCACCTGTCAAACCAGGTGGAGGGTTGGTGCAATTCAACCTGTAAAAAAATATGTTTTGAAACCATCAGCCTCAGTGATTTTGCTGGTTGCGTGCGCTTGGTTGTTGTCATCATGGTGATGATACACACAATACCGCAATAAATGCATTTGGTTGCATTTAAAGCTTTTGGGATTTCTCGTTTTGGCATACCATTTCACTTTCCATTGCTCCCGTTTTCTCTACATTTTTTTTAGTTGGCCAAAACGACCCTCTTCCCGGTGGCGCCTGGCAATAGCTAAGAAAAGGAAGGAAGCGACCAAGCAAATCAATCCAAATGGCCATGTCCTGAAAGTCCCGGCGACCGACGTTTTTGAAGATTTTTTTTCGTCTGAGGGGCTTTGGAAAAAATCTGACGTAAATAATGAATCATAGAATGCAGTAATATAGTCATATCATCATATCTGTAATAGTCTATATGTTGAAGATTTTCTTGTGCATTGCATGAAACAGTAAATTCCTATCGATTATCACGTATGAACAGGTGTATAGGAAGTGCATTAGTTGACTCCTTGCTTCGGTTTTGGGGAAGAACAAGCAGCCTCCCTAGACATTGCACTTGGATACATAATAGTATGTGGATATGTATCTGAAAAATACACATTTATAAAATATTATAAAAAGTAAAGCATACTCTGCACACCAGCACTCCTATTTCCTAGAGCACTCAAAACAACGGAGAAAAAATGTGGAGTGGGTATATGCAATGTGGTTCAAGGACACCAATGCGGTTCAGTAGTTACTAAGTTCTGAAAAGCTGGCCCAAGGAGTTTCACAAGACTTCACTGAATTCACTTGCTTTTTTTGAGTCATGTGCAAACATGGAAGACTTTTTGCTGCATAACGATTGCTGCTTTCTTTTTGTTGCTCTATATAAATTGATTCATGTGGGCAAAATCTATATATAAAATCCCATGTACCGGAAATGTTGAGTCATCTTCGTGACAGTTTCACCTGATAGATCACCATTTGTACATTGTACGTGTTTTTTTTTCCGTGAACCAAAATGTGCCATCTGTTCACATGGCTGGCAACACCCGAAGTACCAGAAGTCTTTGTTGCCTATGGAAAAAATTGAGGCAAAACCTACAGTAGTGCTAGCAAACCCTTTGTTATTCGTTGGATTTGAGATAAATTGCGACACCAATTTGGCGGATCGAAATTCAACTAGAACTAGGAACTCGTGCCAGCCATCTGCACATGTAACACGATCGAATCAGATTCTCAAGCTTTCCTAAGAGAATTCCAAAACTAAAAATCCCATCTTCCAATTGAAAATCATTTTCCAATTGAAACTTCCCCCATTATAAGCTTCCTTAGGTCCCCCGACGACGTTGGCTCCTCTTCCTGGGCGGCAAGGGCGGTCCGACACCCAGGTGAGGATCCTTATGCTGACAGTTTCCAAACGTGTCAAACAAATCCAAGAGTTTTGGTATATTGACTTTTTATTTGCAACCAAAAAAAGGAAACTTGTCGAACACTCCCAAGATTTCTTGAAAACATATTGACTTAATATTCGTTTACGCCAAAAAATCAGGCCTTCTCACTTCTCAACATCCCACATCCCAATGTCTTGTATGGTTTTCCTACCCACTGCCACCCGAAGAACACACACACACCGCATAATCCAAGCCAGGAAACATAGAGACCTTAGAGTGAGCCACAAGCCGCCGTTTTTGATGGGATTTTGAAAAAAAATCTTGGCAGGACAGAATTTCTTCAACAAAAAAACTGGTGAACCAATAGTTGTATTGTCAGCTGCTTGAAAACAACCTAGGATTCTTCAAGAACTCTTTTCATATATATCATATATGTTCAATGAGTATGCATCCACGTAGCTGTTTCATTGATATGTAAGTCTTGGAGAATCAATCCAGTTGTGAAAACTCATGCGGGAGATAATGGGATAATCAACAATCGAACAGGGCAAACAAAAAAATGAACGGCCATCATAGGCATTCTCAGAAAATTACTGTATGGGAAATGTGTGAAAAAAGATTGAAACAGCTGGTCAGCTATGTGGTGAGTGGTGGTTGGTCATTCAAATATGTGAGGTACCACTCTAAATATCACACTACTGCAACTTATATGTAGCATACTTCTGCTCTGCTGCTCCAACACCCTGAGCCCATCACCACCCGTGATAAAGGCAAAGACTGCCACCAGCCTAGATCGATAAGTTCAGCCAGGGAGATGCAGCTGATTCTTGGAGGAAACCCTTCCTAAAATAGATCATTTTTGGAGGAAACAACTCCCTGATCCATAAGAAATCTTCAAACAACTTGAATTCGGTGTTGGTTCTGTGATTCCAAACATATGTCTTGGTTATTAATCAGTTGTGTGAAACTTTTGGGGGTGAACCTGAGCTCTCTATATGAATTTTAGATTGCAATCAAATAGATCTATATATATACATACAGTGCAACTTGAAATGTTAAACACATCACCAACGTAAAAGAAATGTTTGGCCAAGTTGAAGATATAACAGGGAGCTCTCCTTATCTGGAGAAAAACATGGTACAATAGTATGCATATATATATATATATACAGTAGAGTCGAGCTTGTGACAATTCACCCCTCATATTTTCATGTTGTGTTTCTAGCCTTCCAATTATCAAGAAATAGCAAATTAGCTGCTAGGCCACCCAGCTCCATACCCAAGTGCAGTATATACATCTTCCCCTCCCATGGAAATTTCCCCCCCCAAAAAAAAAACATAAAAGGCCCCAATCAAAAATTGGAATCTGCAACCTTGAACCTGCAAAAACACAAGTTATCGAAGGTTTGTGTTACTTGCCCTCTGAGATGGCATATGTTCAAGGAGTCAAAGTAAATCTTAGGAATTTGGGAGCAAATTATGTCTGTCAAAGCGGCGTTGACAGTCATCTTCTGTCTGCTTTGCCAGTACTGGCATGTTAAACCCACTATACTCCGGCATCCAACATGCAAATCTCCCTTCCATGACTAGTTGCTTCACAAAGTTGTTCAACGCCGGACCACTCACCTCAATCCATTGATAGAATTCAACGAGGGAAAGGAGCTGGGAATAGATGGGAATAGGTCATTCGATGAAATTTCCAGAAATATCAACGAACCCCATTCTTTCCACAGCAGTCTTTTAGAGCTCCCAATCCAAACATACACTTTCGAAAGTAATACACCCCTTCAGTAAAAGAACAATGAATCATCAAAGTTTCAAGATGTTCCTTCAACTCCCATCTCATAGAGCATGATCTAATGATCTGCTTGTTGTTTGTTTGGTGATGGCCCTTTAAATTACAATCCAAGTGACATCCTCCAATGGCCCTCCAATCATCTCACCTGGGATTGAATGGTTGAGCTGCTGAGCCATAGCTGCTCACCCTCCCCCAGGTGCGCCTACACCCAGAAATCCGTATTGAGGAGAGTCAGGACCAATTGCATCTCCATCGGCATCCTGCAACCGTTAATCGCAAACGAGTTTTTGAGATGTTCATGATTTGATGTTCAAATCAAAAAGGCTGCAGAATTAGACTAAAGTGAACAAAACATAACAAACCTATAAATTCAGAACTCACATCGCGCATACTTCATCATCTATACGCCCCATTCACAAAATACACAAACACTTTCAACATTCTTCAGGCCATGCCTTCAAGTTTCCAAAGAGCACATACTTTCGTGCTGATACCCAAGATTGTCCCGAGTTGATCAGGAACAGACTAAGGCAAACACCCTTAGCGAAGTGGGTGTTTCAATGGAGTCTCAGGGAATGTAGGAATGGTAGGGAACAATGGGAAGACTCAGAGCAATGTGAAGTGAGGGAGAAAGATGTTTTTTCTTGTCAAGGATTCGAGGATCATTCTTTCAATTAACAATGGCACCCTTCCTTGCATGTATACTATGTCGGGTTGCTGCCAGAAAACCAGTCCGCCAACGGAAAAACAATCAATATAAAATAGACCTATATACTGACTTTTCTCACTTCCATGACAAATTGTTTCAACTTTAACTTTGTCCAAAGCTTCATTCAACACCCTGAAAAACACCGCCATGTTTCACGGTTTCCAACTCTGACGAATTTGAGTCCCAGCAACAATGACGTTCATGCCAGATAGGAGCCAAATCAAGCCGCGGGTGCCGAGAAAGAATCCACCCAGCAAGGGACAAATCATCCTCGATTTTTGTTGGGATCAGGGAGGTGATCATTTCTTAGCACCATGGGTGCGCTGCAGAAATGAAGTTGCTGGGTTATGATGGATATGGGTCTGTTGTTGTTTGGTTGGCTTTCAAGAAAAATCCGGTTGGCTTTCAAGAAAAATCCGGTGCTAGAGAAAAAGCTTTTAAAAAGCAAACTTCATGTAACAATAGAACAAAATCTGCAGATTAAAAAACACATGCTGAAAAGCTGCCCTTAGGTTCACCAGTTGATTGTTACTGCAGGTTGGGAGATTGCTTTCAGGGATTAGGGGCTGCAAGCTGAAAACGTCATGGTTTGTTGATTATTACTCGGGATGCTACAATACAGAACATGCATCAATTCACACACACACACACACTAGTTATATATTTACCTATTTTGAGTCTTTAGGAATTATATACCATAATTTAATCTAAACGCTTCGAGCATGAATGAAACCAAAGTCTAAGTGCAATTCGCGGAGAAACACTCATGGTAAAATAAAATACCACCATTGAAATGTTTTCCTTTTTTCGCCCAAAGTGCACCACCCAAAGTTCCATTGAGGAAACTTTAATGTATTGCATTAGGATGCATTAGGTATATGGATGAGTTTCATCAACATGTCCACCAATTTCCAGAGGAATCTCCTCCAAATCATTTTCTCAACTTCCGGACTTCAAGCCTTTCCAACCAAGATACGAGTGGATGATAGGGCTGAAGACCAGTCCTTGGGTGGTGTATCGCCGCAGTTGTGTCTTTTGTCTGGGCGTCTCAATATAAGGGACCCAACCAAAATCCATGGGGTTTCCCAACAACATTAACCATTTTCAGTTTCAACCTTGAAAACACCCACACCACCGTACTGTATACGTACACAGTATTATATGAATTATATAGAGATTTTTTATGATTGAATACTATGTTATGTATCTGGCCCTGAGAACTTGGAATCCCATATCCACCAACCCTTCCATTATACCACTAAAAAGAATCAACAACAAAAAAACAGGAAAACTCCTGTTATTTGCTATGAAAACCAACATGTGCAATTTGATGCAATCTTTGCAATTCTTCCACGTACTTTTGGGCGTCCTATGTTTCCTACTCCAAATGTTCCCAAACATCAGTTCTTGGGTTTCCTGATATTTTGGTGGTGACCATGCTCCATATCCACATCCCATAGGATCCATGTATGGTATACTGTATTTACCTACATTTGGTTGATTTTTGTGGTGAATTGGAGGTAAATAAATATAAATATATATATATATACAAATAATTAAAAAAATATTTATAAATAATGTCTATATATAAATATATATTATAAATATATATATATATTATACATGGACCCTATGGGTATTGGTCCCAACAAAAAACAGTTGGAATGTCATGTTTCAAAAACGCTGCCAAAGTGCTCATGGAGGTCACGGTACCAAAAGATGACAAGATTCGTAGGCCTCGCACATCCAACCACCAAACTGGAGGAACGGTTGGTGGAAGAAATCCAGCGATCACCAGTTGAGGTTGGTAGTTGAAATCCCAGCCATCCCAGGTGGTTGTTTGGAATTTCTTCAATCAACAGTAGTTGGTGGTTTCAACCCATTTGAAACATATTTTTTAGTCAAAATAGGAATTTCCCAAATAGGGGTGAAAATAAAAGATAATTGAAATCACCACCTAGTAGTGATGACAGTGAACAATCACACGTCAGATTTTTGAAGCACCCTCAGTTGCAAAATCAAGAATCTGGGTGATTGAAATGAACCATAGTTCATCTGCACTTGAGATTGACCAGTTCGTGTTGGAATGAGTTGCAAAAACAAAGGCCATTTAGGGCTTCATGTGCAAATGAGGCAAATACATGGAGTTCAGGTGCAGAATGCTTACCAAGCTCAATAAATGGTAATGGTGCTCATATGTTGTCATCGTTTACCAGCCACCAATCGAAGTCATCCCCTGCTCATTTACTCATAGCTGCACACATCACCCCAGTGGCAAAACAAATGTCTCATCCCTGAAGATTTACAACAAAAACTAAGAATAAAACACATCATTCGAAGCACTGCAGCAGTAGTGGTATAATCATATTGAAACAACATCATCACCAATCATTTCAATAGGATGCCATCAATAAAACGTATAAATAGACATCACGTTCCATCCACCATAACCACGAAGTCATGGGAACTTCCCCCCGTCCTTTGATGTGCGAGTGTGGAAATGGCAAGTTGGAAATCTTCGACACCGTCTCCGATTCCTCCCAAACGACAAACGACGGAAGAGATGGGCAAGTTGGGAATCTGGAGGATTTGCAACAAGCCAGCTTCACTTGAATGATGTGACTTTCCAAGGGGTTTGACGTTTTTTGTTTGGGGGGGAGGTTAGATGGAAAGTACATGTTTCTATCGGTTTATTTAAAACTGGAAGTGGATGTTGAATGAAACTCTGACGGCTGTGACAATAGTCGAAGGGGAACCCTTGCCGGAAACTGGGGGCTCAGTATATTGATATCCGTTTTGGTATTGCTTTTTTAGGATATCCATGGCCACGCTAGTTCCATGAAACTGCTGTGGCTGCTCTAAAGAAGCATGCAAGACATGCAATCGATCTGGCCAAATGATCATATTTCACCAACCTAGACTTCCCTGAAAGAAGGGGATTCCCCTTCCTCAGCTACCTTTTAAGGTGAGGTCGCGTGAGGTCGCTATAATTTGACCAGAATGTATACAAATCTCATCAAATCTCATTAAGTTGTCAAAATCTGATTGATGCTGAAGTCATATGCGATGGACAGTGAACCTGGTACAGTATAATAATATGTCAGAATGTACGTCCTAGGGAAAATCTCAAACAATTACAATGTCATTACATAAAAATAGCTAAGTGATACTAAGTGACCATATGATATCAGATATTCGGATGATCTACTTCCAGCAATAAACAAGCACTAATCAACGCTTTGACAATTACAATTCCACCCTATCTTCCTCTGGCACAGCAAAAACAATAATGAGAGCTCCCCACCCATTAAAAAAAATTGGCCTTGCAAAATCGCATGAAGGACTTGGAAGTTTCGAGACCTTTCAAGGTAAAATTGAGACACATAGCACCACATCGGGCGAAACAACTCCCCCAACTCAGCAACTAACGACACCTGCTTGGCAAACGCTAGCAGTAAAAACACGCTGTGTTCTGTTCACTGCCCACTTTCAATTCATGTGTGAATGTGTGTCATTGGAGTGCATGCGCGTGTCCCAAATAATGATCAGTCTTTGATGGCTCGCGAATCGTGCCATGTTTCCAATCCTGATCATTACATAAAATTGCAATTGATGATTTCCGGATTGGGTTCGCATACAAAAATATCTAGGTGCATTAACGTTATAATTTATGTACACATGATCCTTTTCCAGTTCTCGGTGCCCTCTACATATTATTATCAAATTTCAGGACTACAGGGTACCCCATGAATGCTTACAGCCCCAACGCACTTGTATAATCTATGCACTGGCAAAATCTGAATGGTCATGAACCCAAACCAACAACAACACCAACAACACCAACACCAACACCAACAACAACAACAACAACAACAACAACAACAACAACAACAACAACAACAACAACAACAACAACAACAACAAGAACAACCACAACAACAACAACAACAAAAATGTGCAAAATCTTGCAAACACCCTTCCTCCCAACCATATCCAAGGTCCCAACAACTCACAGTAGTGTTTCCAGTAAAGAGGAACCTGATTGGGCATTGCGGGCGTGTGGCGGTAAGTGCTGTGTTTGTTGCACGGACAACAGAAAAAAAGTGGACCATTAGGAGTTTTTCCCGCAACCAGTAAAGGTTGTTAAAATTGCCTCAAATGCATGGCCCCACGGGTGAAAATAAAACAGTCATCTAGATTTCCTTGACGACGGCATGGATCTGCACGGGTTTCCTTGACGACCAGAATCAACTCAAAATCAAAAAACATTGTTGTTTTTAACGTGCAACCGTGCAACCAAGAATCATTCCATCATATTCGGTCCATTTAAAACATTTGAATGATCCCCCTCCCAAATTATCTCACCACATGAAACTTGGTTTGTCGTTTGCTGTCGCATCATGTCCCATTCACTGGGCCACAGCCAAGCAACGGCATGATGACGCCCAACACTAAACCAGCTTGACTCCATTCAGACAATGGAGAACCCGAAACTGCCTGGCTCGGGACGACACCTTTATGTTGGCCTCCATGCACGGATGCATCAATCTCTGTTCGGAAGGAACGGCTTCGAATTTCCCGCAACAACAAAGAAATCGGACAACATGATTTAATTCAATTCGATATTTACCTTATAGTCCTAACACGCACAGGCATCAATGTGGAAAATGTTTCAAGGGGTGGACACGTGAAGGTTCAGCACGCGAATTCGTCCAAAGAGGCCTGATTTTATTTCAAAACAAATCATTTTGGAAAACCCCTCACTATGAGCCCTCTGCATTTTCATGACCCTGAAAACAAAGCGGAACCATGCATCATGGTCAAGAAAATCACAATAAAGTCACTCCGCAAGAGTCGTCAATAAAGCCACGCCCCTTTTCATCCAAGACCAATTTTTATAATTTATTGTTCCCCCGAGCCAAGTTCCATCACTACCCGCGCCCGGCGCCTGGTAATCCAAGTTTCGTGCCGTGTAGGTTTGTGCCAGCAACCTGTTGGACCGAAGCTGTGCGGCGCGGACAAAACATTGCTATGGATTTGCCGGAAAATCATTGAACGTCGCATTTTTGATCGCTTTGGTGTTTTGCAACGCGAATGACAAGCTGCCCTGATTAGCTATGTGTCTTGTTCGCCCTTAAACGGCACATGTGGCCGTGGACGCCATGGGGCTGTAGTCGTGCGCCAGCCATGTTCACATTGAAACAATGGGCAACCCGCACATGTCCTTGCCCAATGATTGCTGCGCGGGAAGGGGTTTACTTGAGTTGCACCGATGCCGTGCTCTCTTAGCTCTACAGTCTGTTACACATAGACGACATCATCATGAATGTAATTTGGAAAAAAGACTTTGCCTGTAGGCCTATATAGAATGCTTGAAAAGGAAGCCAACCACAACCACCGCAACAACACAAGCAGCGACAGCAACAGCATTGGCAACAGCAACAGCAGTAGCACAGTTACATACAGTGCCGTATGACAGGTCCCACGGTTTCATTGTTGGCTACTCAGTATTGAATAATTAAGCCTAATGGGATTCTATGGGCGAGTTTTTGAGGGTCCATCCCGCAAACGGCAGAGACAGCAAAACGACATTGCAACGACGACACCCTGCCAGGAAATGATTTTTGACACCAACACCAATTTCACTCCCATGTCGCATCCGTCATTTCTTGCGTCTATGGTCATCCAACTCGAGAAAAAAACAAGTCATCTTACAACTTTGATTCCAATGCCAAAAGTATTATGCGGTACCCCCCCTTCCGGGTAAGCCAAGTTTACAAAATACTGAAGCTGTGTCCCGCGAGGTATTTCGGGTAGGATCATGAAAGACTGCGCCACGAAAAGTGGCTACTGCTACTGGTCTATACTGTACACCCTTAAGAGAATGTATTTAGAAGTGCTACCCACATTGAACTCATTGAGCAGTCCTACAAATGAATGCTGGATAAAGAAAGTAGTTACATTTCTAACAAACTCACTTTGAGTGAAGCCTTGGTTTCCCTCGCCAAATTCACCTCCCCCCCCACCAACAAAAAACCAAAGGTTTCCTTTTGGACATTCCAAGGGGCAAAAACAACGGCGATGATTTTATTTGCAGGATTCAAGATTCATGGTGAATCAAAAACTTGAGGTTTCTACAAATCGCCCATTGGAAAACGTGGCGATTTGGGCGCAAATCGCATATGGAAATCCATGGGCCTTGTAATGCCTCTCCAAATCTCCAAGTGAATCTACTCCAATATTAAAAACTACTAAACACTCACAGCACACCCCGCATGTGGTTGACATCGCAACTTCATGAATCGGGCTTTAGCTGTCACCAAAATCTTAGTCTGTACAACACAATAATACATTTGTAGGTGCAAACTTTCCAAGATTGAGAAGTGTTTTCGCCACGATTCTTGGTCTCTTCCCCACAAAATATCAATGTGATGATATACAGAGTCTAGAAATCCAAGGAAAGTATTGGGAAAGCTGCTATTCAAGCAGTGACAGCAAAGTCAAAGAACATGGACATGGGATAACATGGGTAGGTTGTTTGGGGGCAGATTGTGGTAGATGCTTTATGTTTTCGCTTCCCATTGCTTTTCATATTCAGCTTTCCCACTGCAGGAAATTACATTACCCAATACAAGCCCCCCTACTTACAAAAGCCCTTCTGTATTCCATAGTCTTCTACATCATTCATGTGGCTTTACCCTGTTGATCGCCGACATGCTGCATCTGCTTCGATTTGTGAGACTTGAATTCAAAATAGACCATCTATTGACCTGCAGGAGTTTCAGCCACAAACAGTAATCCTATAGTTAGATGCTATGACCACTGAAAAAGAAATAGATTTCATCCTCACTAGTAAAGAACATTGAAAAATGAAGATCAATGACGATCTGTTTCTTGGCTTCAATAATCCTCAGAAACATTTTATCTGAAGGGAATGGAATGATTTTTTTCAGATCCAAGGATGTGTTACAAATCTCGGCGTCGTGAATGTATATGTGTTTTTGTGGGGGTGGTGACCGGGGGGTGGGGGATCCTTCATGATTTTCTGGTCAGTTTACTTCGTTCTTTGGAGTTTTGTTTTGTTGGTCAACCTTCATGCGGCTTGCATTCCGTTTTTGGAAGCCTGGTTATCAGTTGTGTGTGTTTCTTCATACACTGGAGGGATGGACAAATGCATCTTGGATGACCCAAATACAAATCAAACCTAGGCACATCATTCAGTCATGATCATACTTGTGAAGAATATTTTGTCATCGTCCAAATTCCTCAACAACAAATTGTGATGTCGGGGGATCCCCCATGGTATGTAGCTGCTTTGTTGGGTGTTTGACTCTCACCTCATCGTGACGTATTTCTCTTTCGGGAATTTCTGCATGACTTATCCGGACCCTCCCCTCCAGTTTGGGAGAAACAAAAACATCGATTGAGAATCTATTGAGTGGCAACAAGTTTCCATCAATTCACATGAGATCACATGAGAATAGAGGGCTACAAAAAAAGTTTGGCTATTAAAAAGAAATGATGTTTCGAAAAATTAAGAGAAAAAGATTATATACCTATCTTTACCGACATGTATTTCTAGTGTACTTGCATTGGTTCACTGAGCGGGGTGCTGTTAGTAAACAGACCAGAAAACCTAAAGCAAAACAGCCATCTCCTACGAGTAAAGCAAACCAGCTGTCAGCCATGAAAACCAATTCTCCAAATTTAGAAGTGAATCTAGTTGGAGAGAGAAAGAGATAGATCCATGTATGCAGGAATACTGTCGGATACTGTCACATTCATTTTGAAAAAAAACAAATATGTAGGTGTAAACGAAATACCGTACATTAAACATCTATATAAAGTGATTATGCATGTATATAAGCACCCTGCTTGTTCTTCCCATGGAGGCTATCATGTCACTCGAGAAACTCTCACTGATCAACACTCAGCTTGAAGATCCAAGGAGCGCTAGAGCGACACCAAAAACAGCACTGAAGGCATTGATGGCAGAGATGGTGTTACCCGCCTGCATCGCCTTAAAGTCAATGGGCAAGGATGATGGGTTCATTTGGCATGGGCCGGGGGTGGGGAAGTTCGAGTAAAGAGAAAAAAGCGTGGATTTCTCCACATGTCTTTTTTATGGAGTGTTCACTAGTTCCATTTTGCCGACGATTTTAACATGTACGAGTCTGATGTGATCTTGTGAGTCAAGATCGTTATGCTCTTCCCTATTCAGGGGCAGGAGATACACAAACATTTCATAGCAGCATCACGAATTTCTTGCGGTTCTTAAACAAACATCGCAAGCCTTAGGAAAATGTTTGAGCCAGATCGCAAGAGGTCGGCCTCACAGTCGCCAGAAATCCCTACAATTTACCATGCAGTGGAAAGTTTAAGGATGATCCAAACATCCACAAACATCCACAAAAGGTTCCGTGACTCATGTGGCACTTTTACAAAAACAATAGAACATTTGGTGTATCAAATGCATGACATGCTTACATCACCTGTCATGGGAAAATGTCCTAATATTGAACAACATCCCTTTGAAAATGATTGAAAATGTAGGTGCACATAGGTCTAATGTATTCATGTTTCTTTTTCAGGGTGTCCAACCAAACTCGGAATGTCTCGACCCTACCCGCCGAGAGACAATATCTCCAAGCCTAGGCATGTTTTTCTGTCGCGAAGTCATCCGTTTGTTTCCTACTGAACATGAAAGTCACATCTCGTGCCCGTTGCTAAATGAGGAAAACTCCAGCCTAACATATATTGTGTACGTGGAAGTATTGCATTTATTTTACGAACATAGCAAATCAATAATATTAAACATCTTCAAGAAGAAACGATGCGGAAGACACAATGAATGAAGCTTGGCAAACACAAACATCTATAACGCATCAATCTAACATCATGGTGAACCAAAAAATGCACTGAACATACTTCATGAAAGACCGGGTAAACTATACAGCCTTCTTCAGGGAAAGTATATGTAGATTACTGTATGATAAACATGTGCATACCATCAATGATGACACGAAAGGTGGGCAAAAGCATGTCTGCTTCCCCTTACATCCTGCCCAACCACAGTAGCTGTTAGTGATGGCCATGAAAGGATATCCGAAACCGTATGATATAGTGTCGTCTTTGTACGTAAATGAATCAAATCATATTTAATAGGGTCATGACTGGGAGAGCTGCTGACAGGTTTTCTTTGTTTACATGGCAACTGATAATCCTGCATTAACCACTATGATGGGAGTTCCCAAAGTCAATTGGCTGAGGCTAAAGGCCGCTGAGGTGGCCAACATTGCTGGAGCTTCTTCATAGCTTGCCAGAAAAACCCAACAATTTATTGGTTGAAGGACTGAAGGCTCCCTGAAACTACCAACAAACGCCACTTGAAAATGGATGGTGAATAATACCATCTTTTCAGGGAAGGATAGCCATAAGCCACGGGAAAATTGACACGTTTAAAACCCCTGCCGAGGCACATAGCCAGTGTATTGGCACCTCGGGGAGAAAAACAAAAAACAAGCAAGGTAAAACCTCATGCCTCACATCTGGGGACCTTTTTTTTCAGGATGATTCGGTTGAAAGACTTGTATGCATGGAAAAAAAAACATCAGGAAAGCAACATGTGAATCACATTTTTTTTGATGTTTATTCTATATTGTAAATCATATTTTGCAGGTACATCGTGGAAAGTTGAGGTTTGGAACATGATTGTCCTTTTCAATTAGGGGATTTTTAGGTTCCATGTTAATTTTCCAGGGGTGTACAGACTTCTCAACATCAGAAACTGCCGATATCTACTGTACATTGTATCTCTCTGTCTCCCTTGATATCGTTTGGCCTTGCATTTTGACTCCGGCTGCACTCATCTCATCGCTCGGCCCCTTCACCATCCTTCACCCTTCAAAACGACTTGGTGCCGCTTGAGGGACGATTACGACTCAGTGAGTCATAGGTGGTCAAGTGCACTTGCTTGTGCCTGAACTGAAGCAAGTGGATCTCAAATATGCAATTCAAGAAATCACCGCCTTCCACCGCAGAAAAATGAAAAACAACTGTGCTGAAGTTGTGCCGTTTTGATGTTGTTGTTTTGGCATTGAATTTTCCATTGTTTGTGATTGGTTTCGAACAGTCCATCAACAATATACAATTATAAAACTAAAGTCCACATTAGTTAAATATATTTCTGTAAGTTTTCGAATCACTTCATTCAGGCACCAACGCCTCAAACAACTGCAATTGGAAGTACCATAAAACACCAATCACAACACGTTTGAATCTCAACGTGTTAACTGCTGGCAACCGCACGCATTGGTGGATATGGCTCCGAAAGATGCAATGCTGCCTTGAAAGCCAGTACCTAGCAACAAACAAAACACCAAACGGTGTTTTCAAGGAGACATCACTGTTGGACAAGTGAAGCTTGCACTTGCAACAAACATCCGGATCTTAAGCAACATTGTATACCATCATCAGCTGTGGCCACTGTTCTGGGCCTTTTTCCAAAACAAATTGTCAGATCAACAAAACTTCATAAGAAATATCTGTCACAATTAAAATGATGAATTTGCAATTTGCTGCCGACTTCTTTGAAATCCCAAAAAAGGATGTTCTCAGTTTGTGTCAAGCGAAATTCAATCCTCACCTTTGCACCTTTGCAAAACCCCATGACAGCTGGCAGTTCCCAATGGGTCACCACTTACCGAGGAGGAAGCCAGTAAGGCCAAACCATAATGGCCTTCTAAACCCCAGGTAACCATCACCGCAAGCACCTCGCAACACAAATGGCGGTGCAAAATGGGGTGGTTCAAAAAAACCCGAAAAATTTCAGCAATTTGGAAGTGAGAAAGAAAAACAAAAACATCAAGATTGCATCAACTCAATTTGGAGTGAGTTGTAGTTGTTTTAGTTTTTGTTGAGGAAGAAAGATGGAAAAAACACCACGATCTTTTCCAGTGATTTACAGTACTCAACTTCACAACTCGCAGTGGAATGAAATCTCGTTGTCTCAGGGACCAACCAACAAAATGGCAGGCGTGGCCGTGGAAAGAAATCCTTGACCAAGGCCTTGCAGCACCACCTCGCGAGGTTCAATTTCACAATGGTCTGTTGAAAGAAGGGAATCATTTTTTCATTTCAAAAATGAAACGAAATGATGATTTGAAGACAAAGCATGTGATGAATAAACATAAATTATAGAAATGACATGATTAGTTTGGAAATTGTTTTTTTTGTGATGTTTTAGGCAAATTAATAAAACAAACATTGCTAGATACTATAAATTGACGTACATTTCCTTCAACTTCCAGTGGGTGGAACGGCGCCATCAGCGCAGTCCCAACCACATCCGTCCTGAACCACGCCGTTTTTGGAGTTGGCTGCAAGGTTGCGAATGGGGTAGTAATCCGGCGACGTAAAGTATTCCCCTGTCATCACGCAGAACCTTCGGTTTCAACCCCGGCAGGAAAATCTCGAGGCTCCGATTTAAGCTTGAACTGCAGATTTCTGTCACTTTGATGAGCCTTTTGGTGGCTTAAGTAAATATGAATATGAAAAAACATACAGAAAGAATACATCATACTACGGTCCAAGTGTAGAAATCTATGTCACGTCCAGGGTTCAAGTCTAGACAATGCGTCAACTGACTTGACATAGCTACAAATCTAGATTCACTTCAAATACATGTAATTAACCAACCAAACTGATATCTGCCCGATCTACCCAAATCGAACCAAATCTCAAGTACTAGGTATTCTTTGGGATCATTTTGGGGTCATGTAACTCATGCAGTTGGCAGTAGGTATATAGGTACATCAACCATCATCAACCCAGTCTGTGGATGTTATTGGTTGATGGACAAACTTCCTGCAGCAGTTGTTGTAAATTGATGGAAATTAAAACATACATGGATGTATAATGATATATAGAAATACGGCATATATAGTAAATGCCCCTTGACCAGTCCTTTAACCATCCAACCATGCCAATTGTCCATCAAAAGCAGCTGCTTACAGTAAATGTCAACTGGAGCATCCAAGAAGCTCTGGCAGCAATTGCCCAGCCATTGAGATTAGGACCTAAAAATGTTCAGTGGCTCTGGTTGGGAGGAAATGGTGTTAGGAGAATCTATGCTGCTGTTAAGGAGGTGAGTAGGTCACATGTCCTATAGATATATATATATATAGTAAATGTGTAACATGTATGGAATTATGTATATAGTATCCGTCTTTGTTCATCGATTGAACTGGTCCAGTATGGCATGGACCACACCTGCAGCATATGGTCCATTAGGTCCTTGTCTACGCCGATGCTTTTGGGCACACCTTTCAACTATCCAGCTATGAACAACTCAGAACTCACCCTGAAAGCCGCAAGCAGCAGTTTCCCCAAATTTTTTTGGGTATCCAAAATGCATACATACTTCATCTTAACCAAATGATTTTTTCCAGTGACCAAATGATTTTGCATCATAACCAGCGTTTCACGACCAAATCCCAGGTACGAAATGCCAAAACATCGTGAAGGTGATACTGCCATGGACCCACTCCAAATAACTCACTGCCACCCTTAGATGTGGACCATCTGAAGGATATGACAGTGGAGAATCCGACAAAAATGCAGGTTTTGAGATGTTTTTTTTTTTAACACAGCTTGAAGAGTTCATACCATGTTCATTTCAGAATCATGTTTGGTTCCAGGACTCATTGCAAGATCCTAAAAAAACTGTTTCCGCCAAAGCCTGACTCTCTCTGCAGCAAGCGTCTGAACAAATTGAACGAAAAAGATGACGGCCAACCTCAATTCACCAGGAGTCAAACTCAACCAGTTTTTGTTGACAGGTCAAACGTCATCACAAGTGGCTGATTCACTGATTCAAAGGCCTACTGAAAGGCTTTCTGGTCTGCAATCATGGCGCAAGCTCAAACGCAAGGACCAACGAAGGGCTCTAGCACTATAACCTCACTTCAGTGGACAAATGTGACAGGGTCAAAATACCCAAACTTTGAAATGTTTCCCTTCAGGTGATCAGTGATAGTTGTTAAACAAAACGCATCTTGAAAATCTTTCCTTCTTGTTGTGTTGTTTAGAATGTATACCTGACACAACCTGCAATTTCAAGGTATAGCTTTGTCATGTCGGTGAAGGAGTCGCTCAGAAGAAGTTAGCTTGTAAACAAAGAAGTTATATAGAGCACAACCCCAGTCAACTACTAGTTGGGTAAATCTAAGTTGCTTATGACTCTACTAATTATACCCCGTACTTCCAACCAACAGGACAACATTGTATGGAAAACCCTCTAATGGATGGCAAGGGTCGTTCTGTGCAGTGAATCTTGCAGGCAGCCAAAGAGCATCCTTGGTTGTGCTCCATGAACGGCTTCAACACACACGCCAAGCCAGGGAGCAAACGTAATTACAACCTAAACATATATGTGCAACACCGCTATCTATGACTTGTCTATTTCCTTCTTTTTGTCACTTGGTTTAATATGAATGAATACTAACTAGGCTAAAAATACAGCATTTCCATGTATTGAATCTATACTTCATTTGGAGTCTGATGCCATCCTTTAAAAGCTGACGATTTTCAACCATGGTGCCGATGTTTCCACTGGCAACAATCCAAAAGGGCAGACCCGTCAAAAAGTGTGGCACAGCTGAAGTCTTCGCACCGATGATGGCACTGGTGCTCAAAATCAAGACCATGGATTCCTTGACTTTTTGAGGGTTTTCAGGTATAGAACGTTGCAAGAGAATCGGCTTGTGTTCTTGTTGTTTTTTTGTTCGTCTCCATAGGAGTCAAGAACTCTTAACAAAAACTGCATATAAAAGTTCAGCTTTGCCTCTTGGAAAAGATCTTACACTTTCATTTTGAGGTCCAAGTTCCTCAACTCTATCCTTGCATATAAAAGGATCATGGAGGTCAACCATTCAGTGCTCCAAGCAGCGAAGAGATCCACACAGGTGCCCGTCAAATCACAAATGACCTCCCCGACTTCATCCAAGAANCAAATCCTGGACTTTTGAAGGACAACATACATCCATGACATGTTTGCAGAACCATGATTCTTCCTCCTGTGATGAATAGAAAATACGTATATGTATATACATATATAAATATCATATGATATATATATATATATATTATGTATATCTACATTTCATTTTTGCATAACTATGAATTTGTGCGCTTGCAGTGGCATTTTCTACCTTCGTTCTTGGCAACGTTTCAAACCTCCAAGTAAAAACACGCAGCAATCAAAATCAGAAAAACAAAAATCCAACAGCATACCCATACCATCCATGTATGGTCTATTTACCTACATTTACCATAAAAATCAACCAAATGTAGCTAAATATACCAGTCCCATGGATGGTATGAGATAAAATGGATGAATTAGACATGGGACTGAGCACATATCGTGCATCTCTTCTTCCAACATACGTAGTTGATCCAAGGCTTCTTCTTCATCATCTTCCAAACCTGGAACCGAAACACCACGACTTGGATGTGTTTCCGTTGGAAAAACTACCCTCCCTGAAACTAACATAGCTCCCGAAAATAGGCCATCCCAAAAGGAAACTAGTATTCCGACCATCAGTTTTCAGGGGCAAGCTGTCAGTTTCAGGGAGGGTAATGGTAAATCCCAAATCAAGGGTGCTTAGTGCTTGGCTAGTTTGATCATGAATAAGACCCCAACAAAAATCTGCCCACTTGAGTCACGTCACCTTTCTGCACTCGTTCTTTGCGTGTGCGATTGATAGACTCCTGTAGCCGTAGCCAATTTCGTGGCAAAACAAAGGAAGACATAGATGTGAGAAAGTCCTGCTCCCCGCGAAGTATCTCTCTATCTAATAATTGAGAATTCTGAATTCTAAACAGGGATGCATTGTGACATATAAATGGACCCATGTGGATATACACCTTACATTGATGTGACGTGATAGCTGATTGAGCTGAGTATACATAACATTTCAAAAGATAATATGACTGTAAGAACTTACCCAATACAAACACCACCATAACTAAAGTCTGCAGCTTCTGCCCATCTCAGCTCTGACAAACGCGCCATTGATAGCATCCACACCAACCTGTTTTCGTGCAACACCATGTTGTCAAGGCGCCATGCGTTGTTGTAGTTCAAAGACACGCCGTTCTTCGTCCACCTGCATCCAATTTCGCCCACCACAAACATCAAAAATAGTGTGGTATCAAAGAAGTGTGGGACATAATGATGCTGATGGGTATACTGAGCATTATGATGTTCTACGTGTGTCATTTCTGCAACAAAAAATCTGTCTGTGGACATCTTTTGGTTTTGACTCATTCCAAAAATAACGTTGCTGTTTTAGCTGCAACAAGCATAGCTCAACCAGTAATATTCTACCTAAAACATGTGAGTAAAATCCTGACTGGTAGCTGTTGCTGGATAAGATGGAACTATTGCACCAAGTATAGATTTCAGTAAACAAATAAAATATGATATATAAGGATATATCTCTCCAATTCTCTATATAAAATGTGTATAGATATGTATTTTTCCACCCCATCCTCTTCCCTGCATTTTCATAAATTCACCGACCTGGAACAAAGCATCCAGGAAACCCAGCCCCCGGAACAACCCTCTCCACCTTGGATTCGCTCATCTCACCCACCAAATCACCACCTGAAAAAGGCCGCCGAATACATGATGTAATTTTGATTAAATAAAACTGATTGAAACAGGTGAATTGTACACATTGTCATTGTATACACTTAAATCAACTGTTTCAATCAAGTGTTTCCTTTCCATGCTATTTTTTTGCAAATCATTATGCTATTTTTTGTTGCAAATGAAAAAACAAGAATCTCAAGTGTTTCCTTTCCCATGTCCAAGGGGCCTAGCTCGGCTCCTTTGGAAAAAATACCACCGCCCACCCGTAGGTAGAAGGACACCAAACATGCGCCACTACCGAAGCCCGATAACAAGGAGGTATCCAGGGACCAGAACCACATAGCAGCCATGCCTGACATGGCAGCCAGTCCATGGTGAGGGGCCCAAGATACAGGAGATCCAAAAAGTTGATTGTTGAATTGGTATGAAGCATGTAGGTAATACAATCCATGGTCGAATGATGGACTATCCCAATCGATGTATGATGTTGAAATTTGTGTTCCTCTCGTAAACGGTTGAATTCCACATCCTATCATATTCCAACCCCTCCACTCTGTACAACTATGTTATGATTGAAAGATGTTAAACCATTTTTGGTAAGGCTGGGTATATATACATCTTCCTAGCTATACACGTTGCTCTTGTACGGAGGTCTCAGCGGCCCTCACTCCCCCCCCCACCACTCTGGCATTTCATTCCGCCTCCAAGTGCCAAGGATGTGGATAACAAGCCTGAAGCGACAAACAACAAACAGCGACCTTCCACCTACCAGTCATCCTGAAAAGGAAAAGGAAACGATCTTCCAAACCTTGAACTGCTGGTAGTTTTTGTGGGTAAACACTGCAGAAACCTCTGGATGTTTTGTGTTAACAGTGTCAACCATTGAGCCAACCAATAGAAAACACATACGGGTGATGTTTGACGGTTTTCAACGAGTACTCGCCCAACGACTTAATAAACACATCACCATTTTGCTTCAGTTCTCTCTCCTCCTCAAAACTACTTATAGTCCCCTCCCAATCAAAAAGAAACAATGCATTCATGCATTTCACATTACAGTATACAGTATACAGTATAAAAAATATAAATTTTCAAGAAAACTTAAGGACGAAATATGTTTGAAAGAAAAAAAATCCGCATCTTTCCACCAGTCACCAGTTTCCAGCGATTTTTCCTGGCCTCCAATAGCTCCAGTATACATCCCCAACTGCACCGCGCGTTTGAGGTTCTCTCCCATCACGGTGGCTAAACGACAGGTGCCTTGAACACCTGCTCTTACACCCAACCAAGCAGAGATCAAATTCAAGAAAGCCTCGGTTTTCCATGGAGATTAGTATGGTATCTGAAGAACTCGGAAGTTTCCGATGTTTTTTTGTTGCTCCGGTGAAAGGCGGGGATAACGCATTGAAAGGTCTGTACCACACAACCACCAAGACGATACACACCTCAAAACTAACATGTTCCCCCTGCAAAGGGACCATTTCAACCATCAAATTTCGGCGATATGTTAGTTTTGGGGTAGTACAGAACGTGCTTTGGTGACAAATGTGTGTGGTGCTATCCCCGTTAAACTCAACTATTTTGGCAACACTTTGACAAATGCTGACATTTATTATGACATTCTCCGCTGCTTTTGACCACTTAGGGTTCCAAAAAAAAACGCCACCAACTCTGCCAAGTGACCCCTGCTCCGAAGCAAGTCAGAGTACCCCAACCAGAAGTCACATAAACATATCCACCCGCCGATACCAAGAAAAGAATGATCACCGGAAAGGTTCGCGACCTGGATACCAATCGGCCAAGTCATTGGGGATAATTATTCTCATGCTCAACTTTTTGTTTGAACTTAGTAAATCTGACTCTTTTAAAGTTTAAAGCCAATGGGACATGTCATGAATTCTCGTTGCAACCATCCTTTTCCAAAATATGTTGAGACTGTGACTTCTCACTAGCTTGGTATCTTCATCCTACAAACCGTCGACTTCCTCAAGCCCTGGATACCAATTTCGAAAGCATGAGGGATGGAAACATGGCAAAATGCTTGCAGGCGGCATGTAGGTTTGAACACCTTCGGCAATGAGCATGTTGATGTCCACCTCATGAGTCTTGTTTGAACGCAGCCGTTGTCGCTCATCAACCCTGGTAGATTACAAGCAACTCTGTGCCATGCAATGGAAGGTGAATGACACATCTTTCGCGCAAAAAGAATAGAATATAGGAAGCAACAAGGCTTTGCCACGTACCTATACACATCAGTGTACCTCCCCACCTCTCCCATTATAGAGCATCAGTAATCATCTTGCATCTCATACAAAGTCATACTTCCTTTGCAAGAACTTCACATCGATGTCAATTTGTATGCATTACTTAGTTCCAAGATCTTCCATGGAGCATCAATCATCCACCATGACCACTCCCTTGCTTCAGGAGACTGCTCTACTGGTGCCCTGTGTCTCTAAGAGCATGGAGTTGGCAAAGAAGCTGACCTGAGTTCTGTGTGTGCATTGTACATTCTATTGTACCGTACTGCCTGGTTATAGTTCACTCACCACCCATCTGGGACATTGAGATTTGTCAAAGGAAATTGATTAGTAGCCGAAGTCCTCAAAGGACATCACCAAGCATGGAGTAGCTTGGGAGTTAAACCTTCAACATAAGATGGGGGTTTCCCCTGTCTAAGTTACTATGGGATCCTTGTAATGGTGTGTTAACACAACTCGGTAATATAACTTCACAAATACCCTAAATATACCTATATAAATCATATCCACATCCTACAGATGCCGGTCTCATCAACGATCCTGAGCTGAGAGATTTAATATATGGATTCCCCTTCATTTTTACATTGATTCAAGAAAATTTGGAAGTCAAAATAAAACAAAGACCATCCAAATATACAACTATATCTCAGACTCATGTATAATTGAAACTTCACCAATGGAAACGGAAACCCACATTTTTGAGGCTTCCAGGTATTCCCCAGGGATTCTACCATTTCAAATTCTATTTTTTGTTGGAAAAAAACATGTAAAAATTGGGCTACTTAGATTTCAGGATCATCTCACAAGGCCATCCTCCAAGTGCATGACAAGTGTCAGTGAATAGACCCAAAGCTGCTGCGGCCGCGGAGTAGAACAAAGCAACTTGCGGCAAGTGATATCCTCGAGTTGGTGAAGGGCGACCAGCAGCGTGATGAGTTTAATATCTGCATCCTAAGAAACTCAACAAAAAAAAAAAACGATATGTAAGTTTACAACGACTATGTACTGTAAGGTGGGGGGGTGAGATGTTTGGAGATCAACACCTTATCATTTTCACAGATTTGAGTGATCAATGATATATCAACCATCTCACTGGGGTCTTGAAAGACTTCTGAAAAATTAACGGCAGGACAATCATACAAGAATGAGATGGATGTGAATGGATGTGATAGGTTTGAAGTGAATCCTATAGTAATGGGTAATGCCATCATATCCGCGTTTTAAGTCAGCAACCCAAGCCTGTCCACTTTGCCGACCTTCGATGGCTGGGAAGATTGTGATCCAAGTTGCGAAAAGGTTCGTTGATTTCTCGGGTGTTGGCTAAGGCAGGTTGTTCTGCCGGTCCATATGGCGGGCTTTGTTGCCGCACAAAGGAGATTTCCTGGCGGCGGGGTTTGGGGCCTTTTGGTAGCTTCACACTATTGACTGTACAAAGGTATCTTTATGGGTGATGTTGATGCCACCCTCACCTGGAAATCCATTTATAGTGACATTGAACTATACAACAAATACATACAAATACACTGACCTGTGTTCACCCCCCAAAAAACCTTACTTACCCAGTCACTTGGAACATCCTGCTTTTATATATGTACCCTCCCTGAAACTAACAGTTCGCACCTGAAAATGGGTTTCCTTTTGGGATGGCGCAACCAACCAACCACCGTCTCCCCGTATCCCCAGCGTCCTCTGAGATGCGTTCAATACCATCACCTTGAAAGGTCATGATGGCCATGGTGATGGAGCCTCAGGTTTTATCCTTGCATGTTTTTTTCCGGAAGCCTAAGATGTTCATGAAGAATGAGGGGATATGTTGATACAAAGATCAGTTGAAGATATATAAGTTGATCCCAATAGATTGATATAAATTTGATCCAAAATTGTAGTCAAGACTTCAGATTTTAATCGAATTTGCCAACCTGAAAATAGTGATAGAATCAAGGCCAGTTCCCTGCATACATCAACGTTTGTGGATTGACATCACTAGAATTGGACCAAATTTGTATCACAAAGTCGTTGGGATAACGGGCAGCCCGCACAAGGAATCCATTGACATGCATTGACATCATGCCTTTACACAAAAAGGCAGAAATAGAGTTTCCTCGTCAACCACAACCACGGGCATCCCTCAAAGCATCATCCTTTCGAGGTGAGGGCGGTGGTTGGGTCCCTTTTTGTCGCACCCAGTTTCGGGGTCTCGGAAAACTCAGTTGAGATTCAACCGGTGAAAATTCCCGTTAAAATGGCAGAAACTTAAGAAACCCACCTATTTCCTGCCTATTGAGTCAACAAGGCAACAAGTACATACAAATTCACCAACCAAATCATCTCTTGGGATGATTCAATTGCTCAACCACCTTTTAGCTGATTTACCTTGCTATTCAAAAACGTTTGGACTAATCAACACAGGCTCTATGTTGAACCGGGCTGCAAATGGTCACCACCAACCACAGCATCATCATCCATGCTGCAAACCAACTGAACACACCCTCGACGATCACGATCTTAGTGGATACCAAGGTGCGCACTCCTAGTTGTACTGTTGATGGAAGAAATCCTGCACCACCTGGGAAGTATAAAACCCTGTAAATAATGGGATTTTTACCATATCAACTGGTGCAGGATTTCTTCCATCAACAGTATCACCTGAAAACGGAACCCGGACCGACCTAAATCCACTCAATTTAATGGTATTTGAAAGATATAAAAAGGCGAAAACAACTTCTTCTTGTAGATTACTGGAGGCAAATGTCATGAAACAACAACAAAAACGTCATGTTTGTATTATCTCCGGCTTCAAATCATTTCAATTAGCTTACTTTTCATATATCCCTGGAGGAGCTCGGAGTCCACTTCATCCTCCCTGCAAACATCAGTACCTCCTCCGCATGGCGATCTTGTGCTTCAGCATCTTCCGTATCCATGCGCTTTTAAAGCACGCGGCTTTTAAAGCGTGCTGTGCCTGGTGTTTGGTTGATCTGCCCCCGGTCAGTGAAGGCATATCCTTCACAAACTGCTCGTTAAGGGCTTTTCAGGGCCTACAATATATTTCAAATGATGATATATATATATATATATATGTTGGGAATATTTTGGAGTTGATGAGCAGTACCCATACTCTCACAGAAAGAAATGTCAGGTGACGCTTTGGGTGGGTTGGAAAATTGCAGGAAGAAATGCAGCATCTCCTCTCACACTTCGAATCAAACTCCCCACAAAATAGCTCTTTGTCTCCCGCCAAGGATCACTGTGTGGATTTGATTGATTTGTTTCTTCTTGGGCTCTTCCAATTACATGTGTTCCAAGCAGTGATGCGTAGTGATAAATCAACAAAATTGATGACCGACATGTTTCCTATGATTTCACTCACTCATACTCACCAAAACTGCCAGCAAAAATGGTACTGCATATGTGACTCTAGGTAGCAAACTCTCCAAGCTTGTAGCCTCATTCTGCTACGAAAGATCCGGCAACAGGAGCATCAGGGGCGCTGCATCTGTCCGAAGCACCATGCTAAAAACAAGCATTGCTGGGTTTGAGCCCAAGCCTGCTTGATGTTCGAGATGAAACATAGCAATGACCAGGGAGATGGCAAATGGCCTGATCTTGAATAATCAAGGAATGATGATAAGCGTTGATGAAAGATTAAATGATGAATGCTGAATAAAAATGATGATGATGATGAGGATGAGGATGACGATGACGATGGTGACCACGATGACGATGACGATGACGATGATGATGATGATGATGATGATGATGAGGAGGATGAGGAGGAGGAGGAGGGGGAGGAGGAGGAGAAAGATTGATGATGATAAAATATTATGGAAGATGGAAATCTGTTCAAACCTCTTCACATCGCCAGCCCTCCAGCTCCAGTCACCAACTTGGCAGGGACTTAAACAACGTATATTGTCAACTGATTACTGTCATGTGAATACATAGTTACATGAATGATATATGTATCCCTCAGGCATGTTGTCAAAAAAATCTCTCACCCTGTTCATATTCAGATGTGTCCCTTTTACCTACCGCCAAACATTGAAATTCTAAAATCATCAACTTCCTACGCATGAGACCACCACCCACCCCTCACCACCTGTCCCACCCAACAGCTGTCCACCACCTCGCTCTGTAAATTGAAGGTCAATAAGGATGAGATGGGCGTCCCAAAGATCTGTGGATACAGCCAGCTGAGATGGAACCCAGGTTTGCTGAAAATGGTGTTTCCCTACAGTTCCCTACGGTTCCCTTCAGGTGATAGTTGTAACTTGTTCAAAATCCTCAACTTCCATGACGATGACTCTGTGTTTGGATGTCGTGTTTTTCAGGCTTGATCTACTGATTAATTGTTGGAAGTTGGAACATACACCAATTGGAATCATCATGGCTCAGCTAGCAGCTAGCTTCCCAAACATAACGCGGCCGCCTCCCAGTTCTTCACATCATCCTTCAATTTTGTCACGTCCACCATCAAGGCTGTCCTTTCCTGTGGAGATACAGGAAAAGCGCGAGAAAGCACTGTGTACATAATGGATGAAGGAATGAAACCCATTAATCGTATCAATCAAACCAAAACCATACAAATCAAATCAAATCAAGCAAGCTATCTACACACAGAGCGCAGCATATCAAAGCATCAAATATGTGCTAATGGTGCAATGATCTGCAATCATGGGGATAGAAATGTCTCGCGGTTATCCGTCAGAGTCATCACAAATGCACGCATGTCTCGTCAAGTAGATGCAAAATGGTGAAAATATTAGAGACCTTCCCAATCCTCATGGATGACTACACAAAAACAAATACACATAATTACAAACATATATGCATACAAATCATACACACATATATTACATTGCATTACGTTTTGTTACATTACATTGCATACACCCACATCCACTGGAGTTTTTGCACCCCTCCAAAAAATGGGGATCCCCCCAACCTCTGTGATGAAGGTAGCAGCGGCATAACCTGGGAGGATACATATAGATCAAATGGCAAGCCGCTTCCAATGGGTGAACATGATTTTTTCCGGTACCCAAAAAACTGCGAAAAATGAATTGGTACCACAAGTTCCATCCAGTTCCAACCATCTGTTGCATCACCAAAAAAGTTTGATGTCTTTCACTCCAATCAAAGTAAACAAAAAAACACTGAACAGTACCATACTCATACTCATATCCCCTACGCCCTTTTTTCGTCCGTGACATTCTTCAACATTGCGCCATGTTGCGGCCCTTGTTTGACCCCTACCCCCCAACAAAAAAATGTCCCCGGTTGAGAATCCCCACCAATGGTATAACCAAGGTCACAATCAAAGTTCGAAGGCATCGCAGCACCTTGGGCTCCAGGGAAGCAGCAAAACTGAGAAGTGCTTCGATGCTTCGGAAACTCAAGGGGAAGATCGAAATGGCTCCCCATTCTGAAAGGAGTTTTGATGTTCCTATAGCTACTTGGATATCTTCAAAACACATCTGAGTTTATAAACACAAGAAATCACAAGAAATTGTAAGAAATGGGTAGCGGCTATAGTTGCCTAAGAGTTGCTGGAAAACAAGAAAAACATCAAACTTTCAACATTCATCAACATTCAAACCGAGCGCTATCAGGTGGACATCTGATGTCGGAGAGTCGTCATCCAACTCTTAGAATCCCAACGTGCTTGGTAGGGTAGGGAGTAGCTGATTGCCTTGCAGGCTATGGTTGACCGGAACCGGTGGAAGTGGCCAACACCAATGCATGGAAAAGCTGATAAAACAGGGGATGTTATGAGCACAAACAAATTCTGCAAATTCACCACCTGGATTTCTTCAATTTGACGCTTGCCTGAGGATTTCTGGTTTCAACACCCAAGAACGGCATACCCAGGCCAAAGTTTTACTGGACCCTGGATCAATTCAGTGCATCTCAACCCGATGTTATCTGGGAAAGGAACTTTGAAATTATATTTGGCAAATCTGATACACTTCCTTGGCTTACTCTTCCCACCTCTCCCCATCTTAAATGTTGTTCAACAAGTTCTGAAAGTAAGTTGTTGTTGATAAAACTAAATCCATTGAAATCCTGCTTTCCAGTTGCTAAGGTAGTTTACCCCACTATTTCCATCTATTTTCCATCAGTTTCGCCAGGAAGACAACACCACCGGCCACCAGCTGCCCAGTCACCCTCCAGATTGCCTGGAAGGGACCCTTGTAGCTCCCTGCCACAACACGTCGTGTGAGCTCAGCTTCCACCAAGATCCGGAAGATGTTCTCGGAAGGTGCGACATGGCAATGGTGAGATGAATGCGCACATTGCCAGGATAATAGGAAGGTGATGATTGAGATGATGCATGACTGGTCAACCTACCCACCCTAACGTACCCCCCGGGAATAAGGTATGGGTTGGTTGCGTAGCCATGACTAATGGCTCATATTTTTTCACACGTGTTTTTGTATGATGTGTGTTTTTTTCAAATTTGGTGAGGTGAAGAAAAACCTGTTTTTGTTGTAAATCATCCTTGGAAAAGAGCTGGAAGTAAAGAAACAATGACCGCCTGGAAATGGAAAAAACATGCACAAACACAAAGATTGAGGCCTGGATGGTATGGGCTTTGTATTCCAACGTTTGAAAAAAAAAAAACGACCCAACAATATGTGTGCATGGTATGTATAGGTTCACCCAAGAAAAAAATCTTGAAATTTCAACCATTGGAATTTCAAACCCAGATCTCATGTGGTTTTGGGATCACCAACCGTTTCGGGTGAAGGGTTCAACCCACCAGCTGACCATCTCCCAGATGCCTTGCCTCGGTTTCCACAGTGCCGAGGTCAATAGTACCACCACCACGGGCAGGACCACCCTGCCACGGTTACCATGGGACATCCTTGAGAACATCTTGGGACCCACGGCACTTTCCATGCTTGGAAAGGAATTTTCACAAGCGGGGTTTTGGGGTAAGAAATAAATACAATCTGACAAAAAACAACCACCTGAAAGGGCATTTTTGGCGCAACTCATCATGTTTCCTGGGTTTATCATGGGATCCTGCCATGGTTTGGTGCCTCCACCACCGCTTGACAAATCTGCACCCGAATCCTTTCCGGCAACGATTGGAACCTTAGGGGATGTCCATGTTTGGAGGTCACCACCCCTCCCGGTGACAACTTGTGGCAAAGCAGCTTTTGGGATCCAATGCTGTAAATATGATAAGGTTAATCAAATTATATTCGAAAATGTCATGATACTGGAGATCACCCCATCCTCATCAAACACAAATGTGATGTGTCTACAAATAAATCTCATTGCCATCATGTCACTCTAATCATACAAATTCCCCAATGACAGGTCCGTGTCAGTATTACTACGAGCTCAGTCTTTAGATTCCATCAAACCCAACAACCCAAACAACTGAACTCGTCAACAAAGACTGCCAGCAGTATATGTTTGCAAAAGTATGTATCATAGCCTATTCGCTGGTGTATTCAACCCATCTGAGAGAACAAAATGTCAAATTGGATCATCTCCCCAAGGTTCGGGGTGAACATATCAAAATATTTGAAACGTGCCACCACCTAGATATTTTTTTCGTACTTACCAAACTTGGGGTAACCCGGTTAGCCAGGTTAGCCACTGCCCCGCCATGTCCGATCCGATCACCTTTGGTTTTTCGCGATTGGTTAACCCTCTCCCAGAGGCGCCCTGCAAGGCACGCGTGAGTGGTGGCCTGGCCACAGGCCAAATGATGCAATGTGCCATGAAAATCGACAGGAACAATGTGGCCGATCTACACTACTGAAACAAACAAACTAAACTAAATATAAATGTGTATATCATGCATAAACATATTTCAATATTATATATATACAGCTTGAAAGTAAATGATGCACATCAAAATATGAGAAGTACAGCAAATGAATCTTTACAAATTAATCTGTTTGTATTTGTGTCTATGGACGTTTTTGATTTCATCGAGCTGCCAGTCATTGGAGCACATTTTCCCGCTAAAATGATCAGCAAGGAGTGAGGGTTGTTTTGAAGGCGCACTCTCTTGCAGAATGTAAATTATTCAACACAAAACACACCAGTTTCGGTGAATATATGTATAAATGTATTAGCGATTATTAGCGCATCTACATTCATTTCCTTTCGGCAATATTCGGACGTCACAAAGCATCTTTTTCTGCAGAACCGAGCCAAATCTAAAGGCATCATCTGGCAGCACCAGATTTTCCGGGTCCCCGGACAACATGTTCAGAATCGGAATCAAATCTTTCCACGTTAACGTTGTTGGACCTCGGCTTCTGTGGGGTTTCTTGAATGTGGCCCGGGAAGGCGCAAAAATGTTGTGGCAATGGCCGGGGTGATGTGTTGAAGTGAAAATTGCAATATGTCTGATGTAATAAATACACCAAATAGTATGATCAACAATATAGTGATGTAAACAAACATAATAATATGCTCTATATGAAAATAAACACGTCCCAGAAGTCTGAAGTCAGTAGAGGCTAAATTTAAGCGATCATTTCGGGGTTGCTGGCATGCATTCTACTATCAGGAACTACTTACAGTAGTAGCCAGTGATTTCAAACTCCAAGTACAAGAATGTGGCACTACGCGTGTGGTGCCACTATTTTTCCTCCAACCCTAATCCAATTTATCCATCAAAACCGTCAAAAATCTGAGCTTCCCTTGCTCTCAAAAAGGTCGGGACACGCATCTTTGATCTCACGGATCTGCCAGACAGTCGTTGTGACTGGAGAAATGGATGGCAATGGTAATGGACTCAATACTCCGGTTGTAAAAAACACAGTGTTACCCCCCCTAAAACGAACATAACTCCTGAAAATGGATGGTTGGAATACTAGTTTCCTTTTGGGATGGCCCATTTTCAGGGACTATGTTGGTTTCAGGGAGGGTACCTGTTTCATATTGAAGGCAAGGTATTTGTCCATTTCCCATCCATCTCCATGGAACCTCGATGAAGAGTTGCTTCATCTCCTAAGTGTTGCGATGATGTGCTAACAAGAGATTAACAACGGGTGATTGTTGATGGAAGAAATCTGCCAATAGAATCATTTCTACCAATCCAGTTCTTACACATGAAAGATTTTCACAAACAAATGGAGATTCCCATGTCAATTGTTGAACCACTAGTATCTGAAGCATTAACAGTATGAATGCTTCTGTATGTTTGGCCTATCAAAGTAACACACCTTGAGTACTACAGTACCCAAAAAAAACAACAACTATATTAGGCAAAGCTTAGGTGTGCTAAAGGTGAGTTACATTAAAAAATCCCACCAATCCCACCAAATTTAAGGGGCTAAGGGTATCACAGGGTATCAGTGACGACCTGCGTTCCTCCCATCAGTTTTGAGATCCGCCCTTCCACTATGAGTCAAATCTTAAAAGCAAATCGCTTTTAAACGAGCTAACAAAACCACGGAATATTGACCAATCTGGGCCAAAGGTTTAAAACAAACAGGCAAAGGACGCATCATCAACGTGAATAGAAAACTCAAACATCTACCTAGAAACAAAAAAATCCTTGTTTTACCTTCGAACCAGAGTGTTTGGCAACAACCCCTAGTTACCCTGGTTGCTTTCGTTGAAATTGCTGGGAAGATGACCCTTCCCAAATTTACGTCCGTCCGGTGCTGACGAGCATCAAAGACGGAGGTCAACAACTGGTCCGGGATCAAGATCTTAGCTGGGCTGAAGAACGAGGTGACTTGTGGTGATCCACTTCGATCATGTGAAAAAATGAAGAGTTAAAACTCCACAAGAATGGGGATTAGCATTTGAATGCATTTGACATATATTTCACTGTACAATCATGTGCAAGCTAAGATTGACTGACAAGTGTCTGGTGGACCCTCGAAATATCTGAGATGATTGGCCATTCAGTTCAAGTTTGAAATTGTTATTTCTGCTGTGACTTCTTCCTAGGTTTCAAGGTCAAATGAACCGCAGAAACACGAAGAAAACAAATCCCATCCTAATTATCCAATCAAAATTCACCCCAAAAAACTTGTCCCCAAGGTACTCCATTCACATCTCTTCACCATCTTCCCTTTGTTTTTTTTGGAGATTCCGTCATTTCGCAGGTTTCCGGGCCACGCCAAAGTTGGTGTTCTGTCGGCTCCGGAGCTCAATAATCTGACAGTTTTCGACTCAACCCGGAGCAAACAATCCAACAAACATGAGGATGGTTCCTATGTTTCATCTCAAAATTAGATCTTCATACTATTGGAAGATGAACACCCAAAAAGGCCTCATATCTGATCAAATACTGAATGAACTTCAGTGTATTTCCTGTATATCATCTCAACTTGCGCACGATGCCAATCAATGATGAGGCGATCAACCCCACCGAGTACTCAGAAAGAAACAAAGAAATCATGGACAAAACAGGTGTAAACTTTAAACAGTTTGGAGCAACTGTTCATGTGGAACCTACACCATCCTGGATACCTTTTCATCAGGTTTCGGTTGTACTGAATTACTCTCAATTCTTCACCTCCAAATGTGGAATGGTGGATCCCTAATTTGCCGAAGTATAAGACTTTTACCCTTGTTTTGTTTGAAACATGCGAGAATCAGTTGACGCATATTTGGTGCATTGAGTGTAGTGTCTCAACATTAAAAAACACATAAAATTATAAATTCATAGAATATACTGTACTACATAATCAATATGTATAAGATTGTTTTTCTAATATGTAGAAATTCAATCACTTTAAACAATCTCTGAGTAAAACATGTTTTGAAACCATCACGTTTGGTTTCCTCAACCAAAACAACCCTTTTTCTTTTTCCCTACCGAGCATCCCTGCATTACAAATCATCTGTGTCACATCTGTCAAACCAAGTTGTTCATTGCCAGTATCGGCAGACCTTAGCGTGATCATAGGGAAGCATTCAATGCTTACCAACAGGAAACAAAAGATACAGGAGCTAAACAAATTGATCTTTCTTGATGGTTTTTTGGGATCTACATGATGTGTGCCAGCCTAACTTTCCTTCAGTTTCCAGCAATTCAAAGCATCTTCAGGGCTCCAAACGGTACCTTCAAAGCAGGTACATGTGATACACCTCATCCCCACCCACCGGTTGTTCCCCAGGGTGTCCCGAACATCAACACCACGTGTGGGTGGGTCATCAAAGCTACCTGGGGCGAAGTAGATCTTGAGGCTGAAGAATGCAGGCCATCATCGGCCAACCAGTAGTTGGAAACTGTTCAAAAGAAAAGGTTGCAGGATCATCTAAGATCCTATATTGAAATATGTTGAAATCAAAACGCTTGGTTGTGATTCAGTTCTTTAGCCAATTGAATGCTTGCCTACACTCGACTGCATGGTAAACCAAACCCAAGGAAATCAACGAGACATGTTATCTTTTTAAGATACATGAGAAACAAGAAAGGGGTGCAAAGACTTAGAACAAACCTAAAAAGAAGGTCTTATTCATGAAAAGGCTTCACACGTCGATCATCCACTATATCAAACAAGTCAATCAATTCATTGGTTCCATAATAAGTTTCAATCTCTTTTAGTAAGTTATCAAATATTCACCTTGATCTAATAAAATCGCTGAGGAAACATGTCCATTTGTTCCCGTCGAAATTGTTTCTGGCCCCGGAGAAGGAAAAAAAAAACAACGACTCCAACGAAACGACCGTTGTCTCCATCGGAACATTTCCCGATTTTCCGCCTCCGCCGCGATGTGAGAAATGGATCGCCCCGGGATGCGCACAAAACACCAAATCATCCCCGCTGATGCAGCCTTTCGAAACGTTTGGGACGGTTTGGTTTGAGGTGTTGTGAAGGGCACCAAAAAAGGTGTTTAAGGATAAGGACGGTGCAAGTGAGTGATGTTTTGTTGCGATGTACTCAAGACATTAGATGTAGATTTGCAGTTTAAATTCATCTGGTCTATTGTAGTGTAACCCAGTGAGCAGGTAGCTAGTTGTGGCGGGATATTGTGTCAAAAAAAGATGGAGGAACACCCATGAACATTCCTTCACCATAAACATGGAATCCATTTGAATCGTGAATTTTGCTTTCAGAATGATATCCAATGACCTCCATTGGATGCCATTCAAAGTCTTCATCGCCCGTAAGCCTGAATTGACAAGTTTCCAATAATCGAGGAGTAGAGCTTGCAGGCAGTGTCATAGCCCAAAGTCCTCGAAAAAAAGATTCTATTGAAATTGGCTGCACATTGATCACTTTTTTTTGGCGACTCATGTGGCTCTCATTTTTTTCTTTTTGTTGTTGTCGTTGTCGTTGTTGTTGTTGTCGTCGTTGTTGTCGTCGTTGTTGTTGTTGTTGTTGCTCTTGTTGTTGTTGTTGTCGTTGTTGTCGTTGTTGTTGTTGTTGTTGCTCTTGTTGTTGTTGTTGTTGTTGCTGTTGTTGTTGTTGTTGTTGCTGCTCTTGTTCTTGTTGTTGTTGTTGTTGTTGTTGTTGTTGCTGCTCTTGTTGTTGTTGTTGCTGCTCTTGTTGTTGTTGTTGCT